>NC_069413.1:47845872-47883372 GCF_026875155.1 Cherax quadricarinatus | reverse complement strand
TTTTGAGGAATCTTTTAAATGTTAAGGAAGAAGGGAGGCAGTAATTTCGTGCACTGGCACAGTGAGGTATAACCATCTTTTAGGATGAAGAAGTAAGCAGAATGTAAGTGTGGGGAGGTACGTGAGCAGTACGTAGAATGAAATGGGGTAAAGCAGCTGGAACTGATGGATTCATGACAGAAATGTTAAAAGCAGGGGGATATAGTGTGGAGTGGTTGTTACTTTTGTAATATATGTATGAAAGAGGGACGGTACCTATGGATTGGCAGAGCATGTTATATCCCTTTATATAAAGGAAAGGGACAAAAGAGATGTAAAAATTATAGAGGAATAAGTTTTACCTGAGTATACCAGGAAAAGTAAACGGTAAGGGTTATAATTTGAAAGAATTAGAGGTAAGACAGAATGTAGAATTGCGGGACCGAGCAAGGAGGCTTCACAGTGGGTAGGGATTGTAGATCACGTGTATTACATTGAAATATATAGTGACAGTATTTAGATAAAGGTAGGGAAGTTTTTATGCATTTATGGATTAGAAAAGGCATATGATAGAGTTGATAGAGGAGCATGTGCAGATTCAAGTATATGGAATAGTGGTTAAGTTACTAAATGCTGTAAAGAGCTTTTATGAGGATAGTGAGGCTCCAGGATAGGTGTGTAGAAGAGAGGGAGAATACTCCGCGGTACAAGTAGGTCTTAGACAGGGATTGTGTAATGTCACCATGGTTGTTAATATATTTTATAGATGGGGTTAAAAAAGAAGTAAATGCTAGGGTGTTCGGGAGAGGGTGGATTAACTTAGGGGAATCAAATTCAAAATGGGAAATGACACAGTTACTTTGCTGAAGAAACTGGGCTTATGGGAGATTCCTAAAAAAAAATTACAAAGGTTAGTGATGAGTTTTGAGAATGTGTGTTAAAGGTAGAAAAGTTGAAAGTGAACATAGAAAAGAGTAAGGTGGATAGGTATCAAATGATTTAGATAAAGAAAAATTGGCTATCAAATTGGGGAAGGAGGAGTTATGAAGAAGTGACTTGTTTCAGATACTGAGGGTAGAGGACGTGTCAGGCGGATGGATTATAGGAATGAAGGATGAGGTTAATCATAGAATTGTGTGATGAGTGAAAAAAGGTGAGTGGGCGTTTAGTATAGTGGAGTCATAAAAACGTTATCTATTGGAGGCAAAGACGGGAATGTAGTGAAAGTATATAGTACCAACACTCCGATCTGGATGTGAACTTGGTGGGTAATTGCAGCAGTGAGGAGACGGTTGGAGGCAGTGAGATTTCCTGTCTAAGGGCAATGTGTTGGTGTAATATTATGCAGAAAAATTCGATGTGTTGGAAATTAGGAGAATGTGGATTAAAAAAAGCATTAGTCAGAGGGCATAAAGGGGTTGTTTGAGGTCGTTTGGTCTTTTAGAGAGAATGGGATCAAAGTAGAATGACATGGAAACATATTAATCTATAGGGGAATGAAAGAGGGGTAGGGTCGCCTCGAAAGGTTGAAAGAGGGGGTAAAGGGAGGTTTTGTGGGTGAGGGATTTGACTTCCCACCAACATTTGCCACCCCTCACCTCAACCCCCCCCGCACACCGCATAACCATCCGCGCCTCGCTCACCAATCCGCCGGAGCCATTATTATTCCCATCCAGCCACCGCGTAACATCCCCGCATCCCATCGGAACTATATACGTAATCCAATACAGAGTTTTCGTGCTTTTCTGGAAAATAAGTGACCATGGCCCAAGAAAGCTTCTAGTGCCAACCCTACAGCAATAAGGTGAGAATTACATAGAGATGAGAAAAAGATCATGAAAAGTATGAAAGAGGTAGTGGCGCAGTCTCCGACTGGCCAGGTTGTATAAAAAACCCAATCAACCATCGCTAACATTGGTGTACAGCGCTGCTGCTGCTGCACTGTCAGCTGCTGCTGCTCTGCAACTGTCAGCTGCTGCTTCTTGCTGTCGCACCGTTGTTGGTTGTGGCTTATTGATGAAAACCAACGAAACAATTACCCAGAGGATTTGGCCAGCCGATTCAGGATAACCCAAACAAGTCATGTCCATCGAAGACAGTCTAACTTCTTTTCATTGGGTCCGTTATCTTATCTCCGGATTGCAACCCACACAAGTCGACTATCACCCAGGGAACAGGAAAAATGCCTTGAACTATAGTGCTCATATTGGTGAATTTAAAGCCAGCCAAAAGTTGTTTGAGAATTTAAGAATCGAAGTGCATACACTGCGAGATAAGCCAGTTCAGGAGAAAATTGCCAAACAGGACCTACATTACTCAGGAGGGAAAAGGCACTCCCAGGACACAGTTGTCTTCATCAGTCATGTGCTGCAACTTCAGATAAAGGTAAGTGTCATGTTATTTTCTTCATTTAGTAGACTAGTACATCACAATATATACTGTGCATGTACTACTCTACTATTGTTCAAGTATCCTTCTCTTTGTGTGTGGGAAATTATTTTCATGTGGTAAAATTTTTTTTTTCATACTTTTGGGTGTCTTGCACGGATTAATTTTATTTTCCATTATTTCTATGGGGAAAATCATTCCATAACGATTATTTTCGCATACAAATTACCCATCTTGCAACGGATTAAAAACGTTAACCGGGGGTTCGCACTGTAATGTAAAATAAAATTTAATACCGTGCAAGACACCCAAAAGTAAGAAAAATTTTTTTTTTACCACAAAAAAATGTTAATTTTAGTACACACCAAACTGAAAAGGCATGACAATTACATGACACTTACTTTATTGAAGATCTGGTGATGATTGATGGATTGGAGGAGTGGGGAGAGAGTGTGTTAGTGTTTAGACGGGAATCCCTCTTCCATCAAGACTTGAAGAGGCAAGTCCTTTTTCTGTGTTACTTCCTCATCTTTTAATGCCACTAGGACCAGCTTCAGAGTCACAGGACTTCTTTCGCACAACTTAACTGTCCATAGTGGCCTGTACCTCTCGTTCTTTAAGATTTGTCTAAAGTGGTATCACAAACAACATGTTCATTTTAACAGTCCCCAGTCACGGCTTGCAATAGCGGTGTGAGGGTGCTTTTCATCAAAAAAGGTTTTGCACTTCAAGCAAGCCATTTAGCAATCTACATTTCCTTAATCTTTGAAGTAGGCAATCCTTCAATTCTCTCTCCCCTCCTTTGACCAGTTACGCAGTACTGCCTCTGCTCTAGAAGTTGATCTACACTCATCAGTGGTTAGTTCTCATTGTCCTCCTCCACCAACTCTTCCACATCATATCCCCACTAACCTCCAACCCCAGGACTTCCCATGCCACAATTGATTCCCTCAACTGGTAAACTCCTCAGAGGTTAACCAAAACCCTTCAAATCCCTTTTGTCTACACATTCTGGCCACAGTTTCTTCCAAGCAGTTCAAGGTTCTCTTAAGACACTCCCATCCCAAGCCTTACCTATAAAGGTTTACACAATAGAGGAATATTAAAGTGATCCTTCCAAAACTCTTTAGAGTCAATCGAGTTGTCTTGTCCACTTCCAAAGCACTTTTGAAACAGAGCTTTTGTGTACAGTTTTCTTGGTTGGATACCGCTGTTCATGGCTGCAGGAGAGGAGTGTATTAGGAGCAAAAACTTACCTTAATGAAGCTCATGTCCCCATAAAGTCGCTCCTCCACGTCTGTAGGATGACCAGGGGCATTGTCTAACACGCAGGAGCAACTTAAGTTCTAATTTCTTTTCAGTTAGGTAATCTTTGACATTGGGGCAAATGCATGGTGTAACCGTTAATAAGAAAAAGTCCCTAGTGACGCCATGCTTACTGTTTGATCTCCACAGCACACACAGAAATATGCCTTTGAGACATTCTTTGCCTGACTCTCTGGGAGTTTCAGAGTGATACACTAATAAAGGCTTAACTTTGCAACACCACTAGCATAGGCACACATCCAACAAAGTAAGCCTGTCTTTTCATAGGCTTGTCCTGTGAGTGCCTTTATCCTCCTGAGTAATGTAGGTCCATGCTTGGCATTTTCTTCCTGAACAGGCCTGTTTCCATCACAAGTAAACACTTGTTCAGGTTTCAATTCTCAGTTTCTATGTAAACTCCCTTGAATTCCTGCACTATATTTTTCAGCCGCGTTTGTGGTCCGTAACTGTCAGCCTCACCATTCCTAATCCACTATGGATGCCACTCGCTTCTTAAATCTCTCAAACCAACCTTTTGCTGGCCTTAAAAATTCACATCACTCATCTACTAGTTCAGGCATTTTTTTAATTAAAGCCTCATGCAACTTTCCTACCTTTTCACATATGATCCGCTTGAGAGACGCTAATCTCCTGCTATCTGTTTTTCATTATCCACACCAATAAAGACTCTCAACATCTTCCATCACTTGCGATCTTTGTTTCGAAAACACAGTTAAACCTTTGGCAAGAACAGCCTTCCTTGATTGCCGTTTTCCCTTGGCCACAATAGAAGAGAAATGGTTGATTTGTTTTCCTTGTACAACCTGCTCCAGGTCGGTGATACGCACTCCCACTTTCATACTTTCTCCAATGATCTCTTCTTCATTTCTATAGGAATTCTAACCCATATTGCTGTAGGGTTTGAACTAGAAGCATTCTTGGGGCCCATGGTCACTTATTTCCAGAAACAAGCACCGAAAACACTGTAATAATACGAAATATTCCGACTGTATGCTTGAATGTACCAGCGGAAGGGCTGGCTGGTAAACAATGCCACGGCGGAACATATGAGTGCTGGCTCAGCCGCACATTGACGCGTCCTCGGACGAAGCCGCTAGAGCGGGTTTTTGGCGCTATGCGGGGCAAAATTTTAGGCGATCAAAGCTCCGCTATGCGGATTGTCCGTTATGCAAAGGCAACCGTTATGGCTGGGGTCCACTGTATAATGATGCCATAAGTAATATGGCAATTAATAAAACTGCTCGCTAGGAAAGCAGTTTTCATTAATTGCTTTTGAAGGTCAGGGTCTGTGCCATAGAACTATGCGATGACCTCAGCTCATTCAGATAAGCTGCGAACATAAATTTGGCCTAGAATGAGAGAAATGTTTCTATGCCGCAAGTGTGTATCATTTAAAAAAATCCCTTGCCCCCCAAAATATGGGGGCCAAAAGCGCATGATAAGGAAAAAAAAACTGACTACTGGTGCATTTGTCTTTTTAAAAAGTGACTATGTGGTGTACTTTTAGATATGTTTTTTTTAGAAGTTTAAGTTCTCAGTTTCCCTTGGTATTATTGGATAAAAGTGAAAGATATATTACAGAATAAAGATGATTTTGATTGGTTTCTGGACTAGAAGTACTTGAAATTGAGTCACGGTGTGGACATGTTTGATATTAGCCGATATTCCAAGAGACACAAAATTACTTCACTCCTCCAATATGCTCCACTCATCAGTCTAGTACACATTCTTGAATGTGCGACGATTATTTATACAATTATTACAATAAAGCAATAGCTGCATAACAAAAAACATCTATTATTTCTATAAAAAAATTCAAAATGGAAAGCAAGTGAAAATAGTGGGACCTAGGAGCAAAATAATTGACAGAGGAAAGGATTGTTTTGGGGCAGCAATGTCATAGTATTTATTCTGGACCTCTATTTTTAAAAACTGGCAATTTTTAGTTTGGTGTGAAATTTGGGCCAAATTACCAATTTCAAACCAATTTATTGGGTAATGAGAAATAGGTAAAAAGGTAGTTAATGGTATCTCAATCAATAGAATGGAGGAATACGTATGAAAAAGGTTAAAGTATGGATGACTGAAAAATGGATTTTGCCTAAAATAGGACTTAAGTAAAAAAATTATCAATAGGTAAATACAGTGGACCCCTGCCTATGAACCGCATCGCCTTACATTAAATCCGCCATAACGAAACATTGAAAGCAAAAATTTGCATTGCCTCACATAACACAACTCACCTACATGAATCGTCCAGGACGCGTCCCACGTGTGGCCTCAACTGCTGTGGGTGCCAGTGTTTACAAGCCAGCCAGTGGCGTCGCATCTAAGCATACATACGGTAATCATTTCATATTATCCACAGTGTTTTAGTGTTTGTAACTGCTAATAGGGTCACCATGGGCCCCCAGAGAAAGCTTTCTAAGTGCAACCCTGTGGTAAAAAGGGTGAAAATTACCATGGAAATGAAGAAAGAGATAATTGCTAAGTACGAAAGTGGAGTGTGAGTCTCGGAGCTGGCCAGTTGTATACCAAACCCCAATCAACCATGCTACTATCATGCCAACAAAACGGCAATCAAGGAAGCTGTTCTTGCTAAAGGTGCAAGTTGTTTTCCGAAACAGAGATCGCAAGTGATAGAAGATGTTGAGAGACGTTAATGGGTAGATAAACAAAAACAGATAGTAGGAGATAGCATCTGTGGAGAAATTTTCTCCCAGGAGGGGGGTAATCAGCCCCCATCAGTCAGCACACTCACCCCTTTTCAGCCCTGAGGGGCCCGCCCATCTCAAAGGGGCAAATATCTTGTTTACTGCTACAGCGAGTAATGATCCCATATGCAGTACGCAGTAATACGACCTGTGGTGCCAAGCGTCCGCCGCTCCTTGCAGTCCAGTGGTTGCAGGAGTGTATTTAATAAGAGACAGCACATCTCTTACTGTAGCAGGGACATTAAGGAAAATCCTGCTCCCTCTTAATTACATGGTAGAGATAGTGTAAATTGGTTGTCTATGCTTAAGACAGCAAGGAATCAAACATCTGCTTTGCTTCATGAGGAAGTGGAAAGGAAGCAAAAGTACTTAGGTCACTTTTCCTTTGTGCTGGGGGGCAGTGACGGCGTGGGGCGTTTGTGGCATCTTCAGATTACTTTTGACTCTACTGAAGTAACACTGACGCCAGATAACCACAAAGAACGATCTGTCTTACATTTCCTCTGTTCATTAGTTTAGTTTTTGAGGCTTTACAAATAAATTCCATTTGAATTTTTTATTCACATAATGAATTTTTATTCACAGACCAAAAAATAGAAGATTTACTGATATGCAAAACTGTTATAATTGTATAAATATCATCACCATATTTTGTGAATGCATATTAGACCCCCCACTGCGTGTATAAGACCGTGTGAGGTTTGTTTGTTTACTCTGAATACAGTTGGACCCCCCCGCATACGATCTACCTCCGAAGTGACCAATTATGTAAGTGTATTTAAGTAAAGTGCGTTTGTTCACGTGTTATGTTTGGGGGTCTGAAATGGACTAATCTACTTCACAATATTACTTATGGGAACCAATTCGGTCATACTGGCAACCTGAACTACTTCTGAGTAAAAAATTATCGTTAACAAGCGGGTCCACTGTATTGGCAAAATTTAACATTTCTGCTACTTTGAGCTCAGTTTCAAGCCAATTCCAGTGCTAAAAACCAATCAAAATCATCTATATTTCCCTGTAATATGTCTTCCATTCTATCAAATAGACCAAGAAATCGCAAATACAAACTAAAAAAAACATACGAAAAAACATCTGCAAAAGTCCGCTGTTTAAATCGAAAAATCAGATTTCAGTTTTTCCTTCATTATACACAGTGTGCAGCAAGATCTGTTTTTATGGGTGCACACATACCACCTTAGATGTATTCTCTCATATCTAGCCCAAATGTACCACTCATCACAGTTTATCAGATGTGCTGAGCCTCAGACGTAGATCTACGGTTTGGACCCTGATCAAAAGCCGTAGATCACGGGCACGGACCCTGAAAGGGTTAGAAAATCATGGTGGCATACATAGTGTGATAATGCTGCCATTCGGACCAAATAGCAGCTGAATTTTTTTTCAAGAAGTCGGCAGCTCCCACGAGGCAGGGTGACCCAAAAAAGAAGAAAAATTCCCCGAAAAGAAAACACTTTCATCATCATTCCAACACTTTCACCTCACTCTCACTTATCAACTGTTTTGCAGAGGTGCTCAGAACACAACAGTTTAGAGCATATCCGTATAAAGATAACACTACAATATCCCCAAACTGCTAATATTCCCGAAACCCCTCCTTTAGAGTGCAGGCATTGTATTTCCCAGTTCCACCAGGACTCAAGGCCGCTATATAAAAATAACTACCGGTTTCCCCTACTCCCTTCACTAAATATACCCAGCTCACACTCCAACGATCGCAGTCCAAATACCATTTGTCCTCCATTCACATCCTATCTAACACGCTCATCACAGCCTGCGGAAGTCCAAGCCTTTGCCCACAAAACCCTCCCTTACCCCTTCCCCCTTTCCAACCTTTTCGAGGACGACCCCTACCCCGCCCTACTTCTCCTACAGATTTAAAATGCCCTCCATTCATTCTACTTTATCCATTCTCTCTAAATGACCCAACCACCTCAACAACCCCTCTTCAAGCCCTCTGACTAATACTTTATTTAACCCACCCTCCACATTCACGCGAATTCCTGCATAATAATTTACACCGCACATTGCCCTTAGACAAGGACATCCCACGCCTTCCAACCGCCTCCCCTCGCTGCTGCATTTACCACCCAAGCGTCACATACCATATAAGAGTGTTGGCACGACTATACTTTCATTCATTACCCTTCTTTGCCTCTACAGATAACGTTTTTTTGACCCCACATAGACCTCAATCCACCACTCACCTCTTTGCCTCATCAATTCTATGATTAAGAAACCTCACCCCTTCATAAAACCATGCCGCCCGATATATCAACTCCCAATATCCTGAAAACATCACTTCTTTCCATACTCCTTCTCCCCAATTTGATATCCAATTTTTCTTTATCCTAATCATTGATCCCCTCATCACCTTTACTCCTTTCTATGTCACTTTCAACTTTCTACCTTTACCTACCCACTCCAAACTCATCCCCTAACCTGTCAATTTCCTCTTAGAATCTCCAAAGCACAGTATCATCAGCAAAAAGTAACGGTGCTCAATTTCCCATTCTGTATTTAGTTTTCCTAATATTAATCCCACCCCTCTCCCGAACACCCTAGCATTTACTTCTTTTTACAACCCGATCTATAAATATATTAAACAACCATTGTGACATTAACACATTCCAGCCTAATACACATACAATCCCTGTCTAAGACCTACTTTTACTGGGAGTAGTTCTCCCTCTCTTCTACACACCCTATAACCTGAGCCTGCTATTTCCCCCCCCCCCCCCCCCTCAAAAAAAACTCTTACATCATTTAGTAACTTACACCTATTCCATATACTTGCAACTCGGCCACACAATCATTAGCCTTGTTAATCCAAAATGCAATAAAAACTACCCTACCTTTATCTAAATATTGTTCACATATATGCTTCAATGTAAACACTTGATCTACGCATCCCTACCCATTCTGAACCTCCTTGCTCCATCCGCAATCCTACATTTTGTCTTACCTCTAATGCTTTCAATTAAAACCCGAACCGTCCACGTTTCCTGGTATAAAACTCAGGAACTATTCCTCTATAATTTTTTACAATTCTCTTTTGTCCCCTTTCTTTATAAAAGGGACTATACAATGCCTCTCGCCAATCCCTAGGTACCTCCCCTCTTTCATACATTTATTAAACAAAAGTAACAACCACTCCAACACTATATATCCCCTGCTTTTAGACATTTCCTGTCATGATCCCAACAGTTCCAGCTGCTTTACCTTTACCTTTCATTCTATGTAATGCCTCACGTACCTCCCCCACACTTACATTCTGCCTCATCCTTCACTCCTAAAAGTGGTATACCCTCCTGCCCATGCCAAGAAATTACGCCTCACTTTCTTCCTCAATATTTTAAAATACCTCAAAATAATTCTCGCCATCTACCTAATACCTCCCTCTCCCCATCTCTAACTTCCCCTACTCTGTTTTTAACTGACAAATCCATACGTTCCCTAGGCTTTCTTAACTTAAAAAAAAAAAAAAGGCACAATACCGTGACTGAACGATACACAAATAACCCGCCACATAAAAGAGAGAAGCCTTGACGAACGACGACGTTTCGTTCCAACTTGGACCATTTACAAAGTCACACTAAAACCAAAGTGGAGTAGTACAAGAATGATATATAATACCGACAGATGATAAATAAACACATCACAACACCCGGGCATCCCCCATCGTAGACCACACAACAAAGACACCCAGGACGCCGCATTCATCGGTGTCCTTGAATGTCATCAACATGTGCGGCTGTCTGGTGTCTTTGTTGTGGGCGTTTGCCATCACAGTGGCCTGGCCTGGATGGCGAAACGTCTCTGATGGGGAACTCCCGGGAGTTTGCCATGTGTCTTAATTTCATCTTGTCGTATTTATACCATTCATGTATTTTTTTTTTTTTTATCTACTACTACACTACCACCACCTCTTCCTGCCTATATATCGCCGTCCTGCTTCCACTTATCAGTTAGTGTGACTTGTAAATGGTCAAGTCGGGACGAAACGTTCCTTTGTAAGCTTTCCTCTTTTAAGTGCGGGTTATCTGTTTAGCTTTCTTACCTTTCATGGGTCCAAGGCCCAAATCTGGAGTCATGCACCAGTGTCCAAGAATTTTCAAAAAAAATTTGTTATTTTTCAATGAAAATCGTAAGAGAATCTTTTTGTGAAAGTAATAAAACAAAAAGTACGAATTTGGGGTTGAAAAATGACGAAATTATGCTCTCGCGAATTTTGATGTGTCAGCGATAATTATCGAATCGGCGATTTTTTGCCGACTTTGACTCCCAATTTCGGCCAATTACATTATTCCAATCAACCAAATTTCTTAGCTATTTGCACTAGTATACTTTTCTATTCTATCGATTGCGCACAAGAAATCGCCAAGTCAACAGTTTCAACAACAAATAAAGTGATCGGAAATTGTTAATTTAATTTTGGCCAATTTACACAAAGTCAAATATTCCAATTTCAAAATAGGGTCCAGATAAACACTGTAGGCATACCTGTAGGTGCTTGGGCACTAAACTAACATTTCCCACAGTTTCATTAGTTATTGAGTTTGAGCTTTACAATAAATTTCCAATTTTGAATTTTTATTCCAAATAAAGAATTTTTATTCCAACCAAAAAATATAAGATTCACTTTGTTATGCAATATTGTAATAATTGTATAAATAATGGGGGGGGGGGGGGGGGGGGGGGGGGGGGGTGGGGTGTGGGGGGGGGGGGGGGTGTGGGGAGGACAGTACCGCGCGTCCGATACATATGTATACTCTATTTGATAAGTGATACTGATTGGCGTAACAGTTGGTCGTCAGATGCGATTATAAGAGGCGGGATTGAGTTAAAGCGAATCGATTGTTTACTCTTGAACATCGGCAAAATTTAACATTTCCGCACTTTGAGCTCATTTTGAAGCCATTCCAGTGCTAACAACAATCAAAATTACTCATTTCTATGAATGTCTTCCATTTATCAAATGAGACTAAGAAATCACAAATACAACTATAAAAAACATACGAAAAAACACTGCAAAGTCACTGTTTAATCGAAAATCACGGTCCTCAGTTTTTTTCTCTCATTAACACAGGTGCTGCAGGATCTGTTTATGTGGTGCACACACACCACATATGTATTCTCTCATATCTTGGCCCAAATGTACTACTCACAGTTTAGCATAGTGATCAGAACTCATGCGTAATTCTACGGTTTGGCACTCACCATAAAGCCGTAGATCTACAGTACGGACCCGAAGGGTTAACTTGTTTTTCAACTCGCTCTCAAAATTTTTTCTTAATTTCATTAAAATTTCTTGACAGTGCCTCTCCCACTCTAATCATCTGCTCTCCTTTGCACTTCCCCTCCCCTCTCCCCCCAAACCCCAACCTCTCTTTACCTTTCTTTTACTCTCCATATAGTCAGCACTTCTTTAACACTTCTGCTTTGGTAAAAACCTCTCATAGGCTAACTTTTTCTCTATTATCACACCCTATACTTCATCAGTCCACCAATCAACCCTCCTTCCTCCTGCCCCCACCCTCTTATAACCACAAACTTCTGCCCCACATTCTAATACTGCATTTTTAAAACGCATCCAACCCTCCTCAACCCCCCCACTAATCCTCTTTGCACTAGCCCACCTTTCTGCCAATAGTCGCTTATATCTCGCCCGAACTTCCTCCTCCCTTAGTTTATTAACTCTTCACTTCCTCCTACTTGTTTGAAAGGAATTCAAGGAGTACATAGACAGTGAAGAACTGAAATCTGAACAAGTGTTTAATTTGGGGTTGAGACAGCCAAGGGGTTTAGAAAAATATAGTATAATATGGAACTCCAACTTACACCACTTCCCTAAGATGTGCAGAGCCTCTGACAGCGTCACCTAATGATCAACATGGAAGATGATAGGTCGTAAGACATCATACAGCCCTGTGCAAAGTCCTTGAAGTAACACATCAAGTCAGAGTCCCAAGCGAAAAGAACTAGAAATTTCCTATTTCATTATTAGAAGAAATTGTAATAATTTTTTAAAAAATTTATCACATAAAACATACAAGGACAACCTTAAAATTTATGGGAAACAAAACTTAGATAGCTCCAACTACAGTGGAACCTTGGTTTTCGTCATTATTTCGTTCCAGAAAGTTTGACGAAAACTGAAGCAATATTTCCCATAAGAAATAATGTAAATAAATTAACCCGCTCCAAACACCCAAAAGTATTATCCAAAAAATACATTTTGGGGAGAGATAACTATAGCCTTTACATACAGAACACAATGAGAAATAATATAAAGGACTTTATATATACATATATATATACAGTGGACCCTCGGAGTAACGATATTTTTTTCCTCCAGAAGTATGTTCAGGTGCCAGTACTGGTCAATTTGTTACCCAAAGATAATATTGTGAAGTAGATTAGTCCATTCAGTCCCACAAACATACACAAACAAACCACTTACATAAATATACTTACATATTTGTCGCATTCGAGGTAATCGTTTATCGGGGGTCCACTGTATATATATTAAAAATAAGATATATAAATTATATAATATATATAAAATTAATATATATATATATATATATAAATATTTATATACATATATATACATATATACATATATTATATAACATATATACCAATATACATATACAAAAATATATACATATATATATATAAACATATACATATATATAAACATATAAATATATATTCATATATATATACATATATATATATAATATAGAATATATATCAATATATACAATCTATATAAACAATATATATAAATATATATATATGATATATATATATAAATATATATATATATATATACATATATATATACATATAATATATACATATATTATATATATATATACATATATATATACATATATATATATATATACACATATATATACATAAATATATATATATAAATATACCTATATATATACATAAAATATAATATCCACATATATATATAACATAAATATATATATATATACATATATATATTATATATATATATAAATATATTAATATATCTATATATACATATAAACAACTATATATATATATATATATATAAAGAGATACATAAATATATATACATTTATATAACATATATATATATACATACATATATATATATATAATATATATATATATATAAATATATATAATATAATATATATATATCATATATATATATATATATATATATATATATATATACAAAATATACATACATATATATAATATATATATATACATATACATATACATATATATATATATATACATATATATATATAATAATATATATACATATACATATATATATATAATACATATATATATATATAAAACAAATATATTATATACATATACATATAATATTATATATATACATTATATTTATACAAATATATATATATATATATACATATATATATATACAAAGATATATATATATATATTTATATACATATAGATATATATATAATATATATAAATATATTTAGATATATATATATATATATAAATATATAGATATATATATTTATATAGGATACATACATATATATATATATACATATATAATACATATACATAAATAATATATATATACATAAATATATATATATACATATATATATATATATATATATACATATATAATATATATATACATATATATATATATATAACATAAGAATATATATATATACAAATATATTAAAGTATATACATATATAGATATATATACATATATATATATATATATATAAACATATATATAACATATATATATTATATATACATATAATACATATATATATCCATATATATACATATATATATATATAGACATATATATACAATATACATACAATATAATATATATAATATATACATATATATATAAAAACAAACACACACAACACAAAATAAGATCACAGTAAACAGGTGATTTTAAAATATGCAAAACAACCACTGTGAAAGAGTAGTGAAATTCCAAGAGCTTTCTTGACTGCTCACATTGTCAAGGAAATATGAAAGTAATACATCAAAGGAAGGCAATTAAAGGGCTTAGACTACACCTCACAGTCAACCCTCACAACAAAGAAACACCTGACGCGCGACAATACTGGACTCATAAGAAAAGAGGAACACTGCAGTAGGTCTGCTGGCCCAACTAGACTGGTCCTCACATCCCACTAACAAAATATTCTACCCAAGAAATAAGGTTTATTATTTGTCCAATGTATTATTAAACTTTAAACAAATTTTATTAATTATAAATGAGTCTAATTTACATAAACCTAAGGAAATATTCATATTATTTTCAAAACTGCTTTTTATGAAACAAGATTCAATTATATTTCTGTCAACCATGGACTTGCTTGATACAACTTTCTCAACTTTTTGAAAATCAATTGGATGGCTAAAATCTCTCACATGAATAAATAGAGCATTGGAATCTTGTCCAGTTCTAATGCTATATTTATGTTGTTTTAATCTAAGTTCGAGATTTTTACCAATTTGACCGTAATAAACTTTATCGCAAATTTTACAAGGAATCTTATAGACACATCCGTCTGCATTTTGGGGGGGAATTCTTTATCAAAAGTTTTTTTTACTGCATCAAGATTTTTAAATACAACTTTAATATTAAAAGTCTTAAGAAGAGAAGGCATATCAACCAAGTTTTCATGGTAAGGGAGAACCAACATATTTTTAGTTGAATAAGGTTGGTTGTCCCTTTTTGGGTTGTAAAAAGTATTTCTAGCAATTTTAAATGATTTATCAATTACATTTCTCGGGTATCTCAGATCAATGGCTATTTCATAAATTTTGGATATATCTTCATCTGTGAACTAAACATAATCTTTGAATTTATACATTTACATTCCTTCTTTTCCTGTCCTAACTCATCCTTCAAGATTATTGCTACTCCTTCCTTAGCTCTAACTCTATTAGAAACCTCTGAGCTAATCTCATTTATTTCTCCCCACTGAAACTCTCCTAGCCCCTTCAGCTGTGCTTCACTTAAAGCCATAACATTCATAACATCCACAATCATCTCTTTCTTATCATTTGCACTACATCCACGCACATTCAAACATCCCACTTCCACGGTTTTCTTCTTCTTCTTTTTAGTAAGCTATATGGGAAAAGGGATTACTAGCCCATTGCTCCCATCATTTTAGTTGACTTTTACAAAATACATGGCTTACAGAGGACAGATTCTTACTCCACTTCCCCATGAGTATGAAAGAAAAAGTAATATGAAGAAGAGCTATTAAGATAAAACCAAAAAAAATTCAGATGAGTGTGTATGCATAAAGAGGTACATGCATGTATAGTGTGACATAAATGTAAGTAGAAGTAGCAAGAAGTACCTGAAATCTTGTATGTTTCTTCTTTCTTTCAACGCACCAGCCGTATCCCACTGAGGTTGGGTGGCCCAAAAGACAAAACAAAAGTTTCTCCTTTTAAATTTAGTAATATATACAGGAGAAGGGATTACTAGCCCCTTGCTCCCGGCATTTTAGTCGCCTCTTACGACACACATAGCCTACGGAGGAAGAATTCTGTTCCACTTCCCCATGGAGATAAGAGGAAATAAACAAGAACAAGAACTAGAAAGAAAATAGAAGAAAACCCAGAGGGGTATGTATATATATGCTTGTACATGTATGTGTAGTGTGACCTAAGTGTAAGTAGAAGTAGCAAGACATGCCTAAAACCTTGCATGTTTATGAGACAGAAAAAAGGACACCAGCAATCCTAGTATCAAGTAAAACAAATACAGGCTTCCATTTTACACCTACTTGGCAGTACGGTAGTACCTCCCTGGGTGGTTACTGTCTACCAACCTACTACCTCTTTTACATATCTTCCCTAATTATCAATGTCAATGCAAACAAACATCTACATAATAACGAAAGTTCTTAAATTATAGACATTTAATGCATGCATCATGCAGCTGAAGCAACCACATTTCAATGTCCTCACCTGATGGAAAAGTGCATGTTCATCTTCACACACATGGATGAGAAAGGCACATCCGCTTCTCACTAACGTGCAATAATCTCGTTCATATTTCTGTGATAACTGAGAAACTGCATCAGCAACACAAGGTCCCATTAGTCTTTGTCGCTGAGCAAAGTAACACTGGTGGCAGTCACTAAGAAGATTTGTGTACTCAGGGCTATTTTCAACTCTGTCTTCAATTTCTGCCATTAGCGACTTGATCCTAGGGGCATTAGTCCGAAATTTTCCATAATAAAGAACAGCAGCATTATCAGTTGTAGGTTTTTCTATTCCAGGTTTACTTAAAACTTGCTGGGTAGCATTTTCTAAAGATTTTGTAACATACGACTTTACCATACCAAGAGCCCTACTCAAACAATGCTTATACTTTGCTAAATATAGAGAAGATTCTTGAAATGTTTGGTTTGAATTCATATAACCAATACATTCATCAATTTTGGCTAACAATGGGATAAATCCTTCACTTGTTACTTGAAAAGCTGGAGAGTTGAGCTTCTGGCTGATTCTATCTACCTCCTTAAAGTAAGTCAGTTTACTTTCAATGGTGTCAGCTTTGTTGGTGAGTTGTGTCTGCTCTGCCAACAAGTGCTCACAATCAGTGTGGAGGGCACCTGTCTTATTGGACACACTTGTATACTGAAAGGGAAAATCAGATTTGATAATTTTTTAATGTTAAAATTTAACTTGTTAAACTATAAAAGTAGGTTTACTGTGAATTTTTAATTCACTAATTAAAAATAAGTTGCATAAAAGCAGTATTTTAACTAGTTAAAAATTAGACAAAGATCTTAATGAGAGAACAATGGGTCAAGTAAAAATTATAATACCTGAATAGTATTATTTTAACAATTTAAATGTTGGTCAGAGATCAATTTCTGGAAATACACAAATGTAGGAGAGAGGAGCTGATTGAAAGACATGATTGAAAAGAAATGATTGAAAGACAGCATTATGAAAACTAATGTTATGGATATAATTAAAAATAATTCTAATTGATCAACTGGCCTAGGTCACCCATAAACTGTCCAAACGTAGATCTATGTTCACTCGCGTAGCGCTCTGAACGTAGATCTACATTCGATTTTACATGCTTTCTTATGTAAAAAAAAAAGTAGATCTATGTTCAGAGCATTACACGAGTGAACGTAGATCTATGTTTGGGCAGTTTAAGGGTTAAGTGCAGTGGGTGAAACAGAAAGTGGTACCTAATAAAATAATTCTTTTCTTTGTTTACATCTACACTACACGACCTCTTAAACAAATATTGTTATCTTAGTCCTTATTTATTTTTTGCCTAGTGCCTTTCGATATCTTTAGTAATTCTTCTCAGACCATGTCCATGGCTAAGCATACTCCAACTGCCAATGATGTTCAGTCCTGAAAAAGTCTGAATTTACAATACAGTATATTATGACCCTATAATAATGATAGTAATACGTAATTATAAAAATTAACAACCAATAAGTTTCAAAGGGTTCCCAAAAGATACATAAAATTCTTGAAATGTCCATTTGAAACTTTAAGCAATCAGGGGCCAAGAACCCTGTTTCTCATTTACTAATAACCCTAACTTCTTAAATTTTTTTTTGCACACAGTGGTAATGCTGCAAAACTTAGATACTGCAAATTTCATACAAATTTGTTGAAAAACAAATTTCCTTCCTGGAAATTTTTGGTGTATTTTTGGACCATAGTTAAAACACACCCTAACTGACTTAACTGTTCACAATCGTTATATGAAAACACTGATAAATAATTAAAAATTCCCAAAAGTTAAAAAATTTCAATTAAAATTCTAGCTTAGAAAATTCTTAAAAAATATACTGCACATAAATACAGTAATCCTGCCTCGGCAGGACGCGGCCGGTGCGTTGAAAGAAGAAATACAGTAATACTGATAATATTTACACACATTTTGTAGAATTATCATTTATCCATAAAGTTTGGCTTCAGGCAAAACAAAAGCATAAACAAAGCAACTGTAAAAATGCTAGACCTACTGTATGCAGTTCTTGAAAATAATGAATATCCACTGGGACTCTTTATCAACCTAAGGAAAGCTTTTGATGCAGCAGACCACAGCATCCTGTATCACAAACTTGATCATTATGGTATCAAAGGTCATGCACTTGAATATATAAAGTCTTACCTTACTAACAGACAGCAATACATGAACATCTCTATTAAAGATACAACCTCTTTAACCCTTTGACTGTTTCAGGCCCCTTTCTGAAACTGTCATTCTATGTCGCTCAATTTTTGAAAAAAAAAAAAAAAAAAAAAAAAAAATCTTATGAAATGATAGAGAATCTTTTCCCGATGGTAATGACATCAAAAGTTCGAAATTTGGTTGAAAACTCATGGAATTATGCTCCCGCGAAGTTAGCGGTCTCGGTGACATATGCGTATCGGTGATTTCGCCGACTTTGAGCCCTATTTTCAGCCAATTCCATTGTTCCAGTTGACCAAACTCATAGCTATTTCTTTAGAACTCCATTTTATCTATCAGCTGAGTACAAGAAACCTCCCATTTACTAATTTGGACTACCCAATATGGTGGTCAGAAATTGGCAATTTGGCCAATTCCACGCAAACTAAAAAAGATGCCAATTTCAAATTAGGGTCCAGAATAAACAAGGTAGACATTCGTGGCACTAAAATAACATATGCTCTGTTCATTAGTCACATCTCTAGGCCCCTCTTAAATTATTATTGCTTTCTATTTTTATTTTTTATTCATACAAAAAAATACAAAATTTACTGTTATGCAGACTACTGCATTATTGTAAAAATAGTATAAATAATATCAGTGCACTAGTGAAAGAATATCAGACTCCCCAGTTGATGTGTATTGGACGTGTGGTGTGATTTATTTACTCCTGAACATTGGTAAAAATCGAACATTTCCGCTACTTTGAGCTCAGTTTCAAGGTCGTTTTCTTCGTCAAAGTAATGAAAATCATCTCTATTTCTGTAATATGTTTTCCATTTTATCACCTAAGACCATGAAAACGTGAATACAACGATAAATACTATACGAAAATACACCTCAAAGTCGGCGTTTTATTCCAAAAAAACGATCAGAGTTTTTTTTTCTCATTACGCAATGTGTGCTGCAGGATTTTTTTTATGTGGTGCACACTCACCACACAGACCCATTCTCTCACATGTGGGCCTACCAGCTTTCTCCCGCTTGATTTGAAGCCACTAGAATTATTGAGTATATATACGTCAGAAACATTGGCTCGTAAGATGTATTTATACGTCGAAAACAGTCAAAGGGTTAACAAGACCTCTGGATGTTGCAGTTCCACAGGAAAGCATCCCTGGCCCTCTGCTTTTCCTCTTATACATCAACAATCTTCCAAATGTACTGCAGCAACTTAGATCTATTCTTTTTGCCAACTACACAACTTTTGTCATCTCCCACCAAAATCCAGCATCACTCAACAACATTGTTAATGAAGAGCTCCTAAAAATATTAACCTGGATGACTACCAATAAACTCACACTCTACATTATGTTTGGGAGCAAAACAAGTAATGTCCAACTAAACTTTGATTAAAAATACTTGTAATGCTAAATATAATGAGGGGAAAATTTCTGGATCTGCACTTTGACAGCAACTTGAAATTTAATACCCATATCCAACACATTACAAAAAAAAGTGTATAAAGCAGTTGGCAGCCTCTCCAAGATATGCTAGTATGTACCACAAACAGTGCTATTCACATTATACTGTGTACTCACTAATCTACCCCTACCAGACAACATCCCCCCACCCTACTCTTCAAAGGCCTAAATCTACTTACTATACAAAATAATAAATTCTAATATTAATCCTGACCCGAAGCACTTCCTTGATAGTTGCAACAGAACCCATAGACATAATACACTGAACATGAAAGTCCGGCTTAATCTTTGTAAGAACTCAATGCACATAAAAGGACCCAAGATCTGGAACTCCCTGTCAGAAATTTCCAGAACCACTCTCTCTGCCAGCATTTTCAAAACTACCATAAAAAAACACCTTCTTTCACTAACATACCTCAACAACAGACTATATAGTATTCGTATTCTCATTGCCACAAGCATATAGAAAACAATACAGTATTCTTATTCTTTGTAATCCTCACAACCATTAAATATACTGAATGTGTTCAAAATATCTCATCATGCTAGAATCCTCATTACTTGTAATCATAAGCCAAATTGTAATCCTTAAAACAATTAAACACGATAAATGCTATAGAGCATGTAATATTATTCAATTCTCTTGTATTCCTTAATTTCCAAATTTACTACAACCACTTAGAGACCATATATATTAGCAATTAATTAGTCATTGCCTTATAGTCTTAAGATAGGCTTAAGTTTGCCTGAAATGCTGTGCATACTTAGGAGTTTTTTGCATGCATGCCTAAATGTCACCCATCCCAGTACAAATATCGTACCATGCTGAAATTAAGAATCTTTAATCTTTAATTTATGAAAGATTCTAAAATATTTCACTATAGAAAGTGTGAAATCCCCTGAAATACTAAATAAAGTTGCAAAATACTTGTTGCACTAACAGAGTACAGTAAATTAATATCAATGAAATTATAGTTATTTTAAGAATTTATGTTATATTGTATGTACTATGTATAAAAATATTCAACGTTATGCTGAACACTTTACCTGGGATGAAAGATGCTGAAGGTTATCAAGGGCATGATCAAGCTGCGAAAGGAGTGTGTGACATTCAGAACGATGGGCTTCTAACTGATTTACATAGTCTCGGTAAGGTCCATCTTGCTCTTCACACATATCTCTCTCCACCTCAGCGAACCAAGACAGGAACTGGTAAATCAATGGGCAAGCTTATTAGATTCTATATAAATTTACAATACAGTGTGTAATTTTTCAGTCTATTTCTCAATAGATATAACAAATTTATAATACTATTGAGCTAATGAATTACCATAAGGATAAGAAGATTAAGAAATATATTTTTTCTGCTCAAAACAAGAACCATTCCTGTATATAAAGGTTAATTAGAGTGTGTTTTTCAAAATGGTTGTCTCCTTTAAGTGTTGATGCCTATATAACCTCTTAATCATGATCTCATAGCTACTACAGAAGAGTAATATTTATTCAATGCAACTTATCATTAACTTAATGAATCACCAATGCTGATATACATGTATATATATCCAATGTTTCCAAAATACATACAGTACAAACATGCATAAAAATACCTATCATTCTCTTAACCTGTATAGCTTGTCTATTAATGGGCTAAGTCTGCATTGGTCATACAGCTTTCTTGAATTGTGGAGAGAGTGCAGCTATTTCCACAGCTAACATGAAAAAAAGCTGTACTATGTGATTACAAACAGGAAGCACATCTGTCTCATGCTCAGCAGACAGAGGATCAAGCCTCCACTGCTTCTTGGGCTGAATGAGCCACATGGGTTTACCACTCAACATGAATTAAACAACTGTACTTACAGAGAATGTTGCAGTACTACCATTCCTAAAGTGGCAACTTTTAGAATTTTACTGGAACTGTAGAAATATTTACAAAGGTCTGAAAGTTAAGGGTTGTCTGCTCCATAACTGACTATTTCATCATGGATTTGTGATGTTACAAGGAGGACATCTGAGGTACTTAAAGTTAAAGCCATATGATTTTTAGATGAAGGCCTACTGCTATGACACATTCTTTTTTACTTTTTTTTTTTTAAATATTATATCCAAGTGAAGTTGTTTCATTGATTTTTATCTTTCTCTATGTAATTTTTCATGTATCAAATAAAAATTCATTAACTCTTGTTGTATCACAAAGGAACATTGCTCTAGCCCTTTGATTAATTCACCAGACAACTCAATTAACCCTTTGAGGGTCCATCCCGTAGTTCTACGGCATGAGCTCAGCTCACTCAGATAAGCTGTGAACGGTAAATTGGGGCCTAGATTTGAGAGAATGCAATGAACAGGAAACTTCTCCTATGAAGATAGCAGGTGAAGGCAATGAATTTACAGTCTGGAAAGATGTAGAATTAGGGGGATATGACTGAAGTGTACAAGTGAAAAATAGAAATTATAAAGACAATACATATAAATAAAATGCTGAAAATGTCTGATTAAGTTAGGACTCCCAATAATGGAAGTAAATTGTGTAAATTTAGATTAGGAAAGTACAGTATAAGAAAATATTGGTGTAGCAGAGAAGTTGTGGATGAGTGGAATAAACTACCAGTGGCATTACTAAAATGAGTACATATGTATATGCAATAATCACAAACAAATGATACAAGATGTAAAACAACCATGGGGGGAGTTGTGAGTCTCAGGGTATATGTAATTAAGATGAATACCATGTTTCATGAAAATCAGCCAAGAGAAGAAAATATCAAACATCGTCTCAGTTTGCAACATTTGTGTGTTGCAGGATAAATAATGGCAAAGTCAAAGGCAGTCTGGCCAATGATGAAGCAATACCAAATGGATATTTCTTCTTCTTTCAACAATCCGGCCGTATCCCGCCAAGGCAGGGTGGCCCAAAAAGAAAAATAAATGTTTTCCTTTTTAATTTCAGTAATGTATACAGAAGGGGTTACTAGCCCCTTGCTCCTGGAATTTTAGTTGCCTCATACGACATGCATGGCTTACGGAAGAAGAATTTTGTTCCACTTTCCCATGGAGATATGTGGAAATAAACAAGAACAAGAACTAGTAAGAAAACTGAAGAAAACCCAGAGGGGTGTGTGTGTATATATATATATGCAAGTGCAGTGTAAGTAGAAGGGGCAGGACATACCTGACACCTTGCATGTATATGAGACAAAAAAGACATCAGGAATCCTACCATCATGTAAAACAATCACAGGTTTCCATTTTACACTCACTTGACAGGATGGTAATACAGTGGAACCTCAGTTTTCACCTTTAATTCCTTTCAAAGAGTCCGACAAAAATTGAATTTGACGAAAACTGAAACAATATTACCCATAAGAAATACATAATGTAAATCCAATTAATCCGTTACAGACACCCAAAAATATTGGCAAAAAATACATTTTATAGAGAATAACTATAGTTTTACATACAGAAAACAATGAGGAATATATATAAAGCACTAATGAATTGGATAAATGAACATTTAAATCACTTTTACTTTTACTGAAGACTCTTGTTGGCGTATGGAAGACAGCAAGGAGGGGAGAGGGGGAGAGGTTATCTCTACCATCATCACTACCACCCTCTACCACCAGGACAACAACTACCACCATCACAACCACTACCACCATCTACTACCATCGCTACCACCATTGAATTCTATCGTATTTCTCGATTTATCAAAGAGCTGGTAGTCGGAACTTTCTTTGGCCCCATAGTGGCTTATTTAGCAGTCGCACTCAATAAACAAGCACAAAAAAAATGGATTATTACAAAATGTTTTGTATGAATGCGCAGGGTAATGTTCAGTCGATGAGAAACAAAGCCAGATTGACTTAGAATGCGTGCGTGGGATGCTCTGTGTGGCCGCGGGCAGACGGACACATTCGGTACGGTGGACGAAAACCGAGGTGATGAACGAAAACTGGGACAATATTTTGACGCAAAAAGTTGTCAAAAACCGAATTCAACGAAAACCAGGGCAAACGAAAACCGAGGTTCCACTATACCTTCCTGGGCAGTTGTTGTCTACCAACCTACTACCTAGGTAAATGGATATTTACATTGTGTTAAATATATAATACATGTCTTCTTCTCCCCACAAAAATAATTTATGATGTTGCAAGAAAAATTTCCACAATTGTTGCACTGATTGACCATGTGAGGATAAATGGATAGGAGTATTGCCAATATTTAATCATATGTTTGTAAAGCAATTTATTTTGAATATAATGTGTAAAAGTCATGATGATGTGTTCATAAATAGTGATGTTATTACAACAAATATTTCACAAACATATGTTAGAGATAGAGATACCAATCAGTTTTTTTTCATGAAACCAGTGCTAGTAAAAACCTATGAAAGGGGTCTAAAACAACTCTCGTACAATGTAATACCCATGCATAGGCCCTACCTGATGGCCCCATCATAAAATTTCTTGTAACTGCAATAACTACACTTAGAATTACTGTACAGAAATGAGACTTACACCAAAATGTTGCCCCAATTTTGGGTAACTTTGACTTTTTTGGAGTTACCCTAGGTAATTTACACTATGTATGATAAATGTACTTATGTGTACCTGTGCATATATAAACTTCCTTACTCCTAAGCAAACACCATTTTTTTCATATAGGATCAAAACCATTGAAAATGCAACGTTTACACTAAGTGTAAACAATTATTTGGGAGTACTTTAAGAGCCTGTTTGGCAGGGCTCTCCTTTCTGTTTGTGCACGAAAACTTTATCACCCTAATGTTTTATTTAACTTAACTGCTATTGCAACTTTTAATTAGTTACATTTTATTAACAGACGACAGTGTACCCTAGCCAAACCTGAAGATATCCAATTTAAGGTTTAGCAGACAGGGTGGATAAATTATTTAGGTTTAGCACATTTTATGGGGAGTGCTAAATGCATTAGAGTTATGCAACGCCTGCAGGAATGGGAGGCATTCAGAACAAATCCAAGGAAGGGAAGCAAAGGTCCAATTCCTTAGATCATGCACTCACCAGGATCAAGGAACATCCTTGAAAGGTTAGATTTAACCTAAAATAACGTAATAGTTTGGCACAAAGAAAACAAAAATCTGAATATTTACTTGTTGACTTGACTCTATCTTAACTTCTCCAAGTTTCAAGCGAGAGAGAGAGTGCGGAAGATGAGACTCTGCTGAGTTGTGGCTGCCCCCGGCAGTGTCCACTTCATCTCCAGCGCTTTCATCAGGTATCCCGGGGGGCAGTGCTCTCCACCCCGACACAGAAGTTAGTTCTATTATGGAGTCACGCTCCTGAGGAGTCAGTGGCGCCAATGGAGTCCTGTCATCTTCCCAGTTTGCTAAATTGTCTCGTACCCGGGCAATGTTTACATCTGCCACGTCTTCCATTTTTGTTTTGACACTGACGTTTGAGTTTGAACACATATTTTAAAACTAGGTAAATATGTATTAACATCATTTTACTCATTTTATAATACAAATAAAATTATAATAACAATAAATCTCTGATACCTTTTTATTTATATAAAAGTTTGAGTGTAACATTTTCAGAAATAAATCCTGATGATGGTCAAAGTCAAGTCAAAGATGTATTGGTCGTGGAAACATTGATTGTATTTTAATAAATGTACTAAGAAATTTTCACATCTTTCCTACTTGCTGTGAATTACATTTTTTCAACTTCAATCAAGAGTATAAATATTTTGTACATTTCGTGAAATATAGTTGTCGGTACGAGTGAGCCAATGAGAGGTGGTGTTTAAAGTGGTGGAGAGTTGTTATTGGTGGAGGAGGAGGAGGATCAGCAGGAGTCATGTACAGCACATCAACACTCCAGCTACAGTGATGGCTGCTGCCTCGTGCAACCTCGTGTTACCCACCAACATTTAATTTTTCCGCCGACGTTTTAGGTTTTGAACAGCATTTGTTGGCGGGAGGTAGAGGTGTGTATGGTGTTAGGAGGTGGACAAGGGCAAATAATTTTAATGTCCGGTGTAATGGGGAACCCATTGTAATTAATATTTTATAATATGCAAACCCCACATTGTAATCTTTACACAGAAATAAACATTTCAGTTTCAGTAAAATATCTGACGCCTACATGTCACGAGACCTAATAGGGAACAGTGTAGTAAAGCGAATGCCAGAGTAAAGTTCCTGTACAGACAAGCACAGTGTCTACCTACTGAGGCTCGCAGGACCCTGTGTCTACCTCTTATACAATGTCATATAGACTACGCTTGCTCTTCATGATACTCTGCCTTGACCAAAAAAAAAAAAATTGCAAATCACCCAGAACAAAATGTTAAGATTCAACCTGGACCTGGGTCCAAGAGAACATATAATCAAATCAAATCAAATCAAAGTTTATTCTCTATAAGGATTACAATGCGGGGTTTACAGATTTTATTGTGTGGTTTACATGTAATAAAATACTAATTACAGAGGGGACCACTAGAACACCTAGCAAGGCTAGCCATTTCGGGCACAATGAATTAAAAGAATTGGATATGCTGAATGTTGAAGACAGAGTAAAACAACTAAAGTTAAATCAAGTTTATAAAATTGCTCATGAACAGTGTCCAGAATATCTTGCTGTCAGTTTTGTCAAGACTGGGAATCAAAGCAGTCATAGTACTAGGGGGAGAGAGCTTAATTTTGTAGTACCCACAGTCAGTGGCCAGGCTTTGAACACTTTTTATTGTACAGCAATAAAGGAATGAAACAGACTGCCTGTGGATGTCAAAGCCAGTCATATCATGAGTCAGTTCAAGAAGAGAGCCAAAAGGTGCCTAATGAATGTAGTGACAAAGGGAGGAGAGTGATTTTTTATTTTTTTTGCTGACACACATGTAAATATAAATAACTCATTTTACCATATTCCTAGTATGTCTCCTTTGCAGTATAATACAGGTTGGCCATCACTAATCCGGCATCATTGGAACCTACAATATGCCGGATTAGTGAGTTTGCTGGATTACAGAGTGGTTAGGTTAGAATACACTTAATTAACCTATCAGTAGAGACTCTTTCTGCTACCTCTTCCTTATTATCATCACTGCTTTCTCTTCCACTGGCTTGCTGCTGTGGATTTACAACCCTCTGCACTATTTCTGAGTCAGTATAATGATGAAATTTGAGTCAGTATAATGATTTGAGTCAGTATAATTTGAGTCAGTATAATGATGAAGTTTGAAATTATGCTAGTCAAAAATTAGTGCCAGATTACTGATGAAACTGGATAACTGATTGCCAGATTAGTGATGGCCGATTCGTAATAAGATATTATCTTTTTAGTATAATAATAAGGTATTATCTTCTTTTTAGTATAATAAGATATTTCCTTTGTAGTATCATAATAAGGTACTAAAAGGACCCCAATGGAAATAAGTCGCTTGTCTGACTTTTTTTGGGGTTATCCTAGGTTCTCTACACACACATGCTGCTATGTATGATAATCTGTGTAACTGTATTTGTGTATACTTCAATGAACTTACTTAAACAGGAAGTATCAAGGAGGTGCAGCTAGTAGACGTTCATCACCAGAGGGAAACCTTGAGGCACAGTGCACATATAAAGAGGAAATTAACCTGATACTTCCATCATGGTTGCCAAAAGTAAGTATATTATTGTTTAACTACAGTTCTTCATATGAGCCAAAAATACGATTCTTACAAGGTCTCACTGGTAACCTTTATTAAGGCTTCATCCTTAAGTTTGAACTCAAATTATTTTATGTAGTAAATTCCCCTCAAGGGAGGCTCCTTGATGCTGGTGAGGGATTCTTGATGTAGGGAATTGGATCTGTGCTCTGGTTCCCTGAATTGAGCCTGAATACCTTCCAACCCCCCCCCCCCACATGTGCTGTATAATCCTATGGGTTTAGCACTCCCCCATGATTATAATTATAATAATAATATGTAGTAAATTATACAGAATTGACAAACTTGAATTTTCTAGCTAAAATATGCCTATATATAAGTTACTTCAAAAATATTAAGTTTCACTTATTTTTCTTGAAAAATTCAATTGTACCAACAATTCAAATTAAAAGTATGATAATTCATGTATTTTAGCTAAAAAATGAGGTATAAGAATAAAGATTTTATTTCTTTGTGAAGGTTACAATGTGTAATTACAATTTTGGTTTACTAAGTACAAAGAAAGCCACTATCATTCCGAGGCATTTCGGGTCAGACTAATCCTAGTACATAATAGCTATTTAAATCTAGACAAGATAAGAGTGGTTAACTTTCTATATTTAATCATAGGCTAACTTAATATGGTCAGCATGATTTATTTTCATACATTTATTTTTACTAGTTGTGTGCCAAAGTATCAGCAGTTTTTATGGCACTGGTGAAAAAGTTGTCAGTACTTTTAAATATAAATATATGGAAGAGTTTATCAAGCTTGACACTGCTTCAGTATAGACTTCAGACAACTGTTGATCTAATTACATCACTGGAAGGCATCCCAATTATACATAGCATTTTTGTCTAGATGAGGGGTGGGCAGTGAATTAATTTTCTTGGGCAATTATGATAAATTGCTGGCTAGACAAATATTGCAAAGAACTTAAGATTCTATTCATTGACAGTTGGGATAACTTATGTGGCAAATATATATGCAGTGGATGGGATGTATCTCTTGTAGGGGTGATAGTATTGGCCAATTCTTGAAGGAGTCATTGCTAAATTGTCTGACTTTAAACTGATAAAATAGGAATAGTAAAAATATAGAACATGACCTGTCACATTGAGCATGGGAGTGTAGTAAAGATTTGGTCAGGTCACATGTCAAGTCACACTGACTTTGTAAATGGTCCAAGTCGGACCGAAACATCGTTGTAAGCTCCTCTCTTCTATGTGCGGGTTATTTGTGTATCGTCCCAGTCACGGTATTGTGCCTTTTTTTGTTGTTTACGAGTTACATGTCAGGCATAGCTTCAATTTCTTGCAAATTTTTATTTATGATAAATGAATCTAATTTATATAACTCTGAACTAATATTGATATTGAAATCAGTACTGTTGTTTTTATGGAACTTGTTTCAGTTATATTAATTTCATCCATAGACCTGCTTGATACAACTTTCTTGGCCTTTGGAAAATCAGTTGTGTACTTAAAATCTATTGCATGAATAAACAGAGCATTAGATTCTTGTCCAGTTCTAATGCTATATTTATGTTGTTGTAATCTTAGTTGAAAGCTTTTCCCAGTTTCACCATAATAAACTTTATTGTATTTTTTACAGGGAATTGTATAAACATAGCCATCAGATTCCTCGTAAAAAATACAATAAAGTTTATGGTCAGACTAAGAATTGAGATTGCAACAACATAAATATAGCATTAGAACTTGAGAAAAATCTAATGCTCTGTTTATTCATGTGAGAGTTTAACCACATAATTGATTTTCCAAAAGTTGAGGAAGTTGTATCAGGCAGGTCAATGATTGAAAGAAATTAAATTGAGTCAAGTTTCATCAAAAATAGTACTGATTTCAATATGAGTATTAGTTCAGGGTTACATAAATTAGATTCTTTTATAATAAGTAGGATTTGCAAGGAATTTAAGCTGTCTAACGTGTCACTCATAAAATTTTTACTTGACATGTGACCTGACTATATCTTCACTACACACTTGTGCTCAGTGTGATGGGTCATGTGAGAGGTCATATGTGAGGTGAAATCTCAGCCATATAAGTCTTCTATTCTATTATTTTTACTATTCCTTGATAATGTGAGAAATCACAAAAGTGCCTGGAATTTCAAAAATATTTCACTGTGGTTATTTTGCATATTGCGATATCACCTATTTACTGTGGTCTTATTTCATAAATGTACATGTATATATATATATTTTTTTTTTTTTTTTTTCAGAAAGAAAGACAAAGCGTTTGACTTTTAAACTCAAGTACAAAATAGAGAAAAAAGTGAGGGATCACCATAAAAAGCTAAAGAAGGAGAAAAGAAAGCATCCAGAAAAGTTTAAAAGTACAGTATAAACCTATTTTTAATTGTGGGTAAAAAGCTGAATTATTAACTTCAGCTTTACTGCTTCAATTTTAATTATATATTATAAATATTTTGTTGAACTTGGTTTTTAATCTAGAACCCAGAGCTGCTTTTTCTTATTACATAATAAATATTTTTAATGTTTAATCTGTTTTAGAAAGAACAAAAGATCCTGGAGTGCCAAAGATACTCCCATTCTATGACAAGGTCATACAAGAGGCAGAAGAGGCAAAGGCAGCAAAAGAACGTCGCAGGGAAGAGGCTAAACTTAGAAGACGTGAGCAGCGAGCTCAAGTTCTCGCTAAAAAGAGGGATATTGGGTATGTTAAAAATTTGTGAGTTTCTAATGCTGTACACTACAGTACAGTGGTACCTTGGGATACGAATTTATTTCGTTCCAGAAGGCTGTTCGAGTGCCAATACCGAATGTATTTGTTCCCATAAGAAATAATGTAAATTAGATTAATCCGTTTCAGACCCCCAAAAACACACACAGAAAAGCACTTACATAAATACACTTACATAATTGTTCGAGTTTTGAACTGTTTGTATCTTGAGGTACCACTGTACTTGTAAAGGGCAGTGTACATGGGAAGAGCAGACAAATGATCTTTTAGTTTCTTGCAAGGTTATGCACCAAGGAATACTATTGTAATGCTGGCGTTTTTTTTTTTTTTTTGTGAGCTAAGAAACCAAATAACTACTTGTAGTATCTTATTCATTTGGAAATGGGTTACATCTTGAAAAGATTATCCTCTGTCTTCCACAAAAATTTTATAAACAAGAATTAAAAATGTCTGTATGTATACCAGATGTGTGTTCATAGTAATATATTTAGTATTTTAATCATTGCTTCTCTAAATGGTCCACCCATGTCATCTATACATATAGTTCTCAGCATTTCTAATGACATGATCTGCACATGAGGTAAAAGGAAAATGAGTACCATTTTTAATGAAGTTTAGGCAATTTGTATTCAACCTGGACTCCTCATGTTTAGTAAACTGCATGCCCCATCTATCTGTTTGTAATATAAGCTGCCAATGTGAATATCTTAGTACTGACTCTTCCTTTAGTAAATCCAAACGGTGTCAGGACCAGAGGATAGAGCTCTTTATCTTCAAACAGGGAGGTGTAGTAGCAGAGCCATAAGCTTGAGCTAAATACCCTCAACAGTAGCTGGAGCTTAACCCTCTTAAGACGAAGGTTAGGAGCTGGAGCCCAGCCTCAGTTATGTAGATGGGTACCAGGCCAGGAACCATAGCTCAATATCCTCAACTATCCCAGTAGCTAGAGCTCAGCATGCAAGCGCAGGAGTTGTAGATCAACAGTTTCAATAGGCAAAGAAGCTGAAGCTTAACTTTCAGACACGGCTAATTAGTTAACAGATTATAGAAAGTCCGTCAAGTTACAATATTATTCCTTTCTAGAAGATGTATCATACCTCAAAACTATCATGATTCAAACCCCAAAATACATGGTTTTATGGCAGTTCGTTTCAAAACTCCAGAACATACCCAACCTCCCCTGGATATTTTTTGTTGTTTAAACACTGGGGTTCAGCTTGAAATCTCCAGTGGCATTGACACCCAACAGAAGAGTAAGTCCATCTTTCATAGGATTATGCTCAGGCAAAGTGACAGGATAGGGCATAATGGCTTAAAGTCTTAAATATTTACTCGCTGGAGTGGAGGGCCTTGTCCCAAATCTGTACACTGCCATAACATACTGGAGTGAATGTGTCATGGGAATCCCTTCTACCTGATCAGAAGTATAGAAAAATAAATAATAACTTTGAGGAAGAATAATAATGAAAAAATTAAAAAGTATTAAATTAAAAAACAAAAAAACAAGTTGGCTGCTGTTGGTTCCAGTCAGTGAGATCTTAAGATGGGAGAATCTTAAGTCCAGGAGATCTTAAAATGTACTGTAGTTATGATTAGTTATCCTGGGTAGGTGGTGTTGGTCTTATGTTGCATAGATGATGTATCTCTTGTCAGTACTGGTTTGCAGTATCTAGCTCCAGATATCAAAGGAGAGATGAGTATCTATATCCCACTAAATCCCATCACCTGGGTTCTAGCTCCCATACATTGAGTGTCTATTATGGGTGACCCTGCCAGCAGCAGAGCTGATAATTAAAAAAACACTGGTTACAAGATGGTTATTAAGTATAATATTGAAGAAAGACAAAGGGTGGTAATTGTATTCCAATGTCATTACTGGTAACCAGGTTAAATGCAAAATAAATGAAACAGTATTCCTGTTAGATCAATTTACCTGATCAGAAGAGTAGAGGTGAAGTAATTTCCCAAACTTCAACCCACACTGGTCAGGTAAGGTTAATACTACCAGGAATAAAAATTAAAGAAACTCAGACCCGAAGAAATCTGGAGTTTTACATCGGCCCACTAGATGGCAGTGCAGGCAGCGACACTATAAGAGTTCCTCAGAGTCTGAAGTACCATAAGCCCATTTCACTGACTTTTCCCTCGGAGAGAGATACGGGAAAAAGTGCAAAATAGACCCAGGAAAAAGCATGGGCACAGTATAAGAACATTGTATCAACATCTGTGGCCCCAGACTATTCAGCATCTTACCAGAAGATACCAGAAACACTGCTGGGACAAGTGTAGAAGTTTTCAAGAATATACTGGGGAAGTATCTTTGCCAGATACAAGATCAGACATGCTGTGATGGATATGAGGGACAGTGAGCCAGCAGCAGCAGCAGCTTGGTTGACTAGGCAGGCACCAGATGGTAGGCAGGACAGGGTAGAGAAACGAGCCAGTTATTCACCTAGACAGTTTACATACAGTGGGTGAATAAGAGAGACAGAAGAATTGAGTACCTTTATTGTTGAAATGTTTCGCCAAATCTGCAGGCTTTTTCAGTCGGATAGAGGTAACTAAATATGAAGACAACCAAATGGGTGGAAAGATAAAGATGAGGTGATTGGTCCTTCAGCATTGATGTAGTTTTGAGATTCAGTCCCTCAGTCTTAACCCTTTGAGGGTCGACAGGCCCTCTCCGAAACTCGTTCTCAGGGTCGGCCAAATTAAAAAAAAAAAAATTATTTCTCTTATGAAAAGATAGAGAATCTTTTCCCAATCATAAGGACACCAAAAGTTTGAAATTTGATGGAAAACTTACGTAATTATGCTCTCGCAAAGTTAGCGGTCTCAGCGATGTTTACGCATCGGCGATTTTGCCGACTTTGAGCCCCATTTTCGGCCAATTCCACTGTACTAGTCGACAAAAAATATGAATATTTTGCTAGAACTCCATTTTTTTCTATCAAATGGGTGCAAGAAACCACCCATTTATGAAATTCAACTATCCAGTACAGTGGTCAGAATTTAGCAATTTTGCCAATTTCACACAAATTTCAAAAGATGCCAATTTCCGAATAGGGTCCAGAATAAACAAGAAAGACATTCCTGGCACTAAAATGACATTTCCTCTGGCCATTAGTCACGTCTCAAGGCCCCTCTTATATTCTTTTGCTTTCCACTTTCAATTTTTATTCTCACAAAAAATATAAGATTTACTGTTATGCAGACTACTGCATTAGTGTAAAAAATGGTATAAATATTATTGGTGCACTTGTGAAAGAATATTAGACTCGCCAGTTGACGTGTATTGCATGCTTGGCACGATTTGTTTACTTTTGAAATTTGGTAAAAATCGAACATTTCTGCTACTTTGAGCTCAATTTCAAGGTACCTTTCATTGTAAAATCAGTTAAAATCATCTCAATTTCTGTAATATGTCTTCCATTCTATAAAATGAGACCAAGAAAACTAGAATACAACAATAAATACCATACGAAAATACAGTGCAAAGTCGCTGTTTTATTCCAGAAAAATGGTCAAAGTTTTTTTTTTCTCATTATGCACTGTGTGCTGCAGGATTTTTTTTAGACTGTGCACACTGACCACATAGACCCATTCTTTCATATGAAGGCCTACCAGCTTTCTCCCACTAGATTTGAGGGCGCTAGAATTTAGGCATACTAGTACGTCAAAAACCCTGGGTCGTAAGCCGTACTAGTACGTCCGAAACCCTCAAAGGGTTAACAAGTGTAGTGGCAACCAAATTATATTGTCTTTTAATTTGATTAATTATTTTGGCCTTTGTTTATGTGAAATAACAGGTTTGGAAGGCTAAGAATAATAGCGAAGAATGGGATATGTCCTCAAAATTAACTTCCCTTAACCCTTTGAGGGTTTTCGTCGTACTAGTACGTCTTACGAGTAGGGGTTTTTGACGTACTAGTACTCATAAATTCTAGCGACCTCAAATCTAGTGGGAGAAAGCTGGTAGGCCTTCATATGAAAGAATGGGTCTATGTGGTCAGTGTGCACAGTCTAAAAAAAATCCTGCAGCACACGGTGCATAATGAGAAAAAAAAAACTTTTTCCATTTTTTTTTAATAAATCAGCGACTTTGCAGTGTATTTTCGTATAGTATTTATTGTTGTATTCTAGTTTTCTTGGTCTCATTTTTTAGAATGGAAGACATATTACTGAAATTGAGATGATTTTGACTGGTTTTACAATGAAAGGTGCCTTGAAATTGAGCTCAAAGTAGCAGAAATGTTCGATTTTTACCAAACTTCAAAAGTAAACAAATCGTGCCAAGCGTGCAATACACGTCAACTGGTGAGTCTAATATTCTTTCACAAGTGCACCAATAATATTTATACCATTTTTTACACTAATGCAGTAGTCTGCATAACAGTAAATCTTATATTTTTTGTGAGAATAAAAATTCAAAGTGGAAAGCAAAAGAATATAAGAGGGGCCTTGAGACGTGACTAATGACTAGAGGAAATGTCATTTTAGTGCCAGGAATATCTTTCTTGTTATTCTGGACCCTATTCCGAAATTGGCATCTTTTGAAATTTGTGTGAAATTGGCAAAATTGCTAAATTCTGACCACTGTACTGGATAGTTGAATTTATAAATGGGTGGTTTCTTGCACCCATTCGATAGAAAAAATGGAGTTCAAGCGAAATATTCATGTTTTTTGTCGACTAGTACAGTGAAATTGGCCGAAAATGGGGCTCAAAGTGGGCAAAATCGCCGATCCGTAAACATCGCCGAGACCGCTAACTTTGCGAGAGCATAATTCCGTAAGTTTTCTATCAAATTTCAAACTTTTGGTGTCGTTATGATCGGGAAAAGATTCTCTATCTTTTCATAAGAGAAAATAATTTTTTTTTTTTTTAAATTTGGCCGACCCTGAGAACGAGTTTCGGAGAGGGCCTGTCGACCCTCAAAGGGTTAATGACAATCACTGATTTCCTGAAGTACAGTACATATGCATGCATTATTATTTAACTTGCAACAGTTAGGAACAGTGTTATGTACATTATTTTTAAGTTTGTGCTTTTTTTTTTTTTTTTTTTTTTTTTTTTTTTTTTTTTTTTTGAAGATTAATAGTGATTTCTCTATCTTCATTGTTCATTAGAAACATAGATGAACTCATTCGAACTGCTGAAGAACGGGGTGCCAAATTTGAGGCAGATCAAAAAAATATCCAAGATATTAATGGCAGCTTAAGTGACAGGTCTGCAAAAGCATACTACAGAGAATTCAAGAAGGTATGTTTGAATATTTTGATTTGCTAAAGCATGAACACGTAAATTGATTACAGTACATTTCTATGCCAGTTAAATTTAACAAATAAAATTAAGTACATAAAGTATCATTAATTTGCAAGTAAACAGGATTTTGAATATACAGTACAGTATATTGTATATTGTGTAGGCTATACTCCTGAAGAACCTGCGCTTTCCATGAAATAATGATGCGTGGACTGAAGAACATAAGTGAAAAAGAGAGTTAGTCATAACACCTCAAGAAAAGCTAGAAATTTTTTTCCCCCAGATTTTGTAATGCATCAAAATTAGTAGTATTTCTTATTTCGGGCATTATCACTTGCTGATCTGGAAATATGTAGAGAAGGTTGATGTGGTCCTCTTAGGCCTAGCTGGATGTCCAGTATATATGTATTGTTCAGCTGCTGTAATTGCTATCCTATAAAACTCACGTAAACCTTTTAGTAAAAGCCTTCACTTCTAAAGTATAGTACGAATAAAGTTGCAAAAATTGGTACAAAATTATCATATTTTCCGATATATAAGCCAACCCATCCTGCTTCTCCCCCCCCCTCGCCCTCACCAAATTTTCAAGAATTTTATAATTTACATATTACCAGTAGTACATAATAGCAAACTGGCATCAGCAGTGTAGCTGTAAAGTAGCTTGTCTGTAAACAATAGGTAGTATGTTGTTGGTGGCTGACCAGATGACAGACTGTGTAAGGTTCCACCTCTTTCAGTTGTGTTATGCTCTTAACCCCTTGACTGTCGCAACCCCAAATCCTGAGGTATCCCCTGGTGTTGCAAAATTTCCAAAAACAAAAAAAAAAAAATTTTTTTTCTTATGAAATGATAGAGAATCTTTTCCCGATTGTAATGACACCAAAAGAACGAAATTTGATGGAAAACTGACGGAATTACGCTCTCACGAAGTTTGCAACCTTGGCGATATTTATGATTCTGCGTTTTCGCCCACTTTGAGCCCTATTTTCGGCTAATTTCATTGTTCCAGTCAACCAAACTCATTGCTATTTCTTTAGAACTCCATTTTTTCTATTGATTGAGTACAAGAAACTGCACATTTACCAAATTTCAACTACCCAATAACGTGGTCAGAAATTTGCAATTTGGCAAATTTCACGAAAATTAAAAAATATGACAATTTCAAAATAGGGTCCAGAATGAACAATGCAGATATTCCTGGCTCTAAAATAACATTTTCTTTGTTCATCAGTCACATCTCCAGGCCCCTTTGATATTACTCTTCCTTTCTATTTTGAATTTTTATTCAAAGAAAAAATAGATTTATTGTTATGCAGACTACTGCAATATTGTAATAATTGTATAAATAATGTCAACCCATTCATGACTGCATATTAGAATGGCTACTTGGACATTTACTGGAAAATGATATCATTTGTTTACTTTTGAACATCAGCAAAAATCAAACATTTCCCCTACTTTGAACTCCATTTCAAGGTTCTTTTCATAGTAAAACCAATCAAAATCACCTCTATTTCTATAATATGTTTTCTATTATGTCAAGTGAGACCAAGAAAACGAGAATACAACCATGAATACTATACAAAAATAGACCACAAATTTGGCATTTTAATTAAAAAAAACGGTCGGAGATTTTTTTTCTCATTTGCACCGCGGTTTTTTTTAAAAATTTGGGGCACATCCACACAGACCATTCTCTCACATTGGGT
>NC_069413.1:47825435-47845372 GCF_026875155.1 Cherax quadricarinatus | reverse complement strand
GGGGAAAAAAAAGGGGTTTTTAAACTTACGGTTTTTTTGGGAGTGTGAGCAAAGTAACATTATAAAGGGGGTTCAGGGAAACTGGCGGGCCCGGGACTTGAGTCCTGGAGAGGGAAGTACAGTGCCCTGCACTCTGAAGGAGGGGTGCAATGTTGCAGTTTAAAAACTGTAGTGTAAAGCACCCTTCTGGCAAGACAGTGATGGAGTGAATGATGGTGAAAGTTTTTCTTTTTCGGGCCACCCTGCCTTGGTGGGAATCGGCCAGTGTGATAATAAAAAATTCTTGTTCTTGTTTATTTCCTCTTACCTCCACGGGGAAGTGGAACAGAATATCTTCCTCCATAAGCCATGCGTGTTGTAAGAGGCGACTAAAATGCTGGGAGCAAGGGGCTAGTAACCCCTTCTCCTGTATATATTACTAAATGTAAAAGGATAAACTTTCGTTTTTCCTTTTGGGCCACCCCACCTCGGTGGGATACGGCCGGTGTATTGAAAGAAAGAAGGATTGCTGGTGTCTTTTGTCTGTCTCATAAATATGCAAGATTACAGGTATGTCTTGCTACTTCTACTTCTACTTACACTTAGGTCACACTACACATACATGTACACGTTTATTTATACACACTCATCTGAATTTTCTTTGATTTTATCTTAATAGTTCTTGGTCTTATTACTTTTCCTTTTATATCCATGGGGAAGTGGAATAAGAATCTTTCCTCCGTAAGCCATGCGTGTTGTAAAAGTCAACTAAAATGCCGGGAACAATGAGCTAGTAACCTCTTTTCCTGTAAAGATTACTAAAAAGAATAAGAAGAAGAAAATTGTCAAAGTGGGAAGTCTGAATGTGCGTGGATGTTGTGCAGATGATAAGAAAGAGATGATTGTGGGAGTTATGAATGAGAAGAAGCTGGATGTCCTGGCTTTAATTAAGTGAAACAAAGCTAAAAGGGGTGGGAGAGTTTCAATGGAGAGGAATAAATGGGATTAGGTCAGGGGTTTCAAATAGAGTTAGAGCTAAAGAAGGAGTAGCAATAATGTTGAAGGATAAGCTATGGCAGGAAAAGAGGGACTATAAATGTATTAATTCAAGGATTATGTGGAGTAAAATAAAGATTGGATGTGAAAAGTGGGTTATAGTAAGTGTGTATGCACCTGGAGAAGAGAGAAGTGTGGAGAAGAGAGAAGTGTAGAGGAGAGAGAGAGAGAGTAGAGGAGAGAGAGAGAGATTTTGGGAAATGTTGAGTGAATGTGTGGGGAGTTTTGAATCAAGTGTGAGAGTAATGGTGGTTGGGGATTTCAATGCTAAAGTGGGTAAAAATGTTATGGAGGGAGTAGTAGGTAAATTTGGGGTGCCAGGGGTAAATGTAAATGTGGAGCCTTTAATTGAGCTGTGTGTAGAAAGAGATTTGGTAATAAGTAATACATATTTTATGAAAAAGAGAATAAATAAATATACAAGGTATGATGCAGCACGTAATGAAAGTAGTTTGTTAGATTATGTATTGGTGGATAAAAGGTTGATGGGTAGGCTCCAGGATGTACATGTTTATAGAGGGGCAACTGATATATCGAATCATTATTTAGTTGTAGCTACAGTTAGAGTAAGAGGTAGATGGGAAAAGAGGAAGGTGGCAACAACAAGTAAGAGGGAGGTGAAAGTGTATAAACTAAGGGAGGAGGAAGTTCGGGTGAGATATAAGCGACTATTGGCAGAAAGGTGGGGCTAGTGCAAAGATGAGTAGTGGGGGGGTTGAAGAGGGTTGGAATTGTTTTAAAAATGCAGTATTAGAATGTGGGGCAGAAGTTTGTGGTTATAGGAGGGTGGGGGCAGGAGAAAGAGGAGTGATTGGTGGAATGATGAAGTAAAGGGTGTGAAAAGAGAGAAAAAGCTTATGAGAGGTTTTTACAAAGCAGAAGTGTTATAAGAAGAGCAGAGTATATGGAGAGTAAAAGAAAGGTGAAGAGGGTGGTGAGAGAGTGCAAAAGGAGAGCATATGATAGAGTGGGAGAGGCACTGTCAAGAAATTTTAATGAAAATAGGGAAAAATTTTGGAGTTAAACAAGTTAAGATAACCTAGGGAAAGTATGGATTTGTCAGTTAAGAACAGAGTAGGGGAGTTAGTAGATGGGGAGAGTGAGGTATTAGGTAGATGGCGAGAATATTTTGAGGAACTTTTAAATGTTAAGGAAGAAAGGGAGGCAGTAATTTCATGCACTGGCCAGGGAGGTATACCATCTTTTAGGAGAGAAGAAGAGCAGAATGTAAATGTGGGGGAGGTACGTGAGGCATTACGTAGAATGAAAGGGGGTAAAGCAGCTGGAACTGATGGGATCATGACAGAAATGTTAAAAGCAGGGGGGGATATAGTGTTGGAGTGGTTGGTACTTTTGTTTAATAAATGTATGAAAGAGGGGAAGGTACCTAGGGATTGGCAGAGAGCATGTATAGTCTCTTTATATAAAGGGAAAGGGGAGAAAAGAGATTGTAAAAATTATAGAGGAATAAGTTTACTGAGTATACCAGGAAAAGTGTATGGTAGGGTTATAATTGAAAGAATTAGAGGTAAGACAGAATGTAGGATTGTGGATGAGCAAGGAGGTCTCAGAGTGGGTAGGAGATGTGTAAATTAAGTGTTTACATTGAAGCATATATGTGAACAGTATTTAGATAAAGGTAGGGAAGTTTTTATTGCATTTATGGATTTAGAAAAGGCATATGATAGAGTGGATAGAGGAGCAATGTGGCAGATGTTGCAAGTATATGGAATAGGTGGTAAGTAACTAAATGCTGTAAAGAGTTTTTATGAGGATAGTGAGGCTCAGGTTAGGGTGTGTAGAAGAGAGGGAGACTACTTCCCCGTAAAAGTAGGTCTTAGACAGAGATGTGTAATGTCACCATGGTTGTTTAATATATTTATAGATGGGGTTGTAAAAGAAGTAAATGCTAGGGTGTTCGGGAGAGGGGTGGGATTAAATTATGGAGAATCAAATTCAAAATGGGAACTGACACAGTTACTTTTTGCTGATGATACTGTGCTTATGGGAGATTCTAAAGAAAAATTGCAAAGGTTAGTGGATGAGTTTGGGAATGTGTGTAAAGTTAGAAAGTTGAAAGTGAACATAGAAAAGAGTAAGGTGATGAGGGTATCAAATGATTTAGATAAAGAAAAATTGGATATCAAATTGGGGAGGAGGAGTATGGAAGAAGTGAATGTTTTCAGATACTTGGGAGTTGACGTGTCGGCGGATGGATTTATGAAGGATGAGGTTAATCATAGAATTGATGAGGGAAAAAAGGTGAGTGGTGCGTTGAGGTATATGTGGAGTCTAAAAACCTTATCTATGGAGGCAAAGAAGGGAATGTATGAAAGTATAGTAGTACCGACACTCTTATATGGATGTGAAGCTTGGGTGGTAAATGCAGCAGCGAGGAGACGGTTGGAGGCAGTGGAGATGTCCTGTCTAAGGGCAATGTGTGGTGTAAATATTATGTAGAAAATTCGGAGTGTGGAAATTAGGAAAAGGTGTGGAGTTAATAGAAGTATTAGTCAGAGGGCAGAAGAGGGGTTGTTGAGGTGGCTTGGTCATTTAGAGAGAATGGATCAAAGTAGAATGACATGGAAAGCATATAAATCTATAGGGGAAGGAAGGCGGGGTAGGGGTCGTCCTCGAAAGGGTTGGAGAGAGGGGGTAAAGGAGGTTTTGTGGGCGAGGGGCTTGGACTTCCAGCAAGCATGCGTGAGCGTGTTAGATAGGAGTGAATGGAGATGAATGGTACTTGGGGCCTGACGATCTGTTGGAGTGTGAGCAGGGTAATATTTAGTGAAGGGATTCAGGGAAACCGGTTATTTTCATATAGTCGGAGTTGAGTCCTGGAAATGGGAAGTACAATATCTGCACTTTAAAGGAGGGGTCTGGGATATTGGCAGTTTGGAGGGATATGTTGTGTATCTTTATACGTTTATGCTTCTAAACTGTTGTATTCTGAGCACCTCTGCAAAAACAGTGATAATGTGTGAATGTGGTGAAAGTGTTGAATGATGATGAAAGTATTTTCTTTTTGGGGATTTTCTTTCTTTTTTGTGTCACCCTACCTCGGTGGGAGACGGCCGACTTGTTGAAAAAAAAAAAAACATGTATGTGTAGTGTGACCTAAGTGTAAGTAGAAGTAGCAAGACATACCTGAAACCTTGCGTGTTTGTGAGACAGAAAAATGGACACCAGCAATCCTACCATCATGTAAAACAATTACATGCTTTCGTTTTACACTCACTTGGCAGGACGGTAGTACCTCCCTGGGCAGTTGCTGTCTACCAACCTACTACCTAGGTGACATTTAAATGTTTCTAAAAATATTCCTGCCATCTACCCAATACCTCCAGCTCCTCCTCTAACTTCCCTACTCTGTTTTTAACTGACAAATCCATTTGTTCCCTAGGCTTTCTTAACTTGTTTATCTCCAATTTTTTTTCTTATTTTCAACAAAATTTCTTGTCAGTGCCTTTCCCACTCTTTCATCTTCTCTCCTTTTGCACTCTCTCACCACTCTCTTCACCTTTCTTTTACACTCCATATACTCTGCTTTTCTTACAGCACTTCTGCTTTGTAAAAACCTCTCATCAGCTACCTTTTTCTCTTTTATCACACCCTTAACTTCATCATTCCACCAGTCACTCCTCTTTCCTCCTGCACCCACCCTCCTATAGCCACAAACTTCTGCCCCACATCCTAATACATGTACTGCATTTTTAAAACTATTCCAACCCTCTTCAACACTCCCCTCACTACTCATACTTGCACTAGCCTACCTTTTTGCCGATTGTTGCATATCTCTCTCCCTAACTTCCTCCTCCCTTAGTTTATACACTTTCACCTCTCTTACTTGCTGTTGCCATTTTCCTTTTGCCCCATCTACCTCTTACTCTAAACTGTAGCCACAACTAAATGATGATCCGATATATCTGTTGCTCCTCTATAAACATGTGCATCCTGAAGCCTACTCATCAACCTTTCATCAATGAATACATAATCTAACAAATTACTTTCATTACATGCTATATCATACCTTGTATACTTATTTATCCTCTTTTTCATAAAATATGTATTACTTATTACCAAACCTCTTTCTACACATAGCTCAATTAAGGCTCCCCGTTTTCATTTACTCCTTGCACCCCAAATTTATCTACTACTCCCTCCACAACATTTTTATCCACTTTAGCATTGAGATCCCCAACCACAAGTACTTTCTCACTTGGTTCAAAACTCCTCACACACTCACTCAACATTTCCCAACATCTCTCTCTCTACTCTACACTTCTCTCTTCTCCAGGTGCATAAACACTTACTATAACCCACTTTTCACATTTAACCCTCTCCTACCCCCTTCAACTTTAACTTAAAACCAGGACATCCAGCTTCTTCTCATTCATAACATCCTCAGTCATCTCTTTCTTATCATTTGCACAACATCCACGCACACTCAAACATCCCACTTTGACAGTTTTCTTCTTTTTCTTTTTGTAAGCTATATGGGAAAAGGGGTTACTAGCCCATTGTTCCTGGCATTTTAGTTGACTTTTGCAACACGCATGGCTTATGGAGGAAAGATTCTTATTCCACTTTCCCATGGATATGAAATGAAAAGCACTAAGAACAAGAACTATTTAGATAAAATCACAGAAAACTCAGATGAGTGTGTATACATGAACGTATACATGTAAATAACAAAAAAGGCACAATACCGTGACTGGAACGATACACAAATAACCCACACATAGAAGAGAGGAGCTTATGACGACATTCCGGTCCAACTTGGACCATTTACAAAGTCACTTTGTAAATGGTCCAAGTCGGACCGAAATGTCGTCGTAAGCTCCTCTCTTCTATGTGCAGGTTATTTGTGTAGTGTACATGTATGTGTAGTGCAACCTATGCGTAAGTAGAAGTAGCAAGACGTACCTGAAATCTTGCGTGTTTATGAGACAGAAAAAAGACACCAGCAATCCTACCATCATGTAAAACAAATACAGGCTTCCTTTTACACTCACTTGGTAGGACGGTAGTACCTCCCCGAATGGTTGCTGTCTACCAACCTACTATGATTTTGAACATGGTGTAATAGAAGTCCAGAATTTTTAAACATGTTAGATAGGATCATTTGCTGCTTGAGACACTATCCCTAGAATGCACAGTGTCATTAGATTTGCCATACTGTGTCATCTGCCCTCTTACAAGCTAAAAAGAGAGGCTACTGGGAGTGAAACTGACATGGAGTCAGATTATTTTTTTTTTTAAATCCTCTGGCTATTTCCCACAGAGGTAGGGTGACCCTACAAATAAGGAAACACTTTCACTGTCACTCATTCAATCACTGTCTGCCAGAAGAGTGCAGCCATCACAGTTCAGATGACCCTCAATACCATAATATCTCCACCCCTCCTTCAGGGTGCAGGCATAGTACCTCTCACTTCCAGGACTCAGGTCTGGCTAACTAGTTTCCTTTCATAACTATTACCTTCATAAATGTTACCTCCAACAGCACAACAAATCATAAAAATCACTTTCCTTCACTCTTGTCTAACATGCTCAAACAAGCTTGAGTGTCCAATCCCCTGGCACTCAAAACCTCCTTTACCCCCTCCCTCCAACCTCATCTAGGATTACCCCTCACCCTCCTTCCCTCCATCCTAGATATATATGCCTTCCTAGTCATTCTATTTTTCTCCATCCTCTCTAAAAGTCCAAACCACCTCGACAACCCCTCGTCAGCTCTCTGAATAATACTTTTGGTAACTTCACACCTCCCCTTAATCTCCAAACTTCGAATTTTCTGCATCATACACACACCACACGTTGCTCTCAGACACACCATCTTTACTGCCTGCAGTCTCCGCCTTGCTGCAACATTCAGAACCCATGCTTCACACCCATACAAAAATGTTTGTACCACTATACTCTGGTACATTCCCCTTTTTGCCTCCATGGATAGAGTTCTTTGTTACCACAGATACCTCAGTGCCCGTTTCACCTTTTTCCCTTTGTCATTTCTTTGGTTCACCTCGTCTCACTTAGAACCTTCTACCAACAACTCCACTCCCAGACATCTGAATACGTACATTTACTTTTTCCATATTCACTCCCTCCAATCTAATATCCAATCTCTCATTGCCCTTTCCTATGTTTACTTTTAATTTCCTTCTTTTACATACCCTTCCAAATTCATTTACCATCCTTTGCAGTTTTTCTTATGAATATCCTAAAAGAACAATGTCATCAGTAAATAACAATATGACAACTCCCACTCCGTACCAGATTTACTACCTTTCAATCCAGCACCTTACCCTAACAGCACCTTACCCTAACAAAGTAATTTGACTGGAGTCAAATTACTTTGAACTCAGCACTCCTCCACACATCTGAAATATTTAAGTTTTAATGTTAGGGAGTGTATACTGTATACATTGCAGATGCAGTTTAGAGTGGCAGTAATTTTCACTTCAGTAATTTTCACTCTTAATTTCTCCCATTTTACTCCCCAGCTCTCCACTGCATATCTGAATTATTTGTATAGCTTATATTTGTTTTGGCAAGTGCATTAGGAATCTCATAATTTCGTACAGTGGTCCTTCGATAATCGTAGTTCTCGAGAGTCGTAGATTTCGCTAATCATAGATTGACTCAGGAATAGTAGGTTGTCCGGGACGCGTATGCACGGTGTTAGCCGGGGCAGCCTCCCTACCCAGCCAGTCTGGCATTGTTTACCAGAGAGTGAAGGTCCCCTCACGTGCTCCTATGAAATATTTCATAATATTCCACTCATTTTAGTGCTTGCAAGTACTAAATAAGCTACCATGGCTCCAAAGAAAGCTCCTAGTGCCAAGCCTTTGGTAAAGAAGGTGAGAAATACAATTGAATTTAAGAAAAACATCATTGAACAATATGAAAGTGGCTTAAGTGCGGCTGAACTGGCCAGGATGTATAACAAACCCTACACAACCATATGTTCCATCATGGCCAAGAAAAAGGAAATCAAGGAGGCTGTTGTTGCAAAGGGGGTAAATATGCTGACAAAAATGATATCACCAGTACTCAAAGAGGTTGAGAAGTTATTATTGGTGTGGATAGATGAGAAACAGTTAGCAAGAGATAGTGTTATGACGTCGATTATTTGTGAAAAGGCTAGGCAGTTGCACGACGATCTGGTAAAGAAATTACATGCAAATAGTGGTGATGTGAGTGAATTTAAGGCCAGCAAAGGTTGGTTTGAGAGATTTAAGAACTGTACTGGCATACACAGTGTGGTAAGGCATGGTGAGGCTGCCAGTTCGGGCCATAAAGTGGCTGAAAAATATGTGCATGAGTTCAAGGAGTACATAAACAGTAAAGGACTGAAACCAGAACAAGTGTTCAATTGTGACAAAACAGGCCTCTTTTGGAAGAAAATGCCAAAGAGGACCTACATTACACAGGAGGAAAAGGCACTGCCAGGACACAAGCCTTTGAAAGACAGGCTGACGCTCATGTTCTGTGCTAATGCTAGTGGGGATTTCAAAGTGAAGCCGTTACTAGTGTACCATTCTGAAAATCCCAGTGTGTTCAGGAAAAACAATGTTATGAAGAGTAAATTGTGTGTGTTTTGGAAATCTAATAGTAAGGCATGGGTCACGAGGGAAATTTTCGTCGAGTGGTTCAATGAAGTGTTTGGCCCTAGTGTGAAGAATTACCTCCTGGAAAAGAAATTGGATCTCAAGTGCGTCCTAGTAATGGACAATGCACCTGCTCATCCTCCAAACTTGGATGACCTAATTTTCTAAGAGTTTGGGTTCATCACAGTAAAGTTCTTGCCCCCGAATACCACTCCTCTCCTCCAGCCCATGGACCAGCAGGTCATTGCAAACTTTAAAAAACTCTACACCAAAGCAATATTTCAAAGGTGCTTGAATGTGACCTCAGACACTCACTTGACCCTAAGAGATTTTTGGAAAGAACACTTCAGCATCCTCCATTGCATAATAAGCCTTATAGGTAAGGCTTGGGAGGGAGTGACTACCAGGACTTTGAACTCTGCTTGGAGAAAATTGTGGCCAGACTGTGTTGACAAGAGGGATTTTGAAGGGTTTGGGACTGACCCTGATGAGCCTATGTCTGTTGTTAAATCTATTGTGGCACTGGGGAGTTCCATGGGGTTGGATGTGAGTTTGGAGGATGTGGAAGAGTTGGTGGAAGACCACAACGAAGAGCTCACCACTGAGGAGCTGCAAGATTCAGCAGGAAGAGCAACAGATCGCAGCTCAGAATCTTGCTGCAGAGAAGGAGGAAGAGAGATGGAAGAAGGTGTCTTCTTCAGAAATTAAGGAGATTTTTGCAATGTGGGGTAAGATGGAAAGATTTATGGAGAAACATCACCCTGACAAGGCTGTTGCAAGCCATGTTGGCAACATGTACAGTGACAAAGTCTTGGGCCATTTTAGAGAAGTGTTAAAGAGACACCAGAAACAGAGCTCTCTGGACAGTTATTTTGCAAAACAGGACTCCAGCGACTCTCAAGCTGGTCCTAGTGGCATTAAGAAACAGAGAAGAGAAGCAACCCCAGAAAAGCAATTGGTACCTGAGGTGTTGCTGGAAGGGGATTCCCCTTCCAAACTGTAAATAATCCAATCTCTCTCCTCCTCCAGTCTCCCATATACTAAGAAGAATCTCCAATAAAGGTAAGTGTTATGCTGTTAATGTTTCATTCATCATTTCCCATTGTATTGTTTATGTACTACATCTATATTTCATTAAAAAAATTTTTTTTTAATACTTCTGGGTGTCAGGAACGGATTAATTGTATTTACATTATTTCTTATGGGGAAAATTCATTCGAAAATCGTAGATTTCGATAATAGTAGCTCCTCCAGGAATGGATTAAATACAGTAAACAAGGGACCACTCTACTTTGTCGAGAGTTAGCCACACCACATGCCTTTATAAAATGCATAACCCACCATTCTTCCTACCTCCCTTCTGCATATTTAAGTTGTTACATCATCAGATGCATTAAACTTGATCTTTGGTATACACTATGGTTGTTGGGTGTAGGCGTGATGGGTTCTTATTTGTTGGGTACAAAATGGGTTCTTATTTGTTGGGTACAAAAAAGTTAAGAAATGTATGGTAGATTTTTGAATAGAGATGCTCAGCTTTTTTTTTTTTGTGATCAAATATATATGCCAACAAGGTCTGTTGAACTAGCAAAATGTGACAATTAGTAATGATTGCAGTAAATTAATGATATTAGCCATTTTATATTAAAAGTACTGAATAACCACACAGTTCTAGGGTTTTGTAAATTGTTACTCTCTATTTTTTAACATATAATATCTTGAAACCAAGCATCTGTTCAAGTTTCTTATCTAAATGCTTAGAGTGGTTTTTGTTGTGGAATTATTTGAAGCTTGTGCAGCTTCATTGAGGATGTTGGTTCTAAACTATTTATATTTTTGTTTACAGATGGTGCATCAGTGAATGTGATTAGTGATAGTGACCCCATATATGCCATTGAGTTGCCTCCTCACAAGGTGCCCACACAAGAAAGTGGTGCCTTTATCCTCATCACTTGGGTTAATGTAGTTCTTGCTGAACCTGAGAACATAAGGTATTCTATTTTTAATTTGAAATTAGTAAAATTTCTTTATATTAATTTCTTAAAAAGGTCATTTACTTTTTTTCTAAAAATTATAGGATTTTAACTATTCACAAATTATAGGGTTTAAAACTTTCCACCAGTACTTGGTTAGTTGTACTTGCAGGGGTCAAATTATAGCTCCTGGCCTCACCTGTTATCTCTTATTGACACTGCCTTCATTGACTCCTATTTGAGCAGAAAATTTTCATCTTCCGTCCAAACCCAGATGTTGTCTTGGTGGTTGCTGGATTTGTGCAACTGGTTGTGGCGATGCCAGCATCAGCGGTGGTGTTAATAGTGGTTGTTGCTGTGTGTGTGGGGGGAGTGAGGGATATGGCTCCCTCCCAGGGCTGGCGCTCGTGCTGCGTGTGTCTTTGTCTCAGCAGTTAGTACTTCATGCATCTTTAACATTTCTTGTGGTCCACTACCCATGCCAATGGAAACACCACCATAATCAGTATCACTCTCACTCAATGGAGTTGGGTCCGATGATGCACCAAGTCCCTTGAGGATAGCTCTAGGCACACTGTCATAATGCATGCTTTATAAATTGACACTTCACAGGGAAATAATCATCATTACTATCAACTGTCTGGTCATCAGTTGCTAGAAAATTAAACTCATCACTACTGTCATCATTACCACTCACAGGTTTGTTTAAACTATGGAAGACTATTAGCTTTCGCTTAACGCATGGATGTGTTGCAGACATGTTGATGATTGAGGGTCATTGGGGTTTTTGTCAATATTTCTGCCATTTCCTGTCACTTTTGGTCACCTCCTCGAAGCCATAGAACTCATTTTTCAGTATTATATCCTCTGTGTGGCCTTTCATGCCAAATTTGAAGGTGCTAAAATTTACATGTAGGTCTGTGTAAGTGACACTGGACTCAGTAATGTACATCTATGTGAGAGATGGTAAAAAGGTTAGTGCATGAATCATATATGAAAAAGAGCTGTTGAAATAAATGGCATAGCAAGTGACAATTTAATTGTTATAGCTTAATTCAGGATAGAGAATCCAGCTATCTGAGATGAATATTTGAACTTATCCAAAGAGATGGTGTGCCCATCTCTATTCATTTGTGGTAATTTTTCATCTTAAAATTTGCATTTTACAGTATTTTTAACAATTAAAATATGTTAGTACAGTGGAACCTCGGCTTTCGTCATTAATTCGTTCCAGAAAGTCTGATGAAAACTGAATTTGACAAAAACTGAAGCAATATTTCCCATAAGAATTAATATAAATCCAATTAATCCGTTCCAGACACCCAAAAGTATTAACAAAAAATTCATTTTATAGAGAATAACTATAGTTTTACATACAGAAAACAATTAGAAATAAATATAAAGGGCTAACGAAATGGATAAATGAACATTTAACATCACTTTTACCTTTATTGAAAACTTTTGTTGGCGTATGGAAGACGGTGAGGAGGGGAGAGGGAGGATAGGTTATCTCTACCACCATCACAATCACTACCACCCTCTACCACCATCACAACCACTACTACCCTCTACCATCACAACTACTACCACCCTCTACCACTATTACAACCACCCTTTACCACCCTCTCCCACCATCACTACCACCGTTTACCGATGAGAAACAAAGCCAGACATACTCAGAACACGTGGGATACTTTGTGTGGGTGCAGGCAGACACGTTAGGTACAGCGGACCACCGTCAACTCGATGAAAACTGAGGTGATGAACAAAAACTGGGACAAAATTTTGATGAAAAAAGTTGTCGAATCCTGAATTCGACGAAAACCAGGGCAAACGAAAACCAAGGTTCTACTGTATATGATATATCACTTATCAATGTTATTCTTAACATCTTTGCTATTTGTGGGTTGATAATGCGCTACAGTGCTTGTGATGACAAATAATTTTGGTTAGAAAAATGAAGGTAGGTATAGTGAAGGATTAGACATAATATGATTTTATTGCGAAGGAATATATAGTACGTACTTGTTTGATTTAACCATAATTGCTATTATATTATCCTTGTTTCAGGTTTGGTGGTATATATCAAAGTCAGGTGGTGCGTGATGTCAGCTATGTAGATCTACAAAAACTACTACTTAAGGAGATGATGACAATGGTTACCAATGATACGCTAACATCTGAACAGGAAGCAAGTTTTCATAATACTGTTTATTTCCACAGTTGTTGAGTATAGTAATGTAAACAAATCTGTTTTATAGCCAGGTTGGGCATGGAATTACAGTACATTGACCTATATTGGATATGAATCATCTCATTAGTGTGAAGTGTCAGTGGTTCAACATCACTTTCAGAAACATTGTTTTTAGATAAATTTGCTTACAGAAGAGAGAAATCTCTCAGCCCACAGCACACTTATTGTGATAAGTGTACTGTTGGCTGTGTCCTTACTGCCTTTAATATTTTGGTGTCTAGTGCTCTCAGTATTTTTCTTACCTAAAAACTTCATTTTTTGATGAAAAATTTACATCACTGTTTGCCAGTGTCTATGTATCTCTGAGAGGAGATTGAGAAATGGGCTTGTCTTTTTATTCATCATTTCTAGCAGTGTCAGTCATGGCATTTAGTTAATAGCTTTATGATTAAAAGAGAACTTTCAAAGTAAACTACTTAATATTGAGAAAGGACATAGTTGGAAAGAAGAGATAGAGTAGTAGTAATATAACTACAAGCAGTACAAGAAAAATTCCTAACAAATTCTGTAGAGATGATAATGTTTGATATTCAAAGTGAAGATGAGGAGCTCTGTCATAAATGCTTATGATCCAACTTTTAATAACAGACAGGAGGGGAAATTTGATAAGGTAAATAAAGTACTGGTACTACAAAATCAAGCAGGCAAAAAGTTAAAATTTACAGTACTTTACTTTCAAAAAATTGTACAAATACATTAACACAGTGCAGTTAGTTAAAATATCTGTAGCATGCACAGTTTTAGATCAGAGATTCTGTATTAAGCTTCTATGATAGTCCCCAAAGTCTAACAAGATAGATGTTCATGGGCATATTACAGCCTAACACATCGGCTGTTTCCCACCAAGGCAGGGTGACTTGAAAAAGAAGAAACACTTTCATTATCACTCATCATTGTCGTGCCAGAGGCAAGATATAGTGATATCTCCACCCCTTCCTTCAGAGCACAAGCACTGTACTTCCCACCTCCAGGACTCAAGTCCAGCTAACCAGTTTCCCTGAATCCCTTCAAAAATGTTACTTTGCTCACACTCCAACAGCACTTCAAGTCATAGAAACCATTTGCCTCCACTTGCTCCTATTTAACACGCTCACACACACTTGCTGGAAGTTTAAGCCCCTCACATACAAAACCACCTTTACCCTCTCCCTCCAACCTTTTAGGATGACTCCTACCCTGCCTTCCTTCCACTACAGATTTATATGCCTTCCAAGTCATTCTATTTCGTTCCATCCTCTCTAAATATCCGAACCACCTCAACAACCCCTCCTCAGCAGTATTAGGTTTCCTAAGTGTTACAAGATAAATTACTTATTGATTTTGTTAGTGTATTATTAAGTAACCTCGACTGCAGTATTTTATTCCGATCTGAGGGATAGTTTTGGCGATTTAAACTTTCTATTTTAGTTTTCTTCACAAGGCTGTATCTTTATAACATTTCTGCATGTTATTGTGAAATTTTATTAAAACCCATTCTCCAGTATATAAATACAAGCAGGCCCTGCTTTATAGCGCTTCACTTTACAGTGTTTTGCTGATGCAGTGGTTTTCAGTTATACCCATTTTCAATTATTCAGATTCGGACTTCCTACAATAAATATATTCACCACTGAATATAAACCAAAGACAAAAATATTTTGAGGTAAGGCCTATCTCAATTGCTCACTTAATATATCATAATGTAAATGTGTTATCAGGCATTTATATGCATTTGAAAGCAAAAAAAAGCTGTGATTCACTTTACAGCAGTAGTCTGGAACCTAACCTGTTGTATAAGCAGGGCCCTTCTGTTCATTACAAAAAAAGGCCCCTGCTACTGAGGATGTTCCACACTTGTGTGATATACCGTCAACAGTTAGAACAAGAGGCCAGGTTTTGACAGCTTTGCGGGTCTGCAGGCCATTAGCAGAAACAACCTGGTTCGCTAGGTAGTCAGCAAGAGAGTCTGGCCTCAGGCTGGGCTGCAAGGGTAGAAAAAATTGGTCACAGATATGTCATAGTTTTAAACTAAGAATAAAGCAGTGCAGAAATGACACCAGAAAATATTTCTTTGCAAATATAATAGTAGATTACTGTAATGATATCCAAGAGAAAATAGTATGTTCTACAAGCTCTGAGAACCTTAAATAATTACACGTATGTGGCAAACTAAATTGAAGATGGGACACTTAAAGCATGGTTCTTCTCTAACTTCAAATAGGTTATCAAACAGTCAGATATGTAGAACAAGAGCGGAAGAATGCAATTTCAGAATGTAACATTGGCACCATCTTCAAGATGTTCTGCATATGTTCCAGGATGTAGGTTAAAACAAAGGGGTGGAATAGAGAAATGCATTGCCCTCTACCAGTGGACAAGAATACCTGCATTTCAAGTTGATTCTAGACAAGATTTCACACTCCAGCTCACCTCTTCTCACATGGCAGAGGCCGTAGCCTCAAAACAATATTTCTTCAAGAGGAACATATGAATCTGGTTATGATCTGGTCTCTTAACCTTGCAGACCTGTTCATGTCCACAACAAACCTCATCTATCTGTCCTTCACCTTGTAGACTTTCCTGCTAACTTGTGCTACTTGTCGCATTTTCACCTCTGTGACTGGCAGAATTATATATTCATCGCCTAGATAAGAACTTTAATGTAAATTGGTTGGCTAACATTTTTAAAACAATGTGCTAGTTTTAGGCTCAAAAATGATAAACAGCTCTTAGGTGTATATATATTGGAATAGATATTCCCACATCTGCATTTACACTCCTCCAGGGATTTTGTAACATTAAAGAAATACAGTAATATATGCATTCTAAAGTAACATATGGATTCTAAATAAAAGTTGCAAAGGTTAGTGGATGAATTTGGGAGGGTGTGTAAAGGTAGAAAGTTGAAAGTGAACATAGTTAAGAGTAAGGTGATGATGGTATCAAATAATTTAGATAAAGAAAAATTGGATATCATATTGAAGGATAGAAGTATGAAAGAAGTGAATGTTTTCAGATATTTGGGAGTTCATTTGTCAGTGTATGGGTTTATGAAGGATGAAGGTTAGCCATAGAATTGATGAAGAAAAAAAGGTGAGTGGTGTGTTGAGGTATCTGTGGAGACAAAAAACATTATCCATGGTGGCAAAGAAGGGAATGTAGGAGAGTATAGTGATACCAACTCTCTTATATGGGTGTGAAGCATGGGTTGTAAATGCTGCAGCGAGGAGGCGGCTGGAGGCAGTGGAGATGTCATGTCTAAGGGCAATGTGTGGTGTAAATATTATGCAGAGAATTCATAATGTGGAAATTAGGAGGAGGTGTGGAATTACTAAAAGTGTTAGTCAGAGGGCTGAAGAGGGGCTGTTGAGGTGGTTTGGTCATTTCAAGAGAATGGAATAAAGTAGAATGACTTGGAGAATGTATTAATCTATTGGGGAAGTAAGGCAGCTTAGGGGTCATCCTCAAAAAGGTGGGAGGGAGGGGGTAAAGAAGGTTTTGTGGGCTAGGGGCTTGGATTTCCAGCAAGTGTGTGTGTGTGTTAGTTAGTTACCATTTTGTCCTAGGCACATGTCGATTAGACACTAGGCCTGTTGTATATGAGTACGTGTGTGTGTGTGTTAGTTACCATTTTGTCCTAGGCACATGTTGATTAGACACTAGGCCTGTTGTATATGAGTATGTGTGTGTGTGTGTGTGTGTGTGTGTGTGTTAGATAGGAGTGAGTGGAGATGAATGGTTTTTGGGGCCTGACTAGCTGTTGGATTATGAGAAGGGTAATATTTTGTGAAGGGATTCAGGGAAATCGGTTAGCCAGACTCGAGTCCTGGAAATGGGATGTACAATACCTGCACTTTAAAGGAGGGGTTTAGGATATTGGCAGTGTGGAGGGATGACTAAACTGTCATATTCGAGAGCCTCTGCAAAGACAGTGATTATGTATGAGTGATGGTGAAAGTGTTGAATGAGGATGAAAGTTTTTTCCTTCTTTTTGGGCTTTTCTTTCTTTTTGGCTCGCCCTGCCTCTTGGTTTTAGTTCTTGAACGCCTTAACTCATTCGGTGATTTTTCTAAAGATGTTTAGTCTAAGAAAATTATATACTATATGCAGTGGAACCTCTACTTGCAAGTACATCCACGTGCGAGTTTTTCCAAATACGAGCAGTCGATGGGTCGATTTTTTGTTTCCATATGCGAGCAAAATTTCCATAAGCGAACAGACCTCAAGGCAGGTTCCTTGACGCTGGTGAGGGGCTCTTGCTCTTGATCTAGGGAATTGTATCTCATTTGTTGGGCAATGTATGATGGAAAGATGCTTCTTAACGTACACCAAAAATGAAAAAAATCTAAGCATAAATAATGGAGTTCACTTCTCGGCAATTAGCCACCCCTTAGCGGTATTTTCGTATGGTTTTTATGGTTGTATCCTTGTTTTTTTGGTCTCATTTGATAGAATGGAAGATATATTACAGAAATAGATATGATTTTGATTGCTTTCACGACGATTTCATCATTGCTTAGTTAATCTTAAGTTAATTTTAAGCCAGCCCGTAATGCTATGCATATAAGTGGCTTTGGCATGCTGCTCTTACCTGTATTTTTTTTTTGTACCTCTGTATGTATGCTAAAATTTCTAAATAAATAAATAAAAGTACCTTGAAATTGAGTTCAACACAGGAGAAATGTTTGATTGTTTTGGCTATGTTCAAGAGTAAACAAATGACGTCACTGTCAATTCCAATATGCAGTCGTGAATGGGTTGACATTATTTATACAACTATTGCAATATGGCATAATAGTAAATCTTATATATTTTGTGTGAATAAAAATTACAAATTATTTATGTTGTAATAATAATAATAATAATAATAGTAGTAGTAGGTTGGTAGACAGCAACCTCCCAGGGAGGTACTACCGTCCTGCCAAGTGAGTGTAAAACGAAAGCCTGTAATTGTTTTTACATGATGGTAGGATTGCTGGTGTCTTTTGTCTGTCTCATAAATATGCAAGACTACAGGTATGTCTTGCTACTTCTACTTACACTTAGGTCACACTACACATACATGTACACGTTTATTTATACACACTCATCTGAGTTTTCTTTGATTTTATCTTAATAGTTCTTGGTCTTATTACTTTTCGTTTTATATCCATGGGGAAGTGGAATAAGAATCTTTCCTCCGTAAGCCATGCATGTTGTAAAAGTCAACTAAAATGCCGGGAACAATGGGCTAGTAACCTCTTTTCCTGTAAAGATTACTAAAAAGAATAATAAGAAGAAAATTGTCAAAGTGGGAAGTCTGAATGTGCGTGGATGTTGTGCAGATGATAAGAAAGAGATGATTGTGGATGGGTTTTGAATGAGAAGAAGCTGGATGTCCTGGCTTTAAGTGAAACAAAGCTGAAGGGGGTGGGAGAGTTTCAATGGAGAGGAATAAATGGGATTAGGTTAGGGGTTTCAAATAGAGTTAGAGCTAAAGAAGGGGTAGCAATAATGTTGAAGGATAAGCTATGGCAGGAAAAGAGGGACTATAAATGTATTAATTCAAGGATTATGTGGAGTAAAATAAAGATTGGATGTGAAAAGTGGGTTATAATAAGCGTGTATGCACCTGGAGAAGAGAGAAGTGTAGAGGAGAGAGAAAAGATTTTGGGAAATGTTGAGTGAATGCGTGGGGAGTTTTGAATCAAGTGTGAGAGTAATGGTGGTTGGGGATTTCAATGCTAAAGTGGGTAAAAATGTTATGGAGGGAGTAGTAGGTAAATTTGGGGTGCCAGGGGTAAATGTAAATAGGGAGCCTTTAATTGAGCTATGTGTAGAAAGAGATTTGGTAATAAGTAATACATATTTTATGAAACAGAGGATAAATAAATATACAAGGTATGATGTAGCACGTAATGCAAGTAGTTTATTGAATTATATATTGGTGGATAAAAGGTTGATGGGTAGGCTCCAGGATGTACATGTTTTTAGAGGGGCAACTGATATATTGGATCATTATTTAGTTGTAGCTACAGTTAGAGTAAGAGGTAGATGGGAAAAGAGGAAGGTGGCAACAACAAGTAAGAGGGAGGTGAAAGTGTATAAACTAAGGGAGGAGGAAGTTCGGGTGAGATATAAGCGACTATTGGAAGAAAGGCGGGTTAGAGCAAAGATGAGTAGTGGGGGGGGTTGAAGAGGGTTGGAATAGTTTTAAAAATGCAGTATTAGAATGTGGGGCAGAAGTTTGTGGTTATAGGAGGGTGGGGGCAGGAGGAAAAAAGGAGTGATTGGTGGAATGATGAAGTAAAGGGTGTGATAAAAGAGAAAAAGGTAGCTTATGAGAGGTTTTTACAAAGCAGAAGTGTTATAAGAAGAGCAGAGTATATGGAGAGTAAAAGAAAGGTGAAGAGAGTGGTGAGAGAGTGCAAAAGGAGAGCAGATGATAGAGTGGGAGAGGCACTGTCAAGAAATTTTAATGAAAATAAGAAAAAATTTTGGAGTTAAACAAGTTAAGAAAGCCTAGGGAAAGTATGGATTTGTCAGTTAAAAACAGAGTAGGGGAGTTAGTAGATGGGGAGAGGGAGGTATTGGGTAGATGGCGAGAATATTTTGAGGAACTTTTAAATGTTAAGGAAGAAAGAGAGGCGGTAATTTCATGCACTGGTCAGGGAGGTATACCATCTTTTAGGAGTGAAGAAGAGCAGAATGTAAGTGTGGGGGAGGTACGTGAGGCATTACGTAGAATGAAAGGGGGTAAAGCAGCTGGAACTGATGGGATCATGACAGAAATGTTAAAAGCAGGGGGGGATATAGTGTTGGAGTGGTTGGTATTTTTGTTTAACCCTTTCAGGGTCCGTCCCGTAGATCTATGGCTTTACGTTGAGTGTCCAAACCGTAGATCTATGCCAAAATTCTAGCGCCGTCAAATTTAGCGCGAAAACGCTCATAGGCCTACCCTGTGAGAGAACGGGTCTGCGCGGTGGGTGTGCGCCATAAACAAAAAATCTAGGCGCCTGCATAGCATTGTGGGAACGCCGGCTCAGTCACCCTTGTTCACCATGCCTCGTCGTAAGTCAGCTCTCACTCCCCGAAATTGGACTC
>NC_069413.1:47809077-47824935 GCF_026875155.1 Cherax quadricarinatus | reverse complement strand
AAGTTAAAAAATTTCCATTAAAAACCTATAAATCCTTAGGCCCCGTGAAGCCAATTTCCTGGTTCCATGCTTTCCCAGCCTCCTCACTACATTCAAAACACTCCGCCTCCCCTGCCAGTCGACCTATACCCCCACACATCCGCATGCGCAAAGGGAACTCTTGGTTCTACCTATTGTCAAATACATTTTTGCTCATATCGACACATTAAACACCTATTAGGCGCTAAGCTTCGGAAAATCAAAAAATTTCCACACTGCGGCCGGGCGGAGGTCGTTGCTAGACGACTTACATAATGTGGAGTTACAATTTTCCCATCTTCACTGGCCACCTGGCTTGGGAACTCCAACATTGGTATTTACATAATCACCCATTAATTCTTTCCACTGTTAACCTCAGGTAGGGCTCCATCCAAAGCACACTCAAGCCTCCATGCTTTGGTATTAACAATTTCCTCTTATTGTAAGGTGTGACACTAAGTCTATGCTCTCGGGGATAATTTTGTGGCATACTGGAATTATGAGACTTTAACAATACAAGTCTCTCTCAGTATCCCAAGTCAGCCCCACACATTACTGCATATAGGCACCAACTCCATGGCCATCCATATTTATTGATCCCTCAAAATGGACTAATTACTGTTCCATTCTCTCAGGGCATAAGCCTATGCTCCCTGGATTAATTTATTGGGCATACTGGAATTATGAGACTTTAACAATAACAAGTCTCTCTCAGTATCCCAAGTCAGCCCCCAGCATTACATTATTCATTAACCCTTCACATATCCTCATTAGTTCCTCTTCAGTTGACGTCACACCCGGAAATTGTCCACATAAGATTATTACCCAATTACTTCGTCAGTGGACCACCTGTTGGCACTTAAGGTGTGCATTTATCGTCGCCTGAAGTAAGAACAATTTATTATTTAACTATTTATTAATTTATCATTATAAGCAGTCAACAATTTTGGTGTCTTGCTCAGTTCGCAGAGCTGGGCCCTTAACTGTCCATACGCCATCCTATAATTAGTAGATAATTCTGGACGGTTGAGCTTCCACGGAAGTCGACACCAGTAATGTCCAGATTCACATTTAACATCCTTCAGGTATTGTTCCTGAGTAAAGGAATCATTTGGACTTTCCTCATTTATATTAATCCCTATGCTGTCCAGCTCCCACAAATTAGACTGGTTCAACATCATTCTCGATAGAAGAATACTTGTACTGGGTTGACCTTTTATGAGCAAGACACCGTGACTGTATTCACTACTTCCTCTAGTCATTATTACTAGGCGGTAGTTGCCATATATTACATGGCCCGTACCAGTGTTGAGGAGAGTGACGCCGCATGCTTTTGGATTTATGCCCTTTATCCTGAATTATTACATCCAACGCCGGCAAGGCTACCTCAGCTAGGCCATCATTATTGCCATTAGCTGCAACCTTTACATCAGTCACTGTAGTGTCAGGGTTATTAACATTATCATTATTGTCACCATTATTATAAGAATCACATACAACCCTGCACATAACTGTATGGTGCCTTCTCTTGTTGCATTGATAGCAAATGTTCAATTTGGTATGACAATCCTTTACATTATGATTGTCTAGACATCTGATAAATCTGTCAAGTTCTTTCATTCTTTCCACTTTAATATCCCATGAATTATAGGCATTACAATTTTTAGTGAAATGAGTACCCTGGCAGAAGAGGCAGTCTCTCTTTTCCTTGCCTGACCTCTTATTAACTGGGTTACCCTTACTGAGGTACTTATTCCTCTTACCTTGATGTGAGGAACCACTATTACTGATTCCTTGTCACTTGATTATGTGCCTATTTAACTCTTGACTATGATTATTACCAATGGGATTATTTTTCCCTTTTGAGGACTTGACAGATACTTCAGAGTTTATGTTGATATATCCTTAGGAACTGTTTCTGGACTGGACTGGTCTGCAGTTGACAATTATTACCTGCCGACCTAGCCTGATTTCCTCCCAGACCGTACTCTGAAGGTTTTGGCAAACCCACCATTTGCATTAATAGGTGATCCAATGCCTGGCTTTCACCCTTTTAATTTTATTCAAAGCCTTTACTTTTACAAGACCAGGTTTTCTTCCAATTCGTAATGTTGATTTAAATTAAAACATTCATTCTCTATTCAATGATCTGCACAATTCTCCAAACAGATCTTTTTCACCAGTCTTTAAACCACAATTTGTACCAATCAAATCTACTTCTTAAAGCATCTATCATAACAGTTTAATTCATTTAGGGTTCACGGTTCTTTGATTTATAAATCAAATGCCTTCGTACATGGCCTTTAATAGCCTGTAATGGTGCTTTCATTACTCTAACATCCACGGACTTGTTCAGACCATTAACTCCATCAGATCCAGTTCATGGTTAGAAAATTATTTATCATCTGATTTTACAACTTAACGTAGGCGCCTTTATAAGAGTAATTCTTGCACATTTTACTCTTGTATATATCCTAGCCACAAATGTGTTAGCAATTAATTGGGCTCAATTATCATCCACCACACGATCGATTAAAACTTTGTGTACCCTATACCCACTTCCTTCAATCAGCACTTAATTATAAGTATTTAATTCATTAATTTTTTCACTGTTAGCATCCGGTTCGAAGGACCAAGAGGGCAGTTGTGGAAAATCTTCTAGGTGCTTACCCTGTATGTACTCAAACATTATATACTACAAGTAATCTCATTGGGAGACAAACCATATTGTTTACCGTTAGTCACCCGTGTAGAGATGTGAGAAACTTAAACCACACCTGGTCACGCCAAGTGGTTCCTTCGACCTCACAATCTTATCCATATCTATCTGAGACTAGTATGGATTGGATAGCACCCACAAATACGGTGACTAATAATTAATTGTTGGACTGTATAGATTATTATTAGTGTAACTGAATGAATGGGCGGGTGGGGTAGGTTACCACATGGATATATCCATCAAGGAAAACACTTGCTACATTAATTCTCACTTACAGATATTCTCTGGTGGTCACTTGAGTAGCTGAGAATCACCCATAACCTATCAAATTACAACATACACTAACTGGCCAGTATCAGTCTGTATTAACTAGAAGGGTTACTTACTGTGGTGATTGATACTCCTTTTTTCCTCATTCACCTTCTCATTTTCGATGTCACTGCTTACACCGACACGGTTCTCATACCAGCCAGGACGAAGGTATCCGTTGGTTTGTCATGGTTTGATGCGTGATTCAATGATCTTCAATTTCCTCGATCACAGGTGCAACGAGGTCAACGTGTATCACTTCGGTGCATGGCGACTTATTTAATTCACGCATTCTATTTAACTTAGCATTATTGTCATTAATTACATTACAATTCACCAGACGAATTTAATGTCATCATAATTATTATACCATTAGAGATCACTCCATTAAGATCTGAGGCCGATGAGTGAGGATTAACTCACGGGGATTTCCCTGGACACACCCAGGGCCGCGCTCCAGTCATCACCCGGGGAGTCAAACCATTATTCACTATTTTTACCAACCTTATTTACGGTGGTCCGTGAATGCACGTTCCCTCACTCGCCACCTGGACACAGCTACGACACTTCCTATTATGAAAGGAGGGACTATATTATCCTTAGGTGCCGCCGTGAACACCAATTTCCCTGGTTCCATGCTTTCCCGCCTCCTCACTAATTTCAAAAACACTCCCGCCTCCCCTGCTGCCCAGCTTGACCTATTACCCCCAACACATCCGCACATGCGCCAGATTGGGAAACTCTTGGTTCTATCCTATTGTCAAATACATTTTTGACTATATCGACACATTAAACGCCTATTGGCGCTTATGCTTCGGAAAATCAAAAAAATTGCCTCAAGGTTATAGACGTCATAAAATACACCATGTTCCATTATTAGTATAATCAAAACTAAGCGCAACCCACGGCATGTTGAGGAATAGGGCACATTTACAACACATACGAAATGTTTAGGCATAAAGATACCCATGTGTTTCTTACTAATCAAACTTGTCGGTATTGTATGCCAATCAATATTAAAGTATACCTTTTATGATGATTTCTGTTCTTGGGCAGGCTATGTTATGTTATGTTCCGTTGGTGTTCCCATTTGCTTAACAAAGCTATCTCGGTGGCAGAACCACTTAACTCTGGATATTATAAACCATAATTTATCGCAAAAATATGCCGATGGACCACATTCAATTACTTAGTTTCATGTAAATCGGGGAAATGCGGGCATTTTAAAGAAGTTAAGTACGGTTCTTGGATAAAAATCCCTCAGTGGTTCAAACCACTTGATGAGACGGGGCGTTTCTAACAGCAAAAAAAACATTTGTCTCCACTCTTGTTTTCCACGATCATGCACGCTTTCTGGATGTAGTCCTTAGCAATCAAAAACCTCTTATTACGCCCTTACAAACTGTTCTGGATCGACCCTAATGCCTCCTTCCCCTCCACCCTGGAATTCTTGTATCGGCCCATTGGCCCATTTACCTCTGACTCACCCTTTCTAAAAGTCAAACCATCTCAACATCCCCTCCTCCATTAGTATTATATTTTGTAACCCACTAACTCCATTCCGTCTCTTAATTTTTGTGCTGTAAATTAACACCACAGCTCTTAACCACGGCATCTCCACTGCCTCCAACCTTCTCTTCGCAACGTTTCAAGTCCATGAACCACGGCATCTCCACTGCCTCCAACCCTCTCTTCGCAACGTTTCAAGTCCATGCTTCACACCCACATGTAAGTGTTGAACTGATGGTAATAGTCTCGCTGCCTCTCCCTACTTCGAGGTTTATCTTCAACAGGGTCTTCATTCGTTAATGGGACTACTATACGTGGGTATATTCCCTTAGTGAGCTTCCATACATAAACGTGTCTGCACAGATGCCTTAATACACCACACCAACTACCTTTTTCCCTCCTCGTCTGTTCTCTAGTTCGCCTTGTCTTCATAAACTATCTGACTGACTACACTTCTCTTAAATAATATAGACAACCATTTCGTTCATACTTCTCTCCAAACTGATATCCAGTACTTCATATCTAAACTTGGTTCTTTCATCACCTTGCTCGTTCCTATGTTCACTAAATGCCTTCTTTTACACATCCTCCCAAACTCCTCTACCAAATTACATTTACACGGGGAGCGCTAAAGCCGTAGGAGCTATCGAGCGACGTGGCCGTGGGGGAATGGGAAGCCATAGGTTCGACAAAACAGGAGAGTTAAGGTCAATTCTCAGATCAAGGTGCCCCTCACTTGCGGTCAAGTAGCCTTCTTGGAAAAGAAGCCTGACGTTGGTTGAACTTGAAATAAGACCAAGTGTGAACAAAGTGAAAGCATTAAGAAAACGTGTCTTTGGTTCAAACACTGACAGCGCTGATAAACTGATAGTGTTAATACGTATATTGATAAGCATATCTTGCCTAACCTGATAAAGATGAGTAAGCAGATGAGCAAGGTGTGAGATTTGTGTGTGCTGGTGGTAACACGTCACTATGTTAGCACACACACTAGTCGGTACCTTTGATATACCTTTGAAGAGTTTCGAAAGTTAATCTACTATCTTAGCCCGGCCATGGGCCAGGCTTGTCTGGTGCTTGCCTGGTCAACCAGGCTGTTGCTGGAGGCCCGCTTCCGCACATACCCATCACAGCCTGGTTCATCTGGCACCTGGTGAAGATACTTGTCCAGTTTCCTCTTGAAGGTTTCTACACTTGTCCCAGCCGTGTTTCTGATATCTTCTGGTAAGATGTTGAATAGTCTGGGACCCCGGATGTTCGATGTCCCCACCACACCCCAGCTCTCACTGGGTTTATTTTACACTTCCTCCCATATCTCTCACTCCAGTATGTTGTTATGGCAGTGTGCAGATTTGAGACCAGGCCCTCGAGTATTTTCCAGGTATATATTATCATGTATCTCTCTCCTCCGCTCCAGTGAATACATGTTCAAGACTTGCAGGCGTTCCCAGTAATTTAGGTGCTTTACAGGCTCAATGTGAGTCATTACTATTTTTTCATAGTGCAATAAACTCCGAAACATATAGATCATATGACCTACATCTAACAAGAGACAAACCTATGAAGGTACCTCATATGAACCTACGGCGGCATGCAGCGCATGCGCTCCCCACCCAAACCTTTTTACTCAAAACAATAAAACCACCCCCCTCAAGGAGGTGCCTTCTTTCCCATGGGCTCTTGACCCAAGAACAGATCACCTTTTCCCTTGGGGGGCGAGCCTTATGCCCTCCGTTCCCCAAGTGCAATACGACCCCCCCGGTTTGGGAGCTTCCCCGTGATAAGAAAAAGTATAACCCATGCAAGAATATTAATATATTTTAAATATTATATTATAAAATTTATTTTTAAATTAATATATATTAAATATATATTAAAAATTTTATATATTATATACATGGACCCCCCGCAAACGAGGCATCGCATAGCATTTTTGCATAACTTTTTACTTTTATCGCAAAATTTTTGCCCGCATCCCGATTAAAAAACCCGCATACCATTTTCGTCCAGACGCGCCCAAATGTCCCTCACCCACCCCAAAATGGCCGCCCCGCCCTTGTTTTCCCACCGCCTCCGCGGTCACCCAAACCCTACCCCGGGAAAATTTTTCGTATTTTTAAACAGTATTTTCGGTGCTTTTTCGGGAAAAATAAGTGCCTGGGCCCCAAGAAAGCTTCTAGTGCCAACCACACCTAAAAGGGGTAAAAATTTACTATAGAGAGAAGAAAGAAAAATTGATAATAGAAAGTGGAGTGCGTATAGCCGACCTGTCAAGCTTACAAAAAAACCCCAAACCCAAACGCTACTTTTGTGGGCCCAGAAGACAATCAAGGAAGCTGTTCTTGCCAAAAGGGTTTCAACTGTGTTTCGAAAAAAAGATCGCAATGAGGAAGATGTTAGAGACTCTTTTTGGGTGGGGGAAAAATGAAAAACAGATAGAGGAGATAGCGCCTCTCAAGCGATCTATGTAAAAAGCTAGGAAGTTGCATGGGGTTTTAAATTTAAAAAAATCCCTGAACTAGTGATGATTGATAATTTTAAAGGGGGGGGGCCAGCAAAGTTGGTTTTGAGAATTTAAAAAACGTAGTGGCATCCAAAAGGTATAAGGCATGGTGAGGCTGCCATTTCGGACCACAAACGGCGAAAAATATGTGCAGGAATTCAAGGAGTAATAGAAACAAGGACTGAAACTGAACAAGTGTTTAATTGTGGAAACAGGCCTTTCGGAAGAAAATGCAAGCGGACCCACATTACTCAGGGGGAAAAGGACTCCCAGGACTAAGTAGAAAGACAGGGTTACTTTTTGTGTTGGGCCCAAACTACTGGGGATGCAAAGTGAAACCCTTTTTTTATGTATCACTCTGAAACTCCCCAAACGTTCAGGGAAAAGAAAGTCCTCAAGGATAATTTGTGTTGCTGTGGAGGCAAACAGTAAGGGGATGGGTCACTAGGGAATTTTTCTATACTGGTTACACCCGCATTTGCCCCCAATGTGAAAAAATTTCCTAAATGAAAAGAAAAATTTGAAATTAAGTGCCTCCTGGTGTTAGCAATGCCCCTGGGCATCCCACAGAGTGGGGAGAGCGACTTTATGGGGGGATGGCTTCATTAAGGTGAAGTTTTTGGGCCCCCTAATACCCCTCCTCTCCTGAGCCCCTGGACCGGGAGTTATTTCCACTTCAAGAAACTGTACACAAAAGCCGTTGAAAGGTGCTTTGTAAGACCTCAGAAACTCAACACTTAAGAGAGTTTTGGGAGATCACTTTTAAAATCCTCAATTGTGTAAACCTTTAGGTAAGGCTTGGGGGGAAGTGACAAAGGGACCTTGAACTTGCTTGAAGAAACTGTGGCCAAAAGTGTAGACAAAAGGGATTTTTAAGGGTTTGAGCAAAAACCCTGAGAATCCTGGCCAGTTTTAGGAATCCATGTGGCATTTGGGGAAAATCCTTGGGGTTGGAGGGTTTGTGGGGGGGATTGGAAGAGTTGGGGGAGGAGGACATGAAGAACTAACCACTGATGACTGAAGATCAATTCAAAGCAAAGGGCCCAAACCCGAGGAAATGGTTTAGAGGAGGGGAAAAAATTGAAAAAAGTTTCCTACTAAAAGAAAAAGGAAATCGTGCTAAGTGCTTGAAGTGCAAACCTTCAGGATGAAAACACCCCCACCAGAATGCAACCCGTGCTGGTATTTTACACTGACAATGTTGTGAAACACTTTTAGGCAAGTTCCATAAAGGAACGAGGGGTTTACAGGCCATATGACAGATTTCTTGTGCGAAGAAGTCCAGTTTGACTCTGAAGTGGCCCTAGTGGCATTAAAAGAAAAGGAAGTAACCCGAAAAGATTTTACTACCTCAAGTCCTAATGGAAGGGTTCCCTTCAAAACACTAACACACCTCTCCCCCTCCATCCCATCAATCATCACCAGATCTTAAATAAAAGTAAGTGTCATTTAATTGTGCATGCCTTTTTCAGTTTGTGTGTATTAAAAATAACATTTCATTGTGGTAAAAAAAAATTTTTTTCATACTTTTGGGCGTCTTGCACGGATTAATTTAATTCCATTATTTTTAAATGGGAAAATTTCATTCGAAATAAAGATTATTTTCGCATAACGATGAGCCTCTTGCACGGATTAAAATCGTTAACCGGGGCCACTGTATATATATATATATATATAATATATATCGCTGGTAAAAAACCTTGGTAATAAATACCAACAATTGGTTTAGAAAGACACGTAAGAAAAACACTATAACATATTTTTTAGAAAACGTTTCGGTCCTGGGACCTTGATCACTTCTAACATACAGAGGTAGAAAGACATTATATATATAGGCGGAGAGTGAGATGTGACGCACGTAAACCTGAGGAATGTCATAAGAACATAAGAATGGAGGAACAAATGTAGAAGGCCTACTGGCTCATGCAAGCAGGTCTTTATCAAAACAACCTCTACCTATGTGAGGCGGGTAGACGATGAAATCATGTGACTCCTGTGTTGTTGGGTTGGTCTGCTTAAGTATCATGTATGCCCCAAAGTTTTTGAAATTTTGTAGTTTCCAGTGTTTTCGTTCTATAGTATCAGTGACAGCGATTAGTGAGGCTTCTAGGCACCGTCAGCGTCTGAGGTCTGGTTCGGTGAGAACGAGTTGTGCCTAATTCCAGTTCATCAAATCCCCCGTGGAGTCTCTGTGGAGGACACAGGCGTACCTTACATCGTCTCTGTTAGAGGCATTTCGATGCTCATTCAGGCGGACTGCAAGATCTCTGCCTGTCTCGCCTACATATTTCTTGGGACAGAACCCACAGGGGATAGTGTAGACGCCTGCTGTAGAAGTTAGAGGTGTGGGGCTGTGTTTCGTAGTGAGGTCTTTGATAGATAATGTGTTTATGGTGGAAACATTGATGTTACTCATAGCAAGTGCCCGGCGAGTATTCATGGCAACATCGCCACATGGGAGTACTATGAACTGTTTAGGGGGCTGTTCCATGGGCGGTTTGTTGAGGATAGCTTGTGCCTTGAAAACCACGACCTCCCTTTACCTCTTCTAGATTTCATCAATCTAGTGGAACTTTGTGTTAATTTCAACTTCTTCAAGTATCAGGACAACTGTTACAAACAATGCTTTGGGATGCAATGAGCAGCCCCCTCAGTGCTGTGCTTGCCAACCTCTTCATGGAAAACCTGGAGACAGAGAAATTCAGCACCCTCATTCCCAACACCGTTACCTGGCTAAGATACGTTGATGATATATTGGTTTTCTATCCGAGACGTCTCAATATCCAGGCCCTTCTCAACAAGATCAATGCAGTTGAACCATCAATACAGTTTCCCACTTGAACTCAAAAAATGATGGCAAACTTCCTTTTTCCTCGACGTTCTACTGTGGAGATCTCCCGACGTGACAAACTTCTCTTCAAAGTGTATAGAAAACCTACCAACAAGGATAAATCTTATACACTTTTATTCACACCAAGGACCCCGCACTAAGAGAGGAGTCCTCATTGGCTTCTTCTTGAGAGCTCTTCGCATCTCCAGTCCTTTTTTTCTAGAAGAAGAATGCACTTACATAACACAAGCCTTTTACACTTTTTCAGTTCCCATCTTTCTTCATCCGAGATTGCAGACTCAAGGCACAAAGCTATCCTCAAAACCGCCCATGGAACAGCCCCCTAAACAGTTCATAGTACTCCCATTGGCGATGTTGCCACGAATACTCGCCGGGCACTTGCTATGAGTAACAAAAGTTTCCACCATAAACACATCATCTATCAAAGACCTCACACGAAATGCAGCCCCACACCCCTAACTTCAACAGAGGCGTCTACACTATCCCCTGTGGGTTCTGTCCCAAGAAATATGTAGGCGAGCCCAGACAGAGATCTTGCAGCCCCGCCTGAATGAGCATCGAAATCCCTCTAACAAGACGATGTAAGGTACGCCTGTGTCCTCCACAGAGACTCCACGGGGCATTTGATGAACTGGAATGAGGCACAACTCGTTCTCAACCGAACCAGACCTCAGCCCGCCGACGGTGCCTAGAACCTCACTAATCGCCATCACCGACACTATTAGAACGCAACACTGGAAACTAAAAAAATTTCAAAAACATTGGCATACATGATACTTAAGCAGCACCAACCCAACAACACAGGAGTCACATGATTTCATCGTCTACCCGTCCTCATCATAGGTAGAGGTTGTTTTGATAAAGACCTGCTTTGCATGAGCCAGTAGGCCTTCTACGTTTTTCCTCCATTCTTATGTTTTTAAATACATTCCTCAGGTCATGTGTGTCACATCTCACTCTCCGCCTATATATATAATGTCTTTCTACCTCTGTATGTTAGAAGTGATAAAGGTCCCAGGACCGAAACGTTTTCTAATAAATATGTTATAGTGTTTGCTTACGTGTCTTTCTAAACCATATATAGCGCTAAACCCACAGAGGGATGCGAGGCAAGCAGAATGTATCCAAGGAAAAAAGATAGTTTTCAATTCCTTGAATCAAGCAACCACCAGCATGAAGTCACCCAGCTTGAAGAGGATAAAGCAATATACACGGGGTGACTGTGTGTGCTGACGCACCATAAATACTCAAGAGAAACAGAAACAGCAGCAGGCGCACTATAGTTGTGACCATCTCAAATGATGCTACTGTTAAGTACTTTACTGGAGATTGAGTTGTGCTAAATTTACTGGGGCTCGCTTGCTCTCTCTCGCCCTCTTCACTTCCCCTTCCCTCTCTTTCTCTCGAATGAACACACACCTCCTAGTAGCGACCAGTGAAGAGGCGGGGCCAGGAGCTTGGGCTCGACCCCTGCAACCTCAACTAGGTGAGTACACACAGCTGTGAATCGAACCCTGCAACCACATATGGGTAAGTGTGTGTGTGTGTTGTGTGTGTGTGTGTGTGTGTGTGTGTGTGTGTGTGGTAATATAAATTGTATGTATATATATATATTATATATATATAAAATTTTATATATAAATATATATATATATAATAATATATATATAATATATATTATATATATAACACACACACACACACACACACACACACACACACACACACATATGCACACACACACACACACCACACACACACACAACACCACAACACAACAACACACACACACAAATGACCAGTTAATAAGGCTGAAGATGGACATTTCACAAGGAATGACTAAAAAATCTAAGGAGCTGAGAAAGAAATTTAAGGAGGTATTCTTGGAAGAAATGGGGATGTACCTAGACACCGGAGTTAAAGTGGTAGTGTGTACCAGCGAGTGTTGGAGGCAACACGTAAGACAGAAGAAGTGAGGAAAGTATAGTGAGAGTCAGATACCTCGAAAGTAATGGGACCAGACATGTTTCTGTGGGTCCCGAGAGAGGAGGTAGAAGCACTGTGCGAGAAATTAGCCACAATCTTCAAATCACTCCACACAGGGCACCTGCCTGAGGTGTGGAAGACAGCAAATCAGTCCCAATATTTAAGAAAGGGGTCAGACGGGTAGCGTTAAACTACAGGCTGGTGTCACCAACATAGTTTGTAAGGTTGCAGAGATCATCAGAAAAGTGGTAGATCACCTAGAAAGGAGAGGATTCATAAACCACAATGAAAGGTAAATCCTGTCTCGCAAACCTACTAGAATTCTATGAAAAGTTAACACGTGAGGCAGGAAAGGGATAGGTAGATTGCATATTTTTGGACTATAAGAAGGATTTTGACAAAGTGCCATACAAGAGACTGAGAAAAAGCTAAAGGAGCAAGCAAGGATAACAGGCACTACAATGGATCAAGGAATACTCAATAGGAAGGAAACGACGTGTGATTGTCTGGGCATAAATGTCAATATGCGCGTGACACGTGGGGTTCCATAAGGATAAGTACTAAGACCGGTACTAATTCTCGTGTACGTTAATGACATGACGAAAGAGAGAGTCAGAGTTATCCCTGTTTGCAGATATAAAACCAATGAGAATACAAATAGCCGAGGACTAGGAAAGATTACAAATGAACCTGGACAGACTGCAGGTGTGGTCTGACAATTGGCTACTAACATCTAAAATACTGAGAGGAATTGATAGGGTAAAAAGGATCAGTGTTAGAGAGACGGAAAACAGGAATACGAGGCATAGCTGAAAGTCGAAAATACAAATGAGTCACAGATGTTAGGAAGTATTTCTTCAGCCTTAGTCAGGAAGTGGGACGACCTGAACAGTGGTGTGGTAGAGGTTGATCGAGATATTGCTGCAAGAAAAGGTACGATACGGTTCTTGAAGCCAGTAGCCAGGCGCAGCACCAAGGAAAAGTTTCCCAAAAAATTCATCATAATATCGCTGCTTCAAACAAGTCCTCCCTTCCCCCACCCTCCTTCCAAAACCCAAAAAGCCACCCATAACTCTAAAAGTACAGAAATTCTGGTGCCGCCACTGGGCCCGCAAAGAGGCGGGGCCAGGAGCTGAGACTCGATCCATGTAACCACTTACAGGTAGAGCACACAACCCGCGCGCGCCCCACCTCACCGGCCAAACACATACGGGCTGCCATGAACTCTGTAGCAGCATTAATACTGTACAGCTCGGCTTACAGCACTAACTGTACAGCCCAGATCTACAGCGCTAGATGACACTGTACAACTCAGCTCTACAGTACGTACTAGCTTCAACTATACAAACCAACTCTAAAGGAACTAGCTAACAACTTACACAGCCCAGCTCTACAGCGTTAGCTAAAATTGTACAGTCTAGTTCTGCAATACTAGCTAACAATATACAGCCCAGCTATGCAGAACTAGCTATTAATATACAGACCAGCTATGTAGCACTAATTACTATTACATAGATCAGCTCCCGCAGCACTAGTCACTACTGAATAAACCAGCACTAGTTACTATATAGACCAGCTTTTGCAGCACTAGTTTACTACTGTAACTACTGTAATAACAGCCTCTGCAGAACAGTTACTACTGTATAGACCAGCTCTGCACTAGTTACTACTATATAGACCAGCTCTGCAAGCACCCGTTCCCACTACAGATCAGCTTTGCAACACTGTTTTCCTCTATAGACCAGTTCTACAGCACTAACAATAATATATATTTTTATATTAATGAAGGGTGTAGCATGTAGGGCGATGATTCGAGAGGATGACAGTTTAATCAATGTTACCAAAGCGTGTTGCATCATTGGGTTCAGCTGACGTTGGCGGGGTGCATCATCCTCGGATAGCCCAGCAATATCTTGAATTAAACTTGTGCAACACCTGGGTATCTTTTAAATTTCCAGCAATACCTTGCCACAACACTCTAGCTTCTGCCAACTTGCAGTTCATGCCACATTATGGAGCATTTGTTGCACTCAGTTTTACATGGAAAGGAGCAATAATACAATATAATTACTTGCATATTATAAAAAAGGTCGAAAGGCTAAACCCATTAGGGTTATACAATACATGTGGAAATGGGAGGCAATCAAGTTTGATCTAGGAAGGGGAGGACAGGCCCACTTCCTCGGATCAAGACCCCAGGCCCACTTCCTCGGATCAAGACCCCTTTGCTAGCGTCAAGGCAAGGGCCTCTCTTGACCATGCTTCAAATCTCCGTCCATTCTTCAGTTTACTTATATAAGTGAATTATTATGTGAGGAAATTACCTGCATAAGGCTTACAGGGTATTACCTGAATTATTACGTGCAAGTAATCTGGGTAAAATAGGTGGGACTTAAGTCACAGTAGGTCGCCGAACTGTGACTCCCTCGATCCTCACTTCACCACTCTCACAAAAAGCTAGACCTGCATTAAATTAATAATTAAAAATAATTAAAACCAGGTTACTCTGGTAAACTAAAATTGTTGACTGTGAAAATAAATGGTATAAAATACCGACACAATGGAAACATAAACACATATGCAGCTTAATGTGACCTTTATTGAAAACGTTTCGCCCACACATTGGGCAAACGTTGTTTTAAAAAAAGCCTAAAAAAGCCCACGTGTGGGCGAAATTTTGTCAAAAAGGGACACATTAAAGCATATGTGTTTATTTTTTCCTTTGTTACGTAATGATTAGGTTTGCGGGGTACACAAGAGAAATTCAAATACTACTTCCCATTTTTTTTACTGTAGATGATACACCACAACACCAGCTGACACCTAGACATACACTGGCCAGCTAAAATTTAAATGCGGGGACTAAGGCACACTTCCGCGGTATGGTCGTATCCCTTATCTTCTGCCATCCACATGTAATTTTTAGGTCCAAAATTTCCCGTCCCAATTTTTCAGGGGCCCAAAATTAACACGGGGTTTCCCTTTTCAAATTCGACCAAAAAAACCCCCCAAAATTTGGGTTGTAGATGCCCAAAATTATTATCAAATTTCTCCACCAGGTTTAAAAATTTCAATTGGCTCCCCCCCCCCCCCCCCACACCTGCGCGTTCTACAACCCCCCCACTCGAATTTTCAGAAGAAGAAACAGCATCACATTTTATTACACAATTATTTTATTATCAAATTTGCACATACTGAATTTTGGAAAATTCAAAATTTTCCACATTATACCTGAATTTAAACGGACAAATTGATGAAAAAAATAATGAAAACACGGGGATAAAACAGTGGTGGATCATTTTTCAAACTGCCTAATAGTATACGGATACTCAAAAACGACCCGATAAAAATGGGAAAAGGTTTTTAACCTTCAGTGACCTTACTCGCGCATCAGACGCAAGTTACTTTTTTGCAGATCTGGCCATATTGGGGTGGGTGAGCTTGTAGTTACACCCACCCGGCAGGGGAAGGCCTTTTTAAACCACAGGGTTCCAATCCCCAACACAATTTACCATGCCACATTAAGTGGAACACAAAACCCAAAAATAATGTGCTGCTACTGAATTATGCAGACTTACATCATTCTTAGTTCAGCGTACCGGGATTTCCGGGAAATTTTAGTACAGTGCACAAAATTATAAAAAAAACTTACTAAAATTTTTTTAAATTGACCTTTTTAGGGTCGGATCCTCGTTTTTAACTCACTCAGGTCGAAAAAATTTTTTTGAAACAAAAAATTTTTTTTTTTTTATGAAATGAAGAGAACTTTTTCCCGATGGTAATGACACCAAAAGTACGAAATTTGTGGAAAACTTTGAAATTACACTCCGCAAAGTTTTTCGATATTTTCCAAATTAAGGATCGGGGATTTCGCCCCCTTTGAGCTCTATTTTGGCCAATCCACTGTTCCGTTTACTAAAACTCAATATTTTGCTAGAACTCGTTGTTCTTCGACGAGTACAA
>NC_069413.1:47791741-47808577 GCF_026875155.1 Cherax quadricarinatus | reverse complement strand
ACCCACAACCAGTAGCTTTGCCCTGTCCACATGGGCCCTTCTGGCCACTTCACCAGTGTGTCAACCCTTGCTCTGTTACTCTCATCTTATTCTTGTCTTGGCCTTTTGCAGTCACCACCTCGGGGCCTCCAGTCTCAAGTGGTTCTAATATATATATATATATATATATATATATATATATATATATTATATATATATATATATATATATATATATATATATATATATATATCAGATAGTAGGTTGGTAGACAGCAACCACCCAGGGAGGTACTATCGTCCTGCCAAGTGAGTGTAAAACGAAAGCCTGTAATTGTTTTACATGATGGTAGGATTGCTGGTGTCCTTTGTCTGTCTCATAAATATGCAAGATTACAGGCACGTTTTGCTACTTCTACTTACACTTAGGTCACACTACACATACATCTACACGTTTATTTATACACACTCATCTGAGTTTTCTTTGATTTTATCTTAATAGTTCTTGTTCTTATTACTTTTCCTTTTATATCCATGGGGAAGCGGAATAAGAATCTTTCCTCCGTAAGCCATGCGTGTTGCAAAAGTCAACTAAAATGCCGGGAACAATGGGCTAGTAACCCCTTTTCCTGCAATAATTACTAAAACGAATAAGAAGAAAATTGTCAAAGTGAGATGTCTGAATGTGCGTGGATGTTGTGCGGATGATAAGAAAGAGATGATTGTGGATGTTATGAATGAGGAGAAGCTGGATGTCCTGGCTTCAAGTGAAACAAAGCTGATAGGGGTGGGAGAGTTTCAGTGGAGAGGAATAAATGGGATTAGGTCAGGGGTTTCAAATAGAGTTAGAGCTAAAGAAGGAGCAGCAATAATGTTGAAGGATAAGCTATGGCAGGAAAAGAGGGACTATAAATGTATTAATTCAAGGATTATGTGGAGTAAAATAAAGGCTGGATGTGAAAAGTGGATTATAGTAAGCGTATATGCACCTGGAGGAGAGAAGTGTAGAGGAGAGAGAGAGATTTTGGGAAATGTTCAGTGAATGCGTGGGGAGTTTTGAACCAAGCATGAGAGTACTTGTGGTTGGGGATTTCAATGCTAAAGTGGGTAAAAATGTTATGGAGAGAGTAGTAGGTAAATTTGGGGTGCCAGGGGTAAATGAAAATGGGGAGCCTTTAATTGAGCTATGTGTAGAAAGAGGTTTGGTAATAAGTAATACATATTTTATGAAAAAGAGGATAAATAAATATACAAGGTATGATATAGCACGTAAAGAAAGTAGTTTATTAGATTATGTATTGGCGGATAAAAGGTTGATGGGTAGGCTCCAGGCTGTACACGTTTATTGAAGGGCAACTGATATATCGGATCATTATTTAGTTGTAGCTACAGTTAGAGTAAGAGGTAGATGGGACAAGAGGAAAATGACAACAAGTAAGAGGGAGGTGAAAGTATATAAACTAAGGGAGGAGGAAGTTCGGGTGAGATATAAGCAAGTATTGGCAGAAAGGTGGGCTGGTGCAAGTATGAGTAGTGGGGGGGTTGAAGAGGGTTGGAATAGTTTTAAAAATGCAGTATTAGAATGTGGGGCAGAAGTTTGTGGTTATATGAGGGTGGGTGCAGGAGGAAAGAGGAGTGATTGGTGGAATGATGAAGTAACGGGTGTGATAATAGAGATAAAGGTAGCTTATGAGAGGTTTTTACAAAGCAGAAGTGTTATACGAAGAGTAGAGTATATGGAGAGTAAAAGAAAGGTGAAGAGAGTGGTGAGAGAATGCAAAAGGAGAGCAGATGATAGAGTGGGAGAGGCACTGTCAAGGAATTTTATTGAAAATAATAAAAAATTTTGGAGCGAGTTAAACAAGTTAAGAAAGCCTAGGGAACAAATGGATTTGTCAGTTAAAAACAGAGTAGGGGAGTTAGTAGATGGGGAGATGGAGGTTTTGGGTAGATGGCTAGAATATTTTGAGGAACTTTTAAATGTCGACGAAGAAAGGGAGGCGGTAATTTCATGCATTGGCCAGGGAGGTATGCCATCTTGTAGGAGTGAAGAAGAACAGGATGTGAGTGTGGAGGAGGTGCGTAAGGCATTTTGTAGAATGAAAGGGGGCAAAGCAGCTGAAACTGACGGGATCATGACAGAAATGCTAAAAGCAGGGGGGATATAGTGTTGGAGTGGTTGGTATTTTTGTTTAATAAGTGTATGAAAGAGGGGAAGGTACCTAGGGATTGGCAGAGAGCATGTATAGTCTCTTTATATAAAGGGAAGGGGGACAAAAGAGACTAAAAATTATAGAGGAATAAGTTTACTGATTATGCCAGGAAAAGTGTACGGTAGGGTTATTATTGAAAGAATTAGAGGTAAGACAAAATGTAGGACTGCAGATGAGCAAGGAGGGTAAGAGTGGGTAGGGGATGTGTAGATCAAGTGTTTACATTGAAGCATGCATGTGAACAGTATTTAGATAAAGATAGGGAAGTTTTTATTGCATTTATGGATTTAGAAAAGGCATTTGATAGAGTGGATATGGTAGCAATGTGGCAAATTGGAATAGGTGTAAGTTACTAAATGCTGTAAAGAGTTTTTATGAGGATAGTGAGGCTCAGGTTAGGGTGTGTAGAAGAGAGGGAGACTACTTCCCAGTAAAAGTAGATCTTAGACAGGGATGTGTAATGTCATCAAGAAGTAAATGCTAGGGTGTTTGGGAGAGAGGTGGGATTAGATTATGGGGAATCAAATACAAAATGGGAATTGACACAGTTACATTTTGCTGATGATACTGTGCTTATGGGAGATTCTAAAGAAAAATTGCAAAGGTTAGTAGACGAGTTTGGGAGTGTGTGAAAAGGTAGAAAGTTGAAAGTGAACATAGAAAAGAGTAAGGTGATGAGGGTATCAAATGATTTAGATAAAGAAAAATTGGATATCAAATTGGGGAGGAGGAGTATGGAAGAAGTGAATGTTTTCAGATATTTGGGAGTTTACGTGTCAGTAGATGGATTTATGAAGGATGAGGTTAATCATAGATTTGATGAAGGAAAAAAGGCAAGTGGTGCGTTGAGGTATGTGTGGAGACAAAAAACGTTATCTATGGAGGCAAAGAAGGGAATGTATGAAAGTATAGTAGTACCAACACTCTTATATGGGTGTTAAGCTTGGGTTGTGACTGCTGCAGCGAGGAGGCGGTTGGAGGCAGTGGAGATGTCCTGTCTAAGGGAAATGTGTGGTGTAAATATTATGCAGAAAATTCGGAGTGTGGAAATTAGGAGGTCTGGAGTTAATAAAAGTATTAGTCAGAGGGCTGAAGAGGGGATGTTGAGATGGTTTGGTCATTTAGAGAGAATGGGTCAAAGTAGAATGACATGGAGAGCGTATAAATCTGTAGGGGGAAGGAAGGCGGGGTAGGGGTCGTCCTCGAAAAGGTTGGAGGGAGAAGGTAAAGGAGGTTTTGTGGGCGAGGGGCTTGGACTTCCAGCAAGCGTGCGTGAGCGTGTTAGACAGGAGTGAATGGAGACGAATGGTATTTGGGACCTGATGAGCTGTTGGAGTGTGAGTAGGGTAATATTTAGTAAAGGGATTCAGGGAAACCGGTTATTTTTATATAGTCGGACTTGAGTCCTGGAAATGGGAAGTGCAATGCCTGCACTTTAAGGAGGGGTTTGGGATATTGGCAGTTTGGAGGGATATGTTTGTGTATCTTTATAAGTATATGCTTCTAAACTGTTGTATTCTGACATATATATATATATATATATATATATATAATATATATATATATATATATATATATATATATATATATATATATATATATATATATATATATATATATATGATGTAAAGAGAGTAGTAAGGGAGAAAAAGTTAGCATATGAGAAGTTTTTACAAAGTAGAAATGATGCAAGGAGGGAAGAGTATATGGAGAAAAAGAGAGAGGTTAAGAGAGTGGTGAAGCAATGTAAAAAGAGAGCAAATGAGAGAGAGGGTGAGATGTTATCAACAAATTTTGTTGAAAATAAGAAAATTTTTGGAGTGATATTAACAAGTTAAGGAAGCCTAGAGAACAAATGGATTTGTCAGTTAAAAATAGGAGAGGAGAGTTATTAAATGGAGAGTTAGAGGTATTGGGAAGATGGAGGGAATATTTTGAGGAATTGTTGAATGTTGATGAAGATAGTGAAGCCGTGATTTCGTGTATAGGGCAAGGAGGAATAACATCTTGTAGGAGTGAGGAAGAGCCAGTTTTGAGTGTGGGGGAAGTTCGTGAGGCAGTAGGTAAAATGAAAGGGGGTAAGGCAGCTGGGATTGATGGGATAAAGATAGAAATGTTAAAAACAGGTGGGAATATAGTTTTGGAGTGGTTGGTGCAATTATTTAATAAATGTATGGAAGAGGGTAAGGTACCTAGTGATTGGCAGAGAGCATGCATAGTTCCTTTGTACAAAGGCAAAGGGGACAAAAGAGAGTGCAAAAATTATAGCGGGATAAGTCTGTTGAGTATACCTGGTAAAGTGTATGGTAGAGTTATTATTGAAAGAATTAAGAGTAAAACGGAGAATAGGATAGCAGATGAACAAGGAGACTTTAGGAAATATAGGGGGTGTGTGGACCAGGTGTTTACAGTGAAACATATAAGTGACCAGTATTTAAATAAGGCTAAAGAGGTTTTTGTGGCATTTATGGATTTGGAAAAGGCGTATGACAGGGTGGATAGGGGGGGCAATGTGGCAGATGTTGCAGATGTATGGTATAGGAGGAAGGTTACTGAAAGCAGTGAAGAGTTTTTACGAGGATAGTGAGGCTCAAGTTAGAGTATGTAGGAAAGAGGGAGATTATTTCCCAGTAAAAGTAGGCCTTAGACAAGGATGTGTGATGTCACCGTGGTTGTTCAATATATTTATAGATGGGGTTGTAAGAGAAGTAAATGCGAGGGTCTTGGCAAGAGATGTGAAGTTAAAAGATAAAGAATCACACATAAAGTGGGAGTTGTCACAGTTGCTCTTTGCTGATGACACTGTGCTCTTGGGTGATTCTGAAGAGAAGATGCAGAGGTTGGTGGATGAATTTGGTAGGGTATGTAAAAGAAGAAAATTGAAAGTGAATACAGGAAAGAGTAAGGTTATGAGGAAAACAGAAAGATTAGGTGATGAAAGATTGGATATCAGATTGGAGGGAGAGAGTATGGAGGAGGTGAATGTATTCAGATATTTGGGAGTGGACGTGTCAGCGGATGGGTCTATGAAGGATGAGGTGAATCATAGAATTGATGAGGGGAAAAGGGTGAGTGGTGCACTTAGGAGTCTGTGGAGACAAAGAACTTTGTCCTTGGAGGCAAAGAGGGGAATGTATGAGAGTATAGTTTTACCAACACTCTTATATGGGTGTGAAGCATGGGTGATGAATGTTGCAGCGAGGAGAAGGCTGGAGGCAGTGGAGATGTCATGTCTGAGGGCAATGTGTGGTGTGAATATAATGCAGAGAATTCGTAGTTTGGAAGTTAGGAGGAGGTGCGGGATTACCAAAACTGTTGTCCAGAGGGCTGAGGAAGGGTTGTTGAAGTGGTTCGGACATGTAGAGAGAATGGAGCGAAACAGAATGACTTCAAGAGTGTATTAGTCTGTAGAGGAAGGAAGGCGGGGTAGGGGTCGGCCTAGGAAAGATTGGAGGGAGGGGGTAAAGGAGGTTTTGTGTGAGAGGGGCTTGGACTTCCAGCGGGCATGCGTGAGCGTGTTTGATAGGAGTGAATGGAGACAAATGGTTTTTAATACTAGACGTGCTGTTGGAGTGTGAGCAAAGTAACATTTATGAAGGGATTCAGGGAAACCGGCAGGCCGGATTTGAGTCCTGGAGATGGGAAGTACAGTGCCTGCACTCTGAAGGAGGGGTGTTAATGTTGCAGTTTAAAAACTGTAGTGTAAAGCACCCTTCTGGCAAGACAGTGATGGAGTGAATGATGGTGAAAGTTTTTTCTTTTTCGGGCCACCCTGCCTTGGTGGGAATCGGCCATGTGTGTTAATAATATTATATATATATTTATATATATATATATATATATTATATATATATATATGTACGTATATATATATATATAATATATATATATATATATATATATATATATATATATATATATATATATATATATATATATATATATATATATATATATATATGTATATATATATATATATATATATATATATATATATATATATATATATATATTCTAGGTAGTAGGTTGGTAGACAGCAACCGCCCAGGGAGGTACTACCGTCCTGCCAAGTGAGTGTAAACGTAAGCCTGTAATTGTTTTACACGATGGTAGGATTGCTGGTGTTTTTTCTGTCTCATAAACATGCAAGGTTTCAGGTACGTCTTGCTACTTCTGCTTACACTTAGGTCACACTACACATACATGTACAAGCATATGTATACACACCCCTCTGGGTTTTCTTCTATTTTCTTACTAGCTCTTGTTCTTGTTTATTTCCTCTTATCTCCATGGGGAAGTGGAACAGAATTCTTCCTCCGTAAGCTATGCGTGTTGTAAGAGGCGACTAAAATGCCAGGAGCAAGGGGCTAGTAACCCCTTCTCCTGTATATATTACTAAATATGAAAGGAGAAACTTTTGTTTTTCCTTTTGGGCCACCCCACCTCGGTGGGATACGGCTGGTGTGTTGAAAGAAAGAAAGATATATATATATATATATATATATATATATATATATATATATATGTACGTATATATATATATATATATATATATATATATATATATATATATAATATATATATATATATATATATATATATATATATATATATATATTAATGTGTGTGGGGGGGGCGCGCGAGGTCGCGCATGCACATGTATAAAAAATCGTTAAGGTAAACCTGTGGCTCTTAGGTTAATTTGCTAAAACATCAAGAGGAGAAAATAAGGACCTGATTCACTTGGAGAAAATATATGAAAAATGTGAAGCCAGCTGCATTATTTGCCCCCGAGTTCTCCCACACGTCAGGCGAGATTTATTCTCTGATGGACAATTTTCTAGTCGGAAATGTAGTGCATCTGTGTTGCTTTTACCTTTCTGAATTTACCTTCTTTGGAGTAAGATACAGATCAAATTCACTGTGCATGTGACCAATATGTTAAGGTTGTAGTTATCCCTTACCTTACCTGTACGCCCATTCCCCCCTCCATACACACACATACACAGGAGCTGAAACTCGACCCCAGCAACCACATATAGGCAAGTACGTACAAATGCACACGCGCGTGCGCACACACACACACACACACACACACACACACACACACACACACACACACACACACACACACACACACACACACACACACACACGCATGAGAGTGCATGTAATCACTTAAGCCCCGAAAAAAGGAAATATAAGTGATCACAGAAAAGAAAACAAAGGAAATAGTGGCTGAGTGTTTAGTGGAGGTCGTTGGAAGGGTGAACGGTTGTGTCAGGCCTAAATAGTGTTGCCATAATAACGCAGTGGGGTATTTTGAAGAATAAGTGCGACTCAAGACCAGGGAGATAAGAGATATGTATAGATGTGTCAGTAAATACAGTGAGTGAGTGAAAAAATTAGAAGAGCTAGAGACTATAGTGCATACAGGAAGCTAGTGGAAAAATTACCGAGAAGCATCAAACATCAACTTCTGGGACAGGACAGACCCGCAACGTTACTCCACTGCCAGCCGCAAGTAATATTCACCTAGTTTGAGTTGCATGGGTCAATAGTACCTGTCTCTAGCTGGAATTGGGGCTCACTCTCCTCGAGCTATCAGAATTAGAATAAACAGCATTTACTAGCATTTAATAGAATTTAGAGGTAGCGGCATATAGGCGAAGCCTAGTGCATTTATTTTTGAACGTAATTTTAAATGCATAAGAGTACAGTGGGAACCAAGAGATCGGGGTACATTACAAATACATATGTATTACATACGTGGAAATTAAAGGACTGTTTTACATAAACAATATGCAACAAGACGACTGGTGGTGAGAACAGCACGGCTGTTAGGGGGCACTTGAATAGCATGTAGCAATGTAGGCCCAAATTTAAAAGGGAGACAGACATGAGGCACTAAACTACAGACCTGTATCACTAACGTGTATAGTATGCAAGGTCATGGAGAAGATCATCAGGAGCGAGTGGTGGGTCACCTGGAAAGAACAAGTGTATAAAATTGACAACCAGCACGGTTTCAGGGACGGCAAATCCTGTTCACAAACCTACTAGAGTTTTATGACAAGTGAGCAGAAGTAAGACAGAGAGCGAGAGGGGTGGATCGACTGCGTATTTTTGGACTGCAAGGAGGCTTTGCGACACATTTCCTAACAAAGAGTGTTACTGCAAAAGCTAGAGGACCAGCACACCTACAGAAAGGCACTGCAATAGGATCAAAGAATATCTGACAGGGGAGCAACAACTAGTCATGGTACCGCGACGAGGTGGTCAGAGTGGGCGCCTGTTACAAGCGGGGTTCCACAGGTCAGTCCTAAGGACCTGATGCTGTTTCATAGGTATACGTTGAACGACTACTAACGGTAAGGGATAGACTCAGAAGTTCCCTTGTTTGCAGACGATGTGAATTAATGAAAAATCGAATCGGACGAGGATCAGGCAGGAACTACAAAGAAGATCTGGACAGGCTACAAGCCTGTCCATGCAACAGGCTCCTTGAATTTAACCCTGCCAAATACCAAGTCAATGAGATTAGGGGAAGGGCAAAGAATACCGCAGACACAATATATTTAGATGGCCAAAGACTGCAACCTCACTCAAGGAAAAAGGCTGGGGGTGAGTATAACACCGAGCATATCTCTCTGAGGCGCACATCAATCAGATAACTGCTGCAGCATACGGGCCCTGGCAACCTACGGATAGCGTTCCGATACCTCAGTAAGGATTGCGTTTAAGACTCCTGTACACCATCTACTCAGGCCCAGTGCGGAGTATGCAGCACCAGTTTTGGAATCAACACCTAGTCAAGCACGTCAAGAATTAGAGAAAGTGCAAAGGTTTGCAACAAGAATAGTCCCAGAGCTACGGGGATTGTCCTAGAAGAAAGGTTGAGGGAATCGGATAGCCTGACGACACTGAGGCCAGGAGGTCAGGGAGACATGGATAACGACATATAAAATACTGCGCGGAATAGACGAGGTGGACAAAGACGGGATGTTCCCAGAGATGGGACAAAGACACAAGAGGTCACAATTGGAAGCTGAAGACTCAGATGAATCAAAGGGATGTTAGGAAGTATTTCTTCAGTCATAGAGTAGTCAGGCCATGGAAATAAGCCAAGAAAGTGATGTGGTGGAGGCAGAACCATACATAGTTCTAAAGCGAGGTATGATAAGCTCATGGGGCAGGGAGAGGAGGAGGACCTAGTAGCAATCCAGCGAAGAGGCGGGCCAGGAGCTGTGACTCGACCCCTGAACCACAAATAGGTGAGTACAAATAGGGTGAGTATAAATAGGTGATACACACACACACACACACACACACACATATACAGGATTTTAACACCTTCCTGTGAAGTGACCCCTATAACCCTATCCTTTCCCCCCCCCCATCATCCCTCCCTCTCCTCTCCTCTTCTCTTCCTCTCTCTCTCTCTCTCTCATCCAACTCTTTCTCACTCTCTCTCGTCTCTCCCTGTCCGTCTCTCTCGCGAGTCCTCTCTCATCTCTCTCTCCTCCCCTCACTCTCTCTCTCTCATCTCCTCACTCTCTCTCTCTCTTTCTCTCTCCCCCTTTCTCACATCCTATCTCTCTCATCCTCTCTCACTTCCTCCTCTCTCTTCTTTCCACTCTTTCCTCTCTCTCTTCCTCTCTCTCTCCCTCCTCCTTCTCTCTCTTCCTCTTTCCTCTCTTACTCTCTCTCTTCCGCTTCTTTTCCCTCTCTCTCTCCCTTGTCACTCCCCCTCTCTCTTACCTATTCCCACTCTCACTTTCTCCCCTTTTTTCCCTTCTTTTCCCCTCCGCTCTTCCAGGCTCCCCTTCTCTCTCTCCCTATCTCTCGACTCTCTGCCCTTTTTCTTTTGCTCATTTCTCTCTCTCTTTCATTAATAAAAAAATGGTTGGACTCGCAGAATCAGGGATCAGATGACAATGGTACTGGTAGGGAGGAATGATTGGAGGAACAGTGGAAAAGGATAGAGCAGGAAATGTGAGAGAAAAATTAGGAAAGCATTCTGAAAAAAGGAGAAAGAGCTCTCTGTGAAATGAGAAAAGAGGTTGGGAGAAGAGACGAAGAATTGGAGGCACAAGTCGAAACTGCAGTACCAGGGTAAAGGTTCCTAGAAATTTGAAGTAAAACAGGTTGAAGCAAGTCCTCAGGGTATTGACCAAGAAACACAACAATGACGATGATGAAGGCTGAACCAGGAAGGAAGGAGATATGAATTATGCTAAGGTCATATCAGCCTGCAAAGAAGGGCCAGGAAGTGAAGGGAAGAGCAGATGGGTGCAGAATGGAGAGGGAGATAGGTCGAATGCTGGCACAACCATGCTACCAGAACCACTGAAAAATCAAGGAGAAAATGACCACATACAGACAGAACCAGAGTCATCTGTGGAAGAGGCAATGAGGAGGAAAGGGCAAAATCAGTGATTATCCATGGGCTTCGGGGAGAGTGAGAGAAATGGACACTAACTGAAAGATGGCAGAAGAAAGAAAGGAGATTGAAAATCATCACGAAATAGGGGGAAGAAGACATGGATGAGATTGTTAAATTTTCAGAGAATAGGGGGGTACTCGAAGGGGAGAAACCGACCGATCAGCTGGATCTCTCAGGACAAACAGTGAGGAACAAGGATCCTCCAAGAGAAACCACGGTTGAAAAGGTTTGGAAGAGTACAAGAAGGGTGATTCCAAGACAGAGCAGAACACAAACAGAGAAAAAGCAGCTGAGTAAGGAGGACAAAAAAAAGTGAAAGGAGCTAGGAAAGGAGACAAGGATGGAACCAGAAGAGGTCAGTCAGAGCAGAACAGGAGCAGCAGGGCAAGCACACACACAACTACCTCAGAACCCAACAACCTATCACACCAGCCCAACACACAATACAATCCATACCCACAGCTTCCGACCCAACCCCGAACCAATAGAATCCCACAAATGCTACCAGTCACCCACCGCCCACAGGCCCCCCAAACCACATGTTGGAAAGGAACTGAAGGTATGGTAGCACAAAACGCTGATGGAATAACAAACAAGTGGGAGGAGTGGCCGAAAGAGTCAAAGAGGCATCAACCACAACAGACATCATAGCATCACAGAAACCAAGCTTACAGGTATGGATAACAGATGCCATCTTTCCAGTGGGATACCAGATCCTGAGAAAAGACGAAGGAACAGGGGGGGTGGAGGAGTGGCATTGGCTGATCAAACACCGAAGAAATTTTTGGGATGAGCTGGAGAGAGCGACACGGAGAAGAAAGTGAATTCCATAAGCGGAAGCGCTTCACTCTGGTGGGTCCCAATGTGATAATTCGCAGTGATGTATAACCCCCCACCAGAACAGCAGGAGGCCAAGGCAAGAGTATGACGAGAGCAATAGAGCGATGGTTGACACACTGGCTGCAGTGTCCAGAAGAGCTCATGCATGCAGGGCAAAGCTCCTGATCATGGGGCGACTTTTAAAAAACCACAAGAGATCGAGTATGGGAGAACTTGGAGCCACATGGGGGCCAAGATTCATGGAGGGCTACGATGATGGAGGCAGTTGTACTGGAAACTCATGTACCATCACGTAAGGGACACTACAAGAGAGAGAGGAGAGGATGATCTAGCAAGACTGGACTTTGTATTCACGCATTGAGTAGGTGCATATGTTGACGACATCACATATGAAAGACCCCTTGGGGCCAGCGATCATGTGGTTTTTGAGCTTCGAAATACACAGTAGAGCTTTAAGTGAGGGGAAGCAGGAAGGTCAGGACAAATGAAACCAAACTACAGAAAAGGGACTACACAGGAATGAGGAACTTCCTGAATGAGGTTCAGTGGGACAGAGAACTGGCAGGGAAGCCAGTTAATGAGATGATGGAATATGGTCACAACACAGTGCAAGGAGGCTGAGGAGAGGTTTGTAACCCAAGGTCACAGGAATAATGAAAAAGCCAGGATGACCCATTGTTATTCACTTCCAAAGATGCACGGAGGCAAAAACCCAAGTGTGCTAGGGCATGGAAGAAATAATAGAAGGGCAAAGGACCCAGGAGAATAAGGAGAGCAGCGTTAGAGCCAGAAACGAATATGCACAGATAAGAAGGGAGGCCCAACGTCAATATGAAAACGACAAGCAGCAAAAGCCAAAATCTGACCCAAGCTTGTTAACATCCACATCAGGAAGAAAAAGAACCTGTTAAGGCCAGTAATCCGGCTAAGGAAGGAAGATAGAGACAACATGAAATGACTGTGAAGTATGCGAGGAAACTCACAAGAGATCAAAGAAGTGTCACAGAGGAGACAGAAGTGGGATTCCAGAAAGACGGAGAGGTGGGGTACACCACCATGTGCTGACACAGTACACACAAAAACCGAGGAAAGAAGTGAAGAGGCCTCTGAAGTGAAAGCTAGATCCCTCAAAGGCAATGGGCCAGATTTACCATCTCTCCATGGGTCCTGAGAGAGGGAGCAGAGGTCACATGTGGTGCCCCTAACTACAATATTCAATACATTCCTCGAAACATGGGGGAGATTGCCTGAGGCATTGAAGACAGCAAATAGTGGTCCAATCTTTAAAAAAGGAGACAGGACATGAGCACTAAACTACAGACCAGTGTCGCTGACATGTATAGCATGCAAAATCAGAAAAGATATGCTCAGGAGAAAGAATGGTGGAACATCTAGAAAGGAAAGATCTCATCACCAACAGACACCAACATGTTTTTCATAGATGGGTAATCCTGTTGTCACAAAGCTAACGAGTTCCTATGACAGGTACAGCAGTAAGACAAGAGAGAGAGGGGTGGGTTGATTGCATTTTCTTGGACTGCAAAGAAGGTTTTTTTGACACAGTACCACACAAGAGATTAGTGCAAAAACTGGAGGACCAAGCGGGGAAATAACAGGGAAGGCACTGCAATGGATCGGGGAATACTTGTCAGGAAGACAGCAGCGAGTAATGGTACGTGGCGAGGTGTCAGAGTGGGCACCTGTGACCAGCGGGGTCCCACGGGGGTCAGTCCTAAGACCAGTGCTGTTTCTGGTATTTGTGAACGACATGAGGGAAAGGGAAAAAACTCTGAGGTGTCCCTGTTTGGCAGATGACGTGAAGTTGATGAGAAGAGTTCATTCGATCGAAGACCAGGCAGAACTACAAAGGGATCTGGACAGGCTGCAGACCTGGTCGAGCAACGGCTCCTGGAGTTCAATCCCACCAAGTGCAAAGTCATGAGAATTGGGGAAGGCAAAGAAGACCGCAGACGGAGTACAGTCTAGGGGGCCAAGACACAAACATCACTCAAGGAAAAAGATCTTGGGGTGAGTATAACACCAGGCACATCTCCTGAAGCGCACATCACCAAATAACTGCCGCAGCATAAGGGCGCCTACAAACCTCAGAACAGCATTCCGTTTATCTTAATAAGGAATCTTTTTCAGGACCCTGTACACCGTGACGTTAGGCCCATATTGGATATGCGGCACCATGTGGAACCCACACCTAGCCAAGCATGTAAAGAAACTAGAGAAAGTGCAAAGGTTTGCAACAAGACTATCCCAGACCCAAAGGTATGTCCTACGAGGAAGGTTAAGGGAAATCAACCTGACGACACTGGGGGACAGGGGAGATAGGGGGGACATGATAACGACTTACAAAATACTGAGAGAATTGACAAGGGGGACAAAGACAGGATGTTCCAGAGACTGGACACAGCAACACGGGGACAAGTTGGAAGCTGAAGACACAGATGAATCAAAGGGTGTTAGTAAGTATTTCTTCAGCCACAGAGTAGTCAGGAATGGAATAGTTTGGGAAACGATGTAGTGGAGGCAGGATCCATACATAAACTTAAGCAGAGGTACATAAAGCTCATGGTTCAGGAGAGTGACCTATAGCGACCATTTAAGAGGCGGGGCCAAGAGCTTGGACTCGACCCCTTTCAACCTCAACAGTTAGTACAACTAGTTTAGTACACATACACACACACACACATATACACACACCCACCACAACACAAAATCACACACACACACACACACACACACACACATACACACACACACAGACACACCACACACACACACACACACACACACACACACACACCTGGGGGCCAAGATACATCGAGGGCTAAGATATGGAGGGGTAACTGGAAAACTTCATGTACCAACACGTAAGGGACACTACAAGAGAGAGAGGAGAGGATGAACCAGCAAGGCTGGACTTAGGATTCACCTTGAGTAGTGCAGATATCGAGGACTTTACATATGAAAGACCCCATGGGGCCAGTGACCATGTGGTTTTAATTAAGCTTCGAATACACAGTAGAGCTACAAGTGGAGGGAGAAGCAGGAAGGCCAGGACGAATGAAGCCAAACTACAAGAAAGGGGACTACACAGGAATGAGGAACTTCCTGAACGAGATTCAGTGGGACAGAGAACTGGCAGGGAACCAGTTAATGAGATGATGGAATATGTAGCAACAAAATGCAAGGAGCTGAGGAGAGGTTTGTACCCAAGGGTAACAGAATAATGAAAAAGCCAGGATGAGCCCATGGTTTACCCAAAGGTGCAGGGAGGCAAAAACCAAGTGTGCTAGGGAATGGAAGAAATATAGAAGGCAAAGGACCCTGGAGAATAAGGAGAGCAGTCGTAGAGCCAGAAACGAATATGAACAGATAAGAAGGGAGGCCCAAGACAATATGAAAATGACATAGCAGCGAAAGCCAAATCTGACCCGAAACTGTTGTACAGCTACATCAGGAGGAAAACAACAGCCCAAGGACCAGGTAATCAGGATAAGGAAGGAAGGAGGAGAGACAACAAGAAATGACCGTGAAGTATGTGAGGAACTCAACAAGAGATTCAAAGAAGTGTTCACAGAGGAGACAGAAGGGGCTCCAGAAAGACGGAGAGGTGGGTGTGCTGGACACAGTGCACACAACTGAGGAAGAAGTGAAGAGGCTTCTGAGTGAGCTAGATACCTCAAAAGCAATGGGGCCAGATAACATCTCCCCATGGGTATTGAGAGAGGGAGCAGAGGCGCTATGTGTACCCCTAACAACAATATTCAATACATCTATCGAAACAGGGAGATTGCATGAGGCATGGAAGACAGCAAATGTAGTCCCAATCTTTAAAAAAGGAGACAGACATGAAGCATTAAACTACAGACCAGTGTCACTGACATGTATAGTATACAAAATCAGGAGAAGATTATCAGGAGAAGAGTGGTGGAACACCTAGAAAGGAATTGATCTCATCAACAGCAGCCAACATGGTTTCAGGGACGGGAAATCCTGTGTCACAAACCTACTGGAGTTCATAAACATGGTGACAGCAGTAAGACAAGAGAGAGAGGGGTGGGTGGATTGCATATTCTTGGACTGCAAGAAGGCGTTTTGACACAGTTCCACACAAGATATTGGTGCAAAAACTAAAGGACCAAGCTGGATAACAGGGAAGGCACTACAATGGATCAGGGAATACTTGTCAGGAAGACAGCAGCGAGTCATGGTACGTGGCGAGGTGTCAGAGTGGGCACCTGTGACCAGCGGGGTCCCACAGGGGTCAGTCCTAGGACCAGTGCTGTTTCTGGTATTTGTGAACGACATGACGGAAGGAATAGTCTCTGAGGTGTCCCTGTTTGCAGATGACGTGAAGTTGATGAGAAGAATTCACTCGATCGAAGACCAGGCAGAACTACAAAGGGATCTGGACAGGCTGCAGACATGGTCCAGCAATTGGCTCCTGGAGTTCAATCCCACCAAGTGCAAAGTTATGAAGATTGGGGAAGGGCAAAGAAGACCGCAGACGGAGTACAGTCTAGGGGGCCAGAGACTACAAACCTCACTCAAGAAAAAAGGTCTTGGGGTGAGTGTAACACCAGGCACATCTCCTGAAGCGCACATCAACCAAATAACTGCTGCAGCATATGGGCGCCTAGCAAACCTCAGAACAGCATTCCGACATCTTAATAAGGAATCGTTCAGGACCCTGTACACCGTGTACGTTAGGTCCATATTGGAGTATGCGGCACCATTTGGAACCCACACCTAGCCCCAAACACGTAAAGAAACTAGAGAAAGTGCAAAGGTTTGCAACAAGACTAGTCCCAGAGCTAAGAGGTATGTCCTATGAGGAGAGGTTAAGGGAAATCAACCTGACGACACTGGAGGACAGGAGAGATAGGGGACATGATAACGACATACAAAATACTGAGAGGAATTGACAAGGTGGACAAAGACAGGATGTTCCAGAGATTGGACACAGTAACAAGGGGTCACAGTTGGAAGTTGAAGACACAGATGAATCACCGGATGTTAGGAAGTATTTCTTCAGCCACAGAGTAGTCAGTAAGTGAAATAGTTTGGGAAGCGATGTAGTGGAGGCAGGATCCATACATAGCTTTAAGCAGAGGTATGATAAAGCTCACGGTTCAGGGAGAGTGACCTAGTAGTGATCAGTGTAAAGGCGGGGCCAGGAGCTCGGACTCGACCCCCGCAACCTCAACTAGGTGAGTACAACTAGGTGAGTACCTCAAAGGCGGTGAGACCGGACAACACCTCTCCATGGGTCCTTTTTAGACGGAGCAGAGACACTATGTGTGCCTAACAAATCTAAAAAACTTTCCTTGAAATGGGCGGGGGT
>NC_069413.1:47763890-47791241 GCF_026875155.1 Cherax quadricarinatus | reverse complement strand
TTCCGGAGAGCTCATCGTTAGTCAAAAAAACGTTAGTAAAGTTAAATTTTCCCCCCAAGAAATTTTTTGGGAAAATAAAATTTAAATCCATGCAAGACCCCCAAAAGTTTTGAAAAAAAAAAATTTTTAAAACACATGAAATATTTTTTTAATACACACAAACTAAAGAAAAAATGCAGGGTTTCAGAACTTACCTTTTTTGAAGATCTGGTGTGATTGAGGGGATGGGAAGGGGGGAGGTATTGATGGTCTTAGTGTTTAGGGGGGAATCCCTTCATTAGGCTTGAGGGGTCCCAAAGCTTTTTCGGGTTACTTCCTTCTTTTTTTAAATGCCACTAGGACCATTGAGGTCACTGGACCCTGTCGCACAACTATTCCCATAAGCCTGACCCCCTTTTCTTTAGACTTCCTAAAGTGTTTCAAAACTTTGTCAGTGTCACCATTAAAAACATTGTTCGGGTTTCAGTCCTTCATGTCTATGTATCCTTTGAATTTGAAAATTTTTTCAGCTGCTTTTGCCCAAACGCGGGCCCACCACCTTTATCCCCCAAACCTTGTAGCCACTACATTCTTAAATCTCTAAAACCCAAAACCTTTGCTGGTTTAAATTCACTCACATCACTATTGCTGGCATTTTTCAAATTTAAATCGTCATGCAACTCCTACCTTTTCACATTGATCCTTGAGAGATGAACCCCTGCTATCTTTTTTCGTTTATCCTCCAATAACATCTCTCAACATCTTTCTATCACTTGCGATCTCAGTTTCGAAAACATAGTTGCACCTTTGGGCAAAAAACCTTCCTTGACCCGTTTTTTTTGGGCCACAATAGTAGCGATGGTTGTTTGGGGTTTTGTGTACAGCCGGCCGCTGGGAGACACCCAACCATTTTCATATTCAATGATCTTTCCCTTCATATCCATGTAATTCTCCCCCTTTTTTGCTGTGGGGTTGGGCCAAGAAGTTTCTTGGGGCCCGGGTGATTATTTTGAGGTGAAATCCTAAAAAGGGGCTGTGATAATATGAAATGTTCCGATTGTTGCGGAAAGCGACCGTGGTGGTGGCTGGTTGTAACCTGGCCAGAAGGGGAAGTGTCTCAGACAAAAATTGGGGTCGAGTTTTTTTAGTGCTAATAGACAAAATTTTTCGAAAAAATGTATCGCTAGTCAATTTAGTTAACAATCCCATCGTGGTCGAGGGTCCCCTGTATAGTTTTTAATTTCTTTTAAATTTTTTTTTTGCATAATACTGTATTCACACTATACATTGATCCAAACTCTACTTCCCTGTGTCATTTTCCCTTGCTTTAACACTGGAAATATACCCCTTTACAGAAGTGCTAGCCCCACTTTATATATACAGGGGACCCCGGTTAACGAATTTTTTTCATTCGAGTTTGTTCGGGTCCCCAGTACTGACCGAATTTTTTCCCAAAAGGGAAAATTTGTAAAGTAGATTAGCCCATTTAAACCCCCCAAACATACCGTAAAAAACGCACTTACAAAATATTTGCATAATTGGTCGATTTGGGGTGATTTTAAACGGGGGCCCACGATCTATTGTTGGCGTGTTAGATGGAGTGTTTGGAGACAAAGGATTTTGGGACCTGACAGCTTTTTGGAGGTAGAGGGTAATATTTGTAAAGGGGATTCGGGGAAAAAATGTTTAGCCGATTTGAGTCGTGGAGGGGGAAGTACAACGCCTGCATTTTAAAGAAGGGGTTTAGGATTTTGGCTTTTTGGGAGTGAATCTAAACTGTCGTTTTGGGTCCCCCTGAAAAGACAGTGATTAGTGTGAATGATGGTGAAAGTTTTTCTTTGTTTTTGGGCACCCTGCCTCATGGGAACACCCGACAGTTAAAAAAAAATAATAAAATAATAAAATTTTTTTTTTTTCCGCACGGGGCCATCTTCCACCGAGCAGAGTGACCCAAAAAAAAAAAACACTTTCACCTCTTCAACACTTTTAACGAGTTACCCGATTAACCAGGACTCAAGCCCGGCAAAACGGGTTTTCCCCCTGCCCTTCTTCAAAAAAACATTATCCTCTCACACTCCAACAGTTTCAGGCCCCAAAAATTCTTTGTTCCTTCACTCTATCTAACGTCACACATGCATTTTCATTCCAAGTCCCTTGCACAAAAAACCCTTTTTTTTCCCCTCCTTCCTCCTTTCCTGGGATGACCCCCCCCCTCCCCCCCTCCACTACAGATTTTACACCCCCCAAATCATTTTTTTTGCTCTACCCCTTTCTAAATTTTCCAAATACTTATCAACCCCTCTTCACCCCTTGAATAATATTATTTTACGCAGTTTATTGTTACAGTATTACTGTATTATTAGGGTTTTTCTTTTTAAATGTAATTGTCCTGAACCTGTACCCCCTTAACTCCCCCCTTAATTACCTATTGTATTTGTGTATGGGGATCTACAGCAGAAAATCGTCTACCCCTGATCATTACACAAAAAAAATTTCCATTATAATAATCCTCTCTGATTCCAACAGCTTTGTCCCCCTTCCTCCCACAAAACAAAGATTTTAAAAGTTTTAAATGTACAAAGTTCACTTAAAGTATGTGCATATTATTTTAAATGCTCAAAAAAAAATAAAACCCTAAAGGGTCCTGATTTTTAGCCTTTTCAATGTCCTATGTGATCTACGTTATTGATGAGCATTGTTAAAAAAGACCTACTTTTTTGACGTACTTCAATCAGAAGGGTGAGCAGTAAATTTCACCTAGATATGAGAGAATGGTCGGGAGATTGCACAGCATAAAAAATTCTCCTTTTAGGCAGGCATGATTGGAAAAGCAAACCTTCATCTTGTGTTTGATTTAAATGGCAACTTTGGGGTGTGTTTTAGGAGTTTTTTTATGGTTTTGTTGGCTATTTCATGGTATCTTTTGATAAGGGGAAACTACTCCAAAAATAGAATTTTTTTGGTTGGTTTCCAAAACGGGAAGTATTTAATCATTTAACATAGGGGAAAGTTCGGTTTTTAAAATTTTCCCCTGAGGAGGGGAAAGGTCTCCCCTACACCACCCCGGACTGTTTGATGCTTTTCTACTAGGTCTGTTATTATTGAATAACAAAACCTGACCATTCATATTGGTTATACAGTAAAACCCCCCCGTACCCAATGATTGGTATCCACGATTATTACTCAGTTAACCTTGGCCCAAAAATTTTAGGTTGCAATTTACATTTCTTTTTTTTTGTTACATTCATTTTTACTGTTTGAAAAAAGGTGCATAAACAGGGTTTATAAAGTTTCATTAAGATCAGTCAACAAACAAATGAAAAAAAAATTATATACAGCCTCTCCTACTTAACAAGGGAGTTCTTTTCCAAAAGACCACATCATAAAAATTCGTTTTAGCAAGGTCTTATTATAAGGGTAGTGGGTTTGTTTCAGCCATCTTTTATATTTTTGTAATTCATTTTGCACCATTTAAGCTTTTTGATATTTTTAAATTTTTATACAGTAGTGTACTGTATTTTAATAAGCAGAATAAGGAAATCTGCTCTAATGTACTACATTATTTGGGTATGCTAGGGGTCAATATTTATCTTCAATAATGATTTTAAGCTGTTTTCCTCTATTCTTTTATTTCAACAACAGTACACTGCGTATAAACATTTAAAAAATCCCAGAAATGTTATAAAGGGGGAAAAGGGTGACATTAAAACATATCAAAGAGGTTGACAAAACCTACTCCCATTATAGTTGCCCTCTTTAAGACAATTCTTTAATGACAGGGGTTAGGAACGGAACCCCATCATTAGGTGGGAACTTAATGTCTTATTGTGCAAATATAGCAGTTAAATTTCTAAAGAAAAATAATATCATAAAAATAATGATAATCATAAAATTATTTTTATTAATAAAATGTTATGAATGAAAAGAATGGGTCCGGGCCCTAAGGAAACAAAGCTGGGGGGGTAGGGGAATTTCGGGGGGGGGAAATAAAGGGGTTTAAATCTAGTATTAGAGAGTACAGAAGGAAGGGGTAGATAATGTTGAAGGATCAGTTAGGAAAGGGGAAAAAAGAATATGAATGGTTAAATTCAAGAATTATGTGGATTAAATAAAGGGTTGGGTCAAAAAGTGGGTTATAAGCATGTATCCCTGGAGAAAAGAGGAATTAGAGGGGAGAGGGGATTTTGGGAGATTTAATAAGGGTAGGGGCCTTTGAACCAAGGGAAAATAATTGGGTAGGGGGCCCAATGCTAAAGTAGGAAAACTTTTAGAGAGGGGGTGGTAGGGAGTTTTGGGGTTTCCCTGTAAATGATAATGGAGCCCTTTGATTGAACTTTTTTATGAAAGGGGGTTTTGTTTAGGAATACATATTTTAAGAAAAAAAAAGGATAAATGATATAAAATATGATGTAGGGGAAAAAACAGTGTTTTTTGGGTTATTATGGTAGATAAAAACTGTTGAGTAACTTAGGGGAAATACTGTTTATAAGGGGGCCCCGATTTCAAACACTTTTTTTGTTTACCATGAAGTAAAAGGTAGATGGGGCAAGGAGAATAGAAACATCAGGGAAGAAGATGAAGGTTTTTAAAAAAAGAGGAGGGGTTAGGGTAAAATATAAACAGTATTGGGGGATGATGGTAATGAAGGGATAGGGAATGGGTCGAAAGGTTGGGGTAGGGTTTAAAAAAGTTGTGTTAAAGTGTTCAAGAATTTGTGGTTACAGGGAAAGGGGTCGGGGGGGAAGGGAGCGATGGTAGAATGAAGTTAAAAAAACCCCTTTTAGGGTTTTGGTAAAAGTCGTCTTAGGTAGGGGGTTTTTTTCGTACTAGACCATAAATTTTAGGGCCTCAAATCTCGCAGGAAAGGGTGATAAGCCCAGATGGAGAGAATGGGTCTGTGTGGTGGGTGTGCGCAGTAGGAAAAAAAATGGGGGCCCAGTGGTGCTTTGGGGGAATGCCATCATGTAACAATTTCCACCTGCCCCGCGGTAAGAAGTTCCTCATCCTGGCGAATTGGGGCCTTTTGTTCCCCCCGTGACAGTTCTAATACAGATGGAAGTACAGTGAAGATGAGTTTTTTGGTTCGGGGGGTTTTGACCCAAAAAAATGACCATAAAGGGTAATAGTGAGGAAAACCAGACAAAAACCCCACCCCCCACCTCTGGGGCTGGGGGGTTGTTTTAATTTTACCCAAAACAAAGAGGAAAATCCTATTTTCCAAAAAACCCAACTCAGAGTGGCATTGGTGTGAAATGATATGATTTGAACTACAAGCCTTTTAAACTTGTTCCCAAAAAATGGAGGAGGAGGGGGAGGCAAGAGGGGGAGGGGCAAGAGGAGGGGAGGGAAGAGGAGGGGGCAAGGGAGGAGGAGCAAAAGGAGGAGGGGGCAAGAGGGGGAGGAGGCAAGAGGAGGGGGAGGGAAGAGGAGGAGGGCAAAGGGGGAGGAAAACAAAGGAGGAGGAGGAGGAGGAGGAAGGGAGGAAGGGGGGGAAAAAAGAAATACGTAATGATAAAAAATAATACATAATAATTTAAACAAATAATAATAATAATAATAAAACAAACTAATAATTTAAAAATAGGTAATAAAATAAAAGGTAATAATAAAATATTTTAATAATAAATGTTTACCCATGACAGTAACAAGATAAGGGAATAACATTGATAATCTGATTTAATGAGGGGAAATGAGGTAGGCTGATGCCCCAAAAAAGAGATGAACACGCCTTCCTTTTTTTTTGCTGATACTAACATTTCTGTTGTCTATTTGCCCGTCTGTCAAGCCCCTGTCTATTCCGCTACTCTCGTTCAGAGGCCCCAAACTTTCTCACATTTACCACATCTTCAAGCAGAGTATAGCACTTTGTTGGGTTTCTTGGGGTTTCCTAGGAAATTTTTACTAGTAACTTTTATTTAGTTACCTTGGGACGATAGACAGACAGATAGAATAGGGGGAAAAATAATTAGTAAAATTGGGGGAGGGGGGGCAGCTCCGCCCCATTGTTTTAACAGGCCCGGGGGGGGAAAGAGAATGAGCCAATATTCACTTTTTACAGCTGCCGACTCCTTGTAATTTTTCACTTGGCAGGGGAAGGGGGAAGAAGGGGAAAGGAAGAAAGGAGGAGGAGGAAGAGGAGGGGGAGGAAGAGGGAAAAGTAGAGGAAGAGGGAAAAAGAGGAAAGGGTAAGGGGAAGGGAGGGGGAAAGGGGGAAAGTAGGGGGAAGATTAGGGGGGAAGGGAAAGAGGAAGAAAAGAGGGGGGAGGAAGGGGAAGAAGAGGAAAAAGGGGGGAGGAAGAGGAAAAAGTTAAAGGGAAAAGGAAGAGGGGGAAGAGGAAGAGATGAGGGAAGAGTAGGGGGGGAAAAGGGGAAGATAGGGGGGAAAAGGGGGAAAAGGAAAAAAGAGGAGGAGGGGGGAACACTAGTACACTGTATGGTACACTAACATTTTGTCTGTCTATTTGCTGTGTCAAGCTCCCTGTCTTCTTTTATCCGTCTACCTCTGTCTCAGAGAGCCACAAGACTGGGTTTATCACTTTTTCTCACCTTCAAGCAGATTATAGCACTTTTTCTGGGTTTTTGGGGGATCCTATAAATTTTTATATTATACTTGTTTTTTGTGACCTGTAGCAGAGATAGAAAAAGATAGAAAGAGAGAGACGATGAAAAGATAGAATGAGGAAAAGATAAAACACCATTTGTATACACCGTTTTAGAGTTCCACAAGCTGCAGAATAATAGGGAAATGTTTTAGGACTGTATTTTTAAATTTTTATTAAGAACAATAATAATAAACAAAATTTTGTATTGTTTGTTTTTGTAAACAAGTTTTTTAAAAATTTTATTGTAATTATGTTTGTGTGCTTTTTTGTGTTGTATACAACGAGTGTATATATTAATTGCACCTTACTTTTGGGCTCATAGGCCAAATAATTATGTGAAAAAATAAAATAGTGAAAAAAACAACAAAACCCTTTAAAAACAATAAACTAAAATTTACCGGGGGTTTGGGGGGGGGCTCCCCGTTGCATACGCGGCTCATTTTCTGCAAACTTTTTGATCCCTATCTCCCTAAGTATTATGGTAATTTTTTTTGTTTTCCCATAAAGTTTTAAAAAAAAAAACTATTTTTTCAAAAAAAAAAAATTTTTTTTTTTTTTGAAATTTGGCCGACCCTGAGAACGAGTTTCGGAGGGGGCCTGTCGACCCCAAAAAGGTTTAAAGAGTAGTAAGGGAGAAAAAGTTTGCTTTTAAAATTTTTTTCAAAGTAGAAGTGATGCAAGGAGGGAAGAGTATTGGGGGGAAAAAAGAGGGTTAAGAGAGGGGTTGAAGAATGTAAAATAGAGCAAATGAAAAATGGGTGAGATGTTTTCAACAAATTTTTTTGAAAATAAAAAAAATTTTGGGGTGAGATTAAAAGTTAAGGGGCTAGAGACAAAGGATTTGTCATTTAAAAAAGGAGAGAAGATTTTAAATGGAGAGTTGGGTTATTGGGAAAATGGAGGGGAAAATTTAGAAATTGTTTAAAAGTTTATGAAGATGGGAAGCTGGTTTTGTGTATGGGGAAGGAGGGAATTTTCATCTTTTAGGAGGAGGAAGAGCCAGTTTTAAGTGTGGGGGAAGTTGTGAGGCAGTAGGGAAATGAAAGGGGGTAAGGAGCTGGGATTGATGGGATAAAGACAGAAAAAGTTTTAAAAGCGGTGGGGGTATAGTTTGGAGTGGTTGGGGCAATTATTTAAAAAATGTATGGAAAAGGGGGAAGGTACCTAGAGATTGGCAGGGCAGCATAGTTTCCTTTGTTAAAGGGGAAAGGGGAAAAAAAAGAGAGTGCAAAAAATTTAAGGGGGGTAAAATCTGTTTGTTTTTAACTGGTAAAGTGTATGGTTAGGTTTTTTATTGAAAAATTAAGATAAGAGGTAGATTTCGCTATTACGGCAGTAGCCAGGAAACTTACCTCGTATAAGTGGGGCCCTACTGTTATTCGTTATTACATTTACAGCCTCCTCAACATTCGCAGGGAGTTTGGGGTCAAAAGCCTCGCGTATGTGAAAAAAACCGCGGAAATGTGTGGGCGCGTCTTTTGCCCCAATAATTGAAGGAAATAGTATAATACATACTGTTCCTTAACTTGTTGAACATGAACAATTCATAAAATACATGGAAAGATGTCATAAAATTATTGTACTAAATACATACATGTTATGGTTTAATAACATGTATGTTATTAAATACCAATGCCTCAACCACTAGCCTCAACTACTGTGGCGCACCTGCTCGTATTTTGGTACAAGTTTTTCTTCATTATACAGTAGACCCCGGTTCACGATATTATCTGTTCCTTGAGAGCTCATTCGTAAACCTATATTATTGGAAGCGAATCAATTTTACCCATAAGAAATAATGGAAATTAAATTATCCGTGCAAGGCACCCAAAAGTATGAAAATAAAAAACTTTTACCCACATTGATATATTAGTTTAATGCGATATATTAATTACAATAACAATAATAACTATAGAAAATCACAATAGATTAATTGGACATTACTTGAATGAAGATCTGGTGATGATTGATGGGAATGGGAGGAGGGGAGGAGGGGAGAGTGTCGAAGTTTTTTTTTAATGTTAGAAGGGGAATCCCCCTCCTTTTTGGAATTGATGGTAGGCAAGTCCTTTTCCGGGGTTACTTCCCTTCTTCTTTTAATGCCACTAGGTCCAGCTTGTGAGTCACTGGACTTCTGTCGCACTCCATATCTGTCCATAGAGGCCTTGTACCTTCGCGCTCCTTTTGACTTTCTTAAAGTGGTTCACAACATTGTCAGTGTACAGGTTGCCAACATGGCTTGCAGTAGCTGTGTCAGGGTGATTTTCCATCAAAAAAGGTTTGCACTTCAAGCCACTTTGCACACATTGCCTTAATTTCAATAGTCTTTTGCACCCTTGTTCTCCGATGGGTTGGCACTGAAGCTTTCTTGGGGCCCATGGTGACTTATTTTGCAGAAAAAAAGCACAAAAACAGGATTATATGGGATAATATAGAATGTACCGAATGTATCTTAGATGCGCGCACACTGGCTTGGCTTCTTGTAAACACTGGACACGTCTGTACGAAATCGCATCGCATACCGGGTTTTGTAATGGGAAAAACCGAGGCAAATTTCTGCGATATAATGCATCGGTTACCGGAATTTATCGGGGATACCGATAGACATCGCGAACCGGGGGTCCATGTTCAGTTGGACCCCCGCATACCATTGGCCTTACTTACATTAAAATCCGCATACCGATACATCTTTATCACTAGGATTTTGCCTCGCATACCGCTAAGAAACCCACTCAACGCTGTTCGTCCGAGACGCGTCTAAAGATGCGGCCTGAGCAAGCCTCTCATTGTGTCACGACGGTGACATTGTTTACCAGCCAGCCTCCGTGGTAACATCCAAGCATACAATCGGAACATTTCGTATTATTACAGTGTTTTTGGTGATTTTGTCTGTAAATAAGTGGACCATGGGCCCCTAGAAAGCTTCTAGTGCCAAACCTACCAGCCCCCCCCAATTAAGGGTGAGAATTACTATAGAGATGGAGAAAGAGATCATTGATAGTATGAAAGTTGGAGTGCGCTAGTCTCCGAGCTGGCCTGGTTGTATAATATACCCCAATCATCCATCACTACTAATTGTGGCAACAAAACGGCAACATCAAGGAAGCTGTTCTTACAAAGGTTCAACTGTGTTTTCGAAACAGAGATCGCAATGATGAAGATGTTGAGAGACTCGTTTGGTATGGATATAATGAAAAAACAGATAGCAGGAGATAGCATCTCTCAGTGAACTTAAGTGAAAGGCTAGGAAGTTGCATGAGGATTTAATTTAAAAAAATGCCTGCAAAATAGTGATGATGCGAGTGATTTAAGGCCAGCTAAGGTTGGTTTGTAGAGATTTAAGAGGTAGTGGCATACATAGTGTGATAAGGCATGGTGGGTGGCGCCAAGTTTGCGACCACAAAAGCAGCTGAAAAATATGTGCTGAATTCAAGGAGTACGTAGACAGTGAGGACTGAACCTGAACAAGTGTTTAATTGTGATGAAACAGGCCTGTTTTGAAGAAAATTGCCAAGCAGGACCTACATTACTCAGGAGGAAGAGCACCTCCCAGGACATAAGCCTATGAAGACAGGATCACTCTGATGTGTTCAATGTAGTGGTGATTGCAAAGTGAAGCCTTTAATTAGTTGTATCACTCAGAAACTTCCAGAGCGTTTCAGGCAAAGAATATCCTCAAGGCTATTTGTTGTGTCCTGTGTGGGCAAACCAGTAAGGCATGGTGGGTTCACTAAGGACTTTTTCTTGACTGGGTACACACCATGCATTTGGGCCCCCTAATGTGAAAGATTTCCTAAAACTGAAAAGAAATTAGACCTTTTAAAGTGCCTTCTGGTGTTTGTCAATGCCCCTGGTCATCCTACAGATGTGGCCAGCAGAGGATATATGGGGACTTGAGCTTCATTTAAGGTGAAGTTTTTGCCTCCTAATACCACTCCTTCGCTGCAGGCCATGGACCAGCCAGGTTATTGCAAAACTTGCAAAAAACTGTACACAAAAAGCTCTGTTTGAAAGGTGCTTTGTAGTTACCTCAGAAACTCAAACTGACTCTAAGAGAGTTTTGGAGGAGAGCACTTTAATATCCTCTGTTGTGTAAACCTTATAGGTAAGGCTTGGAGGGAAGTGAACTAGAGGACCTTGAAACTCTGCTTGGAAAGGAAACTGATGGCCGAAATGTGTAGGACCCAAAGGGATTTTTTGAGGGTTTCAGGCTATCCCTTGAGAGGAGTATGCCATGTTGAGGAATTCCTTTAGTGGCATTGGAAAAGTCCTTGGGGTTGGAGGATAGTGGGGTGATGTGGAAGTTGTTGTGGGAGGTGGACATAAAGAACTCTAACCCACTGAGAGCTGCTTAGATTAACTTCTACAGCAAGAAGCAGACCTGTGTCACAGCCCTGCTCCTACAGACCTATGCCCTCACTTTAACCATGTTTTCACAGCCCACTCACCCTGACATGCCATCTACATTCCTAGTATGTAGCCACCAACCACCCTTACACTGTCTTCACCAACTGCACCATTGACGCGCTCAGTCACCCATCATCCACACTACCATCCACATTGGGCCACCAACACTACCACCACACTGGACCACCAGCACTACCACCCACACTGGACACCAGCCACTACTCCCACACTGTGCCACAAACACTTCCACCCACACTGCTGGGCCAACCAACTCTACCACCCACATTGGGCCACCAACATTCTGCCAACCACATGGTCACATCACACCACCTCAATTGCTTCCAGCCTCCCTCCCTTCACTTCTCCGAAAATCCACTTTAACATGTATGTAAACGAAAAAATGACTTGAATACCATTACGCTTTCACTTCTTCTGCGGTTTTGGTGTACGTAGCAGGTCCTTTGAACTTTTTCCCTTGGTTATGGGGGTTTTCTGTATTTTATTATCAAAAAACAGGGTTTAAAACTTCAGTTGTGTGGACCCTCAGTTTTCTGTTTTATGTGTCCAGAGCAATCGGCCAAAAACCAAAACTGGCCCAATACTGAAACCATTTTACACATAAGAAATAAGGTAAGTGGAAATTAATCCCATTCAGACACACAGAAGTATCAACAAATTTTTTTTTTTACCTTAAATTTACATTACAAGCACAAAAGGAATGTACTTAACCCTTTGGGGGTCGCCAAGGCCTCTCAAGAGATTTGTTCTCTAGGTTGCAAATTTAAAAAAAAAAAAAAATTGTTCTAGGACAAGATAGAGAATCTTTTGCCGATCATAAATGACACCAAAAGTATGTAATTTGACGGAAAAAAAAAAAAACTTACGGCATTATGCTCTTGCGAAGTAGCGGTCTCAACAATGTTTATGCATCAGGTTTTTGCCCACTTTAGCCCTTATTTTTCGGCCTATTCCAGTGTACTAGCGCAAAAATCATAATATTTCGCTCGTTCTTCATTTTTTTCTATCGATATGAGTACAAGAATCACCCATTACCAATTTCAACTTCCTAAAGTGGTTCGAATTTAGCAATTTTGCCAATTTCACGCAAATTTTCTAAGATGCCAATTTATGAATAGGGTCCAGAATAAACAGAAAGACATTTCCTGGCACTAAAATAACAGTTCCTGTTGTTAGTCACATCCCGGCCCCTCTTATATTTCTTTTGGCTTTCCACTTTGATTTTTATTCTGCAAAAGAAATTAGATGATTTACTTGTTAGGCAGATACTGCATTAGTGTAGTAGTTAGGGTTATAAATAATTTCAGCGCACTTTGTGAAAGTTATATTAGATCGCCAGTTGACATGTATTGGACGCGTGGCATGATTTGTTTGTCTTTTGAACTTTGGTAGTAATCGAACATTTCTGCTACTTTGAGCTTCAATTTCAAGGTACTTTTCATTGTTTTTTAAACCAGTCAGTCATCTCTATTTTCTGAATATGTCTTCCATTCTATCAAATGAGACCAAGAAACTAGAATACAACAATAATACACATACGAAAATACAGTGCAATGTCGCTAGTTTTAATCCAAAAACATGGTCTAAGTTTTTTTTTTTCTCATTCCACACTGGGAGCCTGCAGGATTTTGTTTATCTGCGCACACTGACCACATAGACCATTCTTTCTTTGTATGCCTACCAGCTTTCTCTCAATAGATTGAGGGCGCTAGAATATAGGCGTACTAGTACGTCAAAAACCTGGGGCGTAAGCCGTTTACTAGTCGGCCGAAACCCCCAAAGGGTTTTAAATATGACACTTACCTTTATTGTTGGCGTTTGTTGCTGGAAGGAAGTCAGGGAGGAGGGGGGGGAGTGAAGAGAGGTTAGTCTTTTGGATGGGAAATTCCCCCGCCATAAGGTCCTGTAGGTACCATCTCCTTATCCGGGGTCACTTCTTCCTTTGTTTATTTGTAATGCCACTAGAGACCAGTAAGTCATGGACCCCTGTCACACAAAATATCTGTACAGGATAGGTTGTTTCTGGTATCTATTTAATTGCCTAAAATTTGGACATGGCATTGTCATGTAAAAGTGCCAGCACGGATTTGACAGCTTTTCAGGGTGATGTTGCTCCACAAATGTGTACTCTAGTCCACATTGCACAAATCTCCTTAATCTCTGATGAAGGCACTGCCTTCCATTCTCTTCATCCTCCTCTGCAAACAAATTCTTGTGCTGTGGTTGTGGCAGATGAAGATCTCCTGCAGCTTCATCAGTGGTTAGCTCTTGATTGTGGTCCTCCACCAACTCTTCCACATAGTCGCCATCACATCCAACCCCGTGGAATTCCCAGAGTCACAATTGATTACACAACAGTTGTAGGGTCGACAGGGGTCAGCCTCAAACCTTCAAAATCCTTCTTTTGGACACAATATGACCTAATTTCTCCTCAAGCTGAGTTCATCGTCCTGGAAGTCTCTTCCATGCCAAGCCTTATCTATTAGGCCTGTGCAGTGGAAGATACTGAAGTGATTCTTCCAGAACTCTCTTAGGGTCAATTAGAGTCCGAGGTTATGTCTTAAACACTTTGAAACATTGCTTTGGTGCTACAGTTGTTTGAAGTTTGCAAATTATCTGATGCGTCCATGGGTTGGATGAGAGAGTAGTGTTAGGAGGCAAAAACTTCACTGTTACGTAGCAGAATTCCTCAGTCAATTGTGGTCTTCAAGTCGGAGGATTGAGCAGGAGCATTGTCCATTAAAGGAGGCACTTGGAGTAGTGGCAATTTATTATCCAGGAGGTATTTTTTCACAGCGGGGCCAAACACTTCTTTGATCCATTCCAGGAAAAATTTCCCTTAGTGACCCTGCCCTACTGTTTGCTTCTGCATCACACACAATTTCTCTTTCACAACAATGTTATTCTTGAATTTCACTGGGATTTTAAGAGAGATTACAACAGAAAAGCTTCAATGTGATGTCTCCTCTAGCATTACCACACAAGGACTGTTAGCTTGTTTTCATGGCATGTGTCTGGGAGTGCCTTTTCCTCCTGACATGATATAAGTCCTCATTGGCATTTTTCTTCCAAAAGGGAGGCTGTTTCGTCAAATTGGAATTTTCAGGACTAAATTAAATTCGAATTCCCGCACAATTTTTCTGCCGATTGTTTGTCTGAACTGTGCACCCTCACTGTGCCTTACAAACACTGTATGCCACTTCACTTCTTGAATTTTTTAAAATCAGCCTTTAGCTGGCCGTGTATTCACCTTCACCATCCTCCTTGCTTTCAGGACAGTTTCTTTGTGAAATCCTCATGCAACTGCCTGCCTTTTCTCAAATAATGGACTGCACAACCACTATCTCCTGCTATACTCTTTCTCTTCTGGTCCAACACCAACAAAAATTTCCTCCCTTCAGTTGTTTAGGATCTATGTTTGTTATTGCATTACCCTTTTGGCATCATCAGCTTCCATGATTTCTTTTTTCCTCTTTGCCGCAATGAAGCTGATTGTTGATGGCGACTTCCTGTACATCCTGCCGAGTTCAGCAATGTGTACGCCACTATCATATTTTCCTAGGATTTCTTTTTTCAGTTTACAGTGTTCTCACATCCGTTACCAAAGCACTGGCACTTGAAGCTTTCTTTGGGGCCATGAGTCGCTTATTAGCAATCCACACGATAAACAAGTGGCATAAGACAATGGAGTATTATGAAAGGTTTCGTATGACCTGGCAGGTGAGTTCACTGACCTAAGAAACAATGCTACACTGGCTGAAATGTGTGTGGGAGGCGGCTTTGTCTGCAATTGGACACTGGAAACGTTTCCTTCAATCATGAAAACAGAGGTTATCGACGGAAAAACGGAAGCCCCAAAATCAAACGAAAAAAAGTTGGCCAAAACCGAATCGCCGATATCAGAGATCGACAAAAACGGGGTCCACTGTACTTTGTGGTAATATACGAGAGGCCTGAGGAATTGACTAATGAACAGAAGGAAATGTTTTAGTGCCTGGAATGTCTGCAGTGATTTCAAATGGGATTTTTTTTAATTTTGTGTTAAAATTTGGCAAATTACGACTTCTGTTGCACTTCATAGGTTGTTCTGATTATTAAGATGGTGTGAGTTTTCTTGTGTTCAATCAATTAATGGGGGGGCGCAAAAGGTCTCTTAATAAAACCAAATTAGCGGGGAAAAATTGCTGATGTGTAAAATTGTGTCTAGATTGCCAACTTTGCACCTGTGTAATTTCATAAGGTTTTTCCATCAAATTTCAGTTTTCATGTAAATTTTTTTTTTTTTTATTATCACATGGCCCGATTCCACCAAGCAGGGTGGCCGAAAAAGAAAATCTTTCACCATCATTTTCCACTACCATCACTGTCTTGCCAGAAGGAGTGCTTTACACTACAGTTTTAAAATGCAACATTTCACACTCTCCTTCAGAGTTGCAGGCACTGTACTTCCCATTCCAGGACTCAAGTCTGCGCCTGACGGGTTTCCCTGATCCCTTCTTAAATGTTACTTTGTCCACACTCCAACTGCACGTCAAGATATTAAAAAACCATTTGTCTCCATTCACTCCTATCAAACATGGCTCACGCATGCCTGCTGGAAGTCATGCCCCTCGCTCACAAAACCTCCTTTAACCCCCTCCCTCCAACCTTTTCTTGGCCGACCCTACCCCGCCCTTCCTTCACTCAGACTGATCCACACTTGAAGTTTTTCTGTTTCGCTCCATTCTCTCCACATGTCTGAACCACCTCAAGCATCCCTTCCTCAGCACACTCGGGACAAAACAGTTTTGGTAATCCGCACCTTCCCTAACTTCCTAAACTAGGAATTCTCCCCCCTTGTCATTTTATTCACACCACACATTGCTCTAAGTCTGACATCTCAAACTGCCTCCAGCCTTCTCTCGCTGCTGCAACATTCGTCAGCCATGGCTATTCACACCCATATAAGAAAAAAAAAGCGTTGGTAAATCTATACTATCATACATTCACCCCTTTTTGCCTCAAGGACAAAGTTCTTTGTCTCCACAGACTCCTAAGTGCACACACTCACCCTTTTCCCCTCATCAATTTTCTGATTCACCTCATCTTTTCTAGGCCAAATCCGCTTGACACTTCCTACTCCCAATATCTGAATAACATTCACCTCCTCCATTCTCTCTCCCTCCAATCTGATTTCGAATCTTTCACACCTAATCTTTTTGTTATCTTCATAAACCTTACTCTTTTCCTGTATTCCTTCAATTTTCTTCTTTTTGCACACCCATACCAAATTCATCCACCAATCTCTGCACCTTCTTCTTCAGAATCTCCAAGAGCACAGTGTCATCACCAAAGAATCAACTGTGACAACTGCACTTCTTATTTTTAACTCCACGCCTCTTGCCAAGACCCGCGCATTTACTTTCTACAACCCCATCTTTAAAATATATTAAACAACCACGGTGACATCACAAATCCTTGTCTGGCCTACTTTACTGGGAAATAATTTCACTCTTTCTACATACTCTACTTGAGCCTCACTTTCCTCGGTGAAAACTCTTCACTGCTTTCGTAACCTACCTCTTACACCATACACCTGATACAATCTGCCATTGTCCCCTATCCACCTGGTATTGCCTTTCCAAAATCCATAAATGCCACAAAGACCTTTCTTTAGCCTTATCCTAAACTACTGTTCACTTCATAGGTATTTTTCACGTAACACCTGGTCCCACACACCCCCTACCCTTTCCTAAAGCCTCCTTGTTCATTATCTATTCTATTTCCCGTCTTAATCTTAATTCTTTCAATATTAACTCTACCATACTCTGTACCGTATAGTCAAAGACTTATTCCCCCTATAATTTTTGCTCTCTCTTTTATCCCCTTTGCTTTATACAAAGGAACTATGCTTGCTCTCTGCCAATCCCTAGTTACCTTAAACCTCTTCCATTACATTTATTAAATAGCACCAAACCACTCCAAAATCTTATTCCCACTGCTTTTAACATTCTATCTTTAATCCAATCATATCCCGGCTTGCCTTACCACCCTTTCATTTTTCCTACTGCCTCACGAAACTTCCCCCACAACTCAAAAACTGGCTCTTCCTCACTCCTACAAGATGTTTATTCCTCCTTGCCCTATACACGAAATCACAGCTTCCCTATCTTCATCAAACATTTAACAATTCCTCAAAAATATTCCTCCATCTTCCCAATACCTCTAACTCTCCATTTTAATAACTCTCCTCTTCCTATTTTTATACTGACATATCCATTTGTTATCTAGGCGCTTTCTTAACTTGTAATCTCACTCAAAACTTTTTCTTATTTTCAACAAAAATTTGGTGATTAACTTCTCACCCACTATTGCATTTGCTCTCTTTTTTACATTGCTTCACCCAACTCTCTTAAACCTCTCTCTTTTTCTCCTTATACTCTTACCTACCTCCTTGCTCATTCTACTTTGTAAATACTTCTCATAAATTATTTTTTTTATTATACACGGCCGATTCCACCAAGGCAGGGTTGGCCCGAAAAAAGAAAAACTTCATCCATCATTTCACTCCATCACTGTCTTGCCAGAAGGGTTGCTTTACACTAAGTTTTTAAACTGCAAAATTAACACCCCTCCTTCAGAGTGCAGGCACTGTACTTCCCATCTCCAGGACTCAAGTCGGCTGCGGTTTCCCTGACCCCTTCTAAATGTTACTTGCTCCACCACCCAACAGCACGTCCAAGTATTAAAAACCATTTGTCTCATTCACTTCAATCAAACACGCTCAGATGTCCTGCTGGAAGTCAAGGCCCCTCGTAAATTAATTACCTTCAGTAAAAGATTCTCTACCATTTCAGAAGATTTTTTTTTTTTTAAAATTCTTGACATTGTCAGTGCCTTTTTAATTTGAAGAGTTCCCAGCAGTTGAAAGGTGTTTCCTATATCTAAGGAGTGAGAATTGCATCAATTATACAGACCACACATTTTATGTGTAGGTGTTATTGCAACACATGATTAGCAGGGTATAAAACGTCAGCTGTGCTCTGACTGTTGTTGTCTGGTGACATCTGATAACATAGCATGAGATATTTAACCCTTCAGGGTCCAAGGCCAAAATCTGAAGTCAGCACCAGCGTCCAAGAAATTTTGGAAAAAAAAAAAAAATTATTTGTTCTCTACAGAATTAAAGAGCATATTTTTGTGGAAGGTTAATAAAACAAAAAAATTGGTATTGATCAGTACTTACCGAGATACAGTGCCAAGATTTTGTAGAGGAATGATGTGGTGGCGGACAACCAACAAAAAAACCAACCGACGAATTCCACATACGCGTATTATATTATTTTGTTTGTTTTAGTTGTTTTTTCTTTCTTTCCAATTTTTTTATATTCTATAACTTTTGGGGCATGAGAGAACAATTACTGTATTAATGTATATATATAAACTCACTGTATTGAACGCAATAACCGCACTAAGTTATTATCATATTATTGTTTACACTGTGTTTATTACAATAAACATGCACAAATATTGTATATTACTAATTGTTCTATCATATATTTAATATATTTACAATCACTGGACATGGTTTAGAACTGCTGGAGATTTGGAACTCCTTGAACAAGGTCACCATGCAAAGATGACCTTACATTCCTCACACATAAACCGAGTGTCATTTGCGTTTTGTTGCCGTCGTTTTTGTTTGTGCACAGACATGCATCTTTCTGAGCAAAATTTCTTTTGGTTGAAGGAAGCTGTATTATGAAATGATCACCTTCTCTTCTCAAACGCTTGGGTATAATTGTGTGAATTCGAGGACCTGGTTGTATTGTAGGTGTTGTTACCTGGTATTATAATGAGTTGTCTTGTCAAACAGACAAACAAAATTCACCATTACGGTGGTCTGTTACAGTCTTTATTGGTAAAATTATTATATGGCATTCAGCATTGAAATGTCCATGAGAATTGCGAAGAAATAGGTAAAAGTTTCATGTTCACTTGTTAACTCTTACGGAACACAGTCACAAAAACCAATAGGCATGTCACACTTGTCAACCAAGCGCTTGTTTAGTGTAATAATCATTCATGTCAATGGTTTTAGATACGTTCATTAGTCACTCGTTCAACTTGTGCCACGTCCTTGCATTTCATTACGGTGAATGGTTGTAACAATGTGTCAATCTCGTTTGTCATGCCACCCGTAATGCCATGATGTCATTGGCAGTAGTAATCAACCTGCACGTCATCACACGAACACCGCGTTGAGCCTGGGATTATGTTTACGATTAGAAACGCACTGTGCCACACACATCTGTCTTGTTCTCTCGCTTGAAATCACTGAGTAATGGGCTTGTGTAGCAGTTATCGGTATATAATGTTTGGCCCTTACCAAGATAAGGTGCATCATGTTTCTCACTAGTAACCTGATTATACCAATAACATCTTGGTATTTTCAATGTTTTACTTACCCGTGTATACAACAATATCCACACCAGGCACTGCACCATCACAGAGAACAAACAATTTTTATACCAAGCGGTTCCTCTTGCCGGTATTACTGGCTGAATGACAGTCTACCTTTGATAAAATCATAAGACTCAGTCAATTACAAGAATTCTTGAATTGGATAAAAGTTATATCCTGAACTTTTGTTTTGAGATACTTGAAACATTTCTTATCTCGTATTAACCTGTCACTTCTGTCTGGCCTGGTTTTGTCAGAGAAGTGCAACATACGTAACAGTAAGATAAAACATGTTCATGGTATTATTTCACTGAGGATGGGGTAACAAATTAGCGATCTGGGGACAGATGCTTTTCATATTATGCTTTTAGACGTGAGCATAAGCGTATTGTTGCCAAAAAGCGAATACATTCTGCAATAGTCGTCTCTCCCCCCCTTCCACCTGTGTTGTATTGACTGGTGGTGATAAGATCGTATTTGCCAGGGTGTACTGAAAATATCTTATTACTTTCCCTGACATCATTTCCATTCAATGGCTGGGCAAGAATAATTCATAAGGAATTCCAGTTCATTGTGCTGTGGTTCCAAGGGGACAGGTAGGTAGAATTCCCTTTGCGAGTCATCAAAAGTGGGGTGCGGGCTGGGAACAAAATTGGGATTTTGTGCCATTCCAGATTCGGTTTGCTGGTGGTACTGGACATCATTGGCTGGTTGTCCGGGTGGTTTGCTGGCGGGCTGGTGGGTGACGCTCCGCTTTTGTCTTGAACTGACGAGTCGCAGCGTCGGGTTCCCGCGTGGCACAGCGAGTCCACGCATGGCGGTGCCACTACCACCACCAGCCCCACTATACACATCCACTGATGTCGCTGTGGCCATCATGCAGTGTTGCCACATTCATCCGCAACTATCCACTACCTAAAAGGGTGTGTATGTAGGGCCACGGGATGTACTCCCGCGCGGATGTACTCCGGGATGAAACTCCGTACCCTGGGCTCAGCATTTAAAGGGGTACACTACCGAGCGCATGCGGCGGCGAACATACCGACGCTTTTCACTGAGTGAATTGTTTCCTCACTATCACTACTCGAATGATCGTCAGAGCGCAATAAATTCACAATCACGTCAGACTCATCGTCATTACTGAAGTCAGAGGCCAGGCACGGGGGGGTAATTTTAGTTTTCTTACGTTTTAGGAACACCCGACCGTGAGTCACGAGTGCCCACACCAGGGTAGAAGGTCGGATCGTCGGGGTTTTCTGCACAATTATCGATATCCTGGTCATTATTTTCGGTCACTTCTGATCAATGCATAGGAATTCGTCTTTCATTTCCACTTCCATCAGTTTTAGAACTATCAGACAGGAAGAGGGAGAGTCTCAAATTTTCCGGGGAGTGAGAGCTGACTTGCGAGAGACATGGTGAACAAGGGTGGACTGAGACGGCGTTCCCACAATGGCTTATGCAGGCGCCTAGTTTTTTTGTTATGGCGACACACCCACGGCGCAGCCAGACCCATTCTTCATATGTAGGCCTCATGACGCGCTTTCTCGCTTAAATTTGACGGCGCTAGAATTTTGGCGTAGATCTACGGGTTTGGACATCACCGACCAGCGTTTAAGATCTACGGGACGGACCCTGAAGGGTTAAAATGACTTTGTAAGCTAGAGAGAAATTGCACTTGCCATAGTTGTAGAAGATTTGACTGCAAAATCAACAGCGCTTCATTACCATACATTGCCGTAAGTGTTAAGTAAAATTAGTTTGTGCTGCAATTTGATAAGGAAAGAATATTATCTGCTGATACTAGTCTAAGAAGGATCACTTGTGTGAAGCATATTAGGGAAAGCTAATTTAGCCAGACATGAGCTGAAGGGGGGAATGGTAGTTGTGAACTCTTGTGAAAGAGGGCTGAGGATATTGTAGTTGGAAGTCATCTAAATAGTGATGTCAAGCACACTTACGACAAGATGGCATTTAATGAATGATGATGACTGTTGTTTCCTTTTTTTTTTTGGGGGGTTTTAACCCTTCCTTAGTGGGAGACATCTGTTGAGATGGAAAGGAAAAAAAAATATTTGCAAAAGCATAATTTAGTACAGTTGGACCCCGGAGAACGATCAGCTCCAACTCGACCAATTATGTAAGTTTATTTTGTAGTGCTTTTGTAGGTGTATTTTTAGGGGTCTGAAATGGACTTATCTAATTCCACAATATTTCTTATGGGAACAAATCGGTCTAGAACGGCACCCAAACAGACTTTGGATTGAAAAATAATATCGTTTATGCGGGGGTCCCTGTTTTGTTCATTATTAAGTCATTGTTTGTTGCTTTTGAAGTGATTCTTTGGCGCCTCAACTCTTTTATGTTATAATTCATGTCTTATTTGAAGCTAAAGAAACATTATCACTAAAAATGTTTCTCATTTATTATTAAGGTTCATGTTTAGTTGGATGCTGTGTAGTACTTTTAAACAAACTATGTATAGGAGAAGTGTCACTGTTTCATTGTTACTGAATTGGATCATGGTACTCATGGGGAAGGAGCCACATCAGTGTTTTTTTTTAAATCCACTGTGTGTGTCCATTCCCAAACTCTTGGCTGCAACTTCACAAGGCACATTTGTCAGACATTGGATTATACTGACACAGAGAAAGGTATGTCTGAGTTCTCAGTTGTCATTTTAGTCCACTCCCCTTGGTATACGAGTGAAAATGGAAGCCTCTTAAATATTTTACACGCGGATTCCTGTATTTTCTGTTTTTACCCATGGACTATGCAAGTTATCAGGTAAATTTTGCAATTACTGATTTTACAGTAAGGGGCCCACTTTATGGTGTGTTCTGATAATACGGACATTTCAAATTTTGGACCAAAACGCACTATACGGCTCCCCCACCTGACTTTCTAATACGGTCACGCGCCCCCCCCACCCGTTTTATTTACATTTTCATTATGGTCCTTAAGCACCACGTCTCTCCATTATGTCTGGAAACTCCAAATTTAAAGTGTTCTTAGAAGTTATTTCATTATTTTATATATAGTACTTGATAATTATACTTATGTATATCTGTACCTAAATTAAACTACGCACTGTGCTGGGTGCAGTTACACATTAAAATCACTAAGTGTCTTAATGTATGGAGACACCATATTAGTAATGATAATAATAATACTCAATAATAATCATGAGTCTCATTAAATGTCATATATTACATTAATATCACATTTTCATTAATCCATCTATGATATTTTTTCAAAATGTATATAATAAAACATGATACATTCATATTAAAGATGATAAATGCTCAGCATACTGAGGGCTTTTGTGTGACATGTAACCATGTAATTTGTCAAAATAAAAAAAATCTAACCTAGGTAGGTAGGTGGTAGACAGCAACCGCCAGGGAGGTACTTGCCTTCCTGCAAATGTGAGTGTTAAAACGAAAGCCTGTAATTGTTTTACTGAGGTTCAGGATTGCTGTGTGGCTTTTTATTCTGTCTTCATTTACACATGCAAGATTTTCAGGTACATCTTGCTGCTTCATTTACACTTAGGTAGCACTTCCCATACATGTAACAAGGCAAATATACACGCACCCCTTGGATTTTCTTCTATTTTCTTTCTAGTTCTTGTTTATTTCCTTCTTACCTCCAGGGAAGTGGGACAGAATTCTTCCTCCATAAGCCATGCGTGTTGTAAGAGGCACTAAAATGATTGTAGGAGCAAGGGGTAGTACCCTTCTCCTGTATATATATCATAAATGTGTAAAGGAGTAGAAACTTTCCGGTTTTTTCCTTTTGGGCCATCCCCGCCTCGGCGGGATACGGCGGTGTGTGAAAGAAAGAAGAGAAAAAAATCTAAATCTAGATTACACCCCACAGTAGAATAAATAAACATAAAATATTGAGATGCGGTGGCCAGACGACGTGTACGAGTGACTGCAAGAATAAACGGTTTTCTCTACTCCAACATAAGTGATAAATGTGTTACTGGGGTAACTGTAAGTAAATTATTCCTTTTCATATGCTTTCATTCAAGCATCTTCTTCTAAAAATGGTGTTACTCTGAGAATGGGAGTGTCCCTCTTTATTTTACAAAATATCAATGTAGAGACAACTTGTTACACAAACGTAACTTGCACACAAAACCAGACGTGATTAGCCTGGTTTGTTTACATAATCTCCAAGACTGTCCTCTCTCATGTACTCTCTCTCTCTCATTATTCATTTATCTCGTTTTACTCACCTCTAACCATGCATTATGGACTAAATTTTTAAGGTATGTAATGACGTGAACTGTGTTTGCATTTTATGTGGGGTGGCCTGCCTGGTATGGTAGCCTCGATGGCTACCATACATACCACACTTGATTTCTTACAATAAATTACTACTCGACTCATCCTGATTAAGACTACAATATTTTAGCTAAGTAATGAGTGTACTATATGTGTATTTTACTTTTTTATTGTTTTTATTGCCTAGTTTCCATTGCTAGCTTAAAATATGGTAGGTAAACTTGTTATCTAAATATTTTATATTAATTTATTATCTCATTGGACGATTCCCACCAAGGCCAGGGTGGCACCGAAAAAAGGAAAACTTTCCCATCTTCACTCCATCAACTGTCTTTCAGATGGGTGCCTTTACACATACGTTTTTAAACTGCAACATTAACACCCTTCCTTCTGAGTTGCAGGCATGCAGCTTCCCATCTCCAGGGGACTCAAGGTTCTGGGCCTGCCGGTTTCCCTAACCCCTTCATATATGTTTCTTTGCTTCACACTTCCAACAGCCAATTATAAGTGAAAAAAAAAAAATGTTCCACTTAACTGTAGATTTCGCTATTACGGCAGTAGCCAGGAAACTTACCTCGTATAAGTGGGGCCCTACTGTTATTCGTTATTACATTTACAGCCTCCTCAACATTCGCAGGGAGTTTGGGGTCAAAAGCCTCGCGTATGTGAAAAAAACCGCGGAAATGTGTGGGCGCGTCTTTTGCCCCAATAATTGAAGGAAATAGTATAATACATACTGTTCCTTAACTTGTTGAACATGAACAATTCATAAAATACATGGAAAGATGTCATAAAATTATTGTACTAAATACATACATGTTATGGTTTAATAACATGTATGTTATTAAATACCAATGCCTCAACCACTAGCCTCAACTACTGTGGCGCACCTGCTCGTATTTTGGTACAAGTTTTTCTTCATTATACAGTAGACCCCGGTTCACGATATTATCTGTTCCTTGAGAGCTCATTCGTAAACCTATATTATTGGAAGCGAATCAATTTTACCCATAAGAAATAATGGAAATTAAATTATCCGTGCAAGGCACCCAAAAGTATGAAAATAAAAAACTTTTACCCACATTGATATATTAGTTTAATGCGATATATTAATTACAATAACAATAATAACTATAGAAAATCACAATAGATTAATTGGACATTACTTGAATGAAGATCTGGTGATGATTGATGGGAATGGGAGGAGGGGAGGAGGGGAGAGTGTCGAAGTTTTTTTTTAATGTTAGAAGGGGAATCCCCCTCCTTTTTGGAATTGATGGTAGGCAAGTCCTTTTCCGGGGTTACTTCCCTTCTTCTTTTAATGCCACTAGGTCCAGCTTGTGAGTCACTGGACTTCTGTCGCACTCCATATCTGTCCATAGAGGCCTTGTACCTTCGCGCTCCTTTTGACTTTCTTAAAGTGGTTCACAACATTGTCAGTGTACAGGTTGCCAACATGGCTTGCAGTAGCTGTGTCAGGGTGATTTTCCATCAAAAAAGGTTTGCACTTCAAGCCACTTTGCACACATTGCCTTAATTTCAATAGTCTTTTGCACCCTTGTTCTCCGATGGGTTGGCACTGAAGCTTTCTTGGGGCCCATGGTGACTTATTTTGCAGAAAAAAAGCACAAAAACAGGATTATATGGGATAATATAGAATGTACCGAATGTATCTTAGATGCGCGCACACTGGCTTGGCTTCTTGTAAACACTGGACACGTCTGTACGAAATCGCATCGCATACCGGGTTTTGTAATGGGAAAAACCGAGGCAAATTTCTGCGATATAATGCATCGGTTACCGGAATTTATCGGGGATACCGATAGACATCGCGAACCGGGGGTCCATGTTCAGTTGGACCCCCGCATACCATTGGCCTTACTTACATTAAAATCCGCATACCGATACATCTTTATCACTAGGATTTTGCCTCGCATACCGCTAAGAAACCCACTCAACGCTGTTCGTCCGAGACGCGTCTAAAGATGCGGCCTGAGCAAGCCTCTCATTGTGTCACGACGGTGACATTGTTTACCAGCCAGCCTCCGTGGTAACATCCAAGCATACAATCGGAACATTTCGTATTATTACAGTGTTTTTGGTGATTTTGTCTGTAAATAAGTGGACCATGGGCCCCTAGAAAGCTTCTAGTGCCAAACCTACCAGCCCCCCCCAATTAAGGGTGAGAATTACTATAGAGATGGAGAAAGAGATCATTGATAGTATGAAAGTTGGAGTGCGCTAGTCTCCGAGCTGGCCTGGTTGTATAATATACCCCAATCATCCATCACTACTAATTGTGGCAACAAAACGGCAACATCAAGGAAGCTGTTCTTACAAAGGTTCAACTGTGTTTTCGAAACAGAGATCGCAATGATGAAGATGTTGAGAGACTCGTTTGGTATGGATATAATGAAAAAACAGATAGCAGGAGATAGCATCTCTCAGTGAACTTAAGTGAAAGGCTAGGAAGTTGCATGAGGATTTAATTTAAAAAAATGCCTGCAAAATAGTGATGATGCGAGTGATTTAAGGCCAGCTAAGGTTGGTTTGTAGAGATTTAAGAGGTAGTGGCATACATAGTGTGATAAGGCATGGTGGGTGGCGCCAAGTTTGCGACCACAAAAGCAGCTGAAAAATATGTGCTGAATTCAAGGAGTACGTAGACAGTGAGGACTGAACCTGAACAAGTGTTTAATTGTGATGAAACAGGCCTGTTTTGAAGAAAATTGCCAAGCAGGACCTACATTACTCAGGAGGAAGAGCACCTCCCAGGACATAAGCCTATGAAGACAGGATCACTCTGATGTGTTCAATGTAGTGGTGATTGCAAAGTGAAGCCTTTAATTAGTTGTATCACTCAGAAACTTCCAGAGCGTTTCAGGCAAAGAATATCCTCAAGGCTATTTGTTGTGTCCTGTGTGGGCAAACCAGTAAGGCATGGTGGGTTCACTAAGGACTTTTTCTTGACTGGGTACACACCATGCATTTGGGCCCCCTAATGTGAAAGATTTCCTAAAACTGAAAAGAAATTAGACCTTTTAAAGTGCCTTCTGGTGTTTGTCAATGCCCCTGGTCATCCTACAGATGTGGCCAGCAGAGGATATATGGGGACTTGAGCTTCATTTAAGGTGAAGTTTTTGCCTCCTAATACCACTCCTTCGCTGCAGGCCATGGACCAGCCAGGTTATTGCAAAACTTGCAAAAAACTGTACACAAAAAGCTCTGTTTGAAAGGTGCTTTGTAGTTACCTCAGAAACTCAAACTGACTCTAAGAGAGTTTTGGAGGAGAGCACTTTAATATCCTCTGTTGTGTAAACCTTATAGGTAAGGCTTGGAGGGAAGTGAACTAGAGGACCTTGAAACTCTGCTTGGAAAGGAAACTGATGGCCGAAATGTGTAGGACCCAAAGGGATTTTTTGAGGGTTTCAGGCTATCCCTTGAGAGGAGTATGCCATGTTGAGGAATTCCTTTAGTGGCATTGGAAAAGTCCTTGGGGTTGGAGGATAGTGGGGTGATGTGGAAGTTGTTGTGGGAGGTGGACATAAAGAACTCTAACCCACTGAGAGCTGCTTAGATTAACTTCTACAGCAAGAAGCAGACCTGTG
>NC_069413.1:47744318-47763390 GCF_026875155.1 Cherax quadricarinatus | reverse complement strand
CCCCTCCCTACCCCTCCCTCCAGACTTCAACCTCCCTCGACCTACAGCCCCCCCAGACAAAAACCCCCCGACTCACCCCCCCCTCCAGACTTAAATTCCCTCGCCCAAAGCCCCCCCCGGATTCAACCTCCCTCGACCACAGCCCCACAGATTACAACCTCCCCTCGCCTAAAGCCCCCCCTCCGCTAAACCTCCCTCGCCTACAAGCCTCCCTCCAGATTAAACAACCTCCCCTCGACCTACAGCCTCCATCCAGACTTACAACCCCTTCCTCTGAACCTTTACAGCCTCCTCCAGACTTACAACCTCCCTCGACCTACAGCCCCCCTCCAGACTTACAACCTCCCCTCGCCCTACAGCCTCCCTCCAGACTTAAAACCTCCTCGTCCTACACCCTCCCTCCAGACTTACAACCTCCCTGACCTACAGCCTCCTCCAGACTTAAACCCCCCTCGACCTAAGCCCCCCTCCAGACTTACAACCCTCCCTCCAGACCTTAAAAACCTCCTCGACCTACAGCCCCCCTCCAGACTTAAAACCCCTCCCTCGACCTCCCAATCCCCTCGACTACAGCCTCCCTCCAGACTTACAACTCCCTCGACCTACACCCTCCTCCAGATTACACCTCCCTCGCCCTTTACAGCCTCCCTCCGGGACTTACAACCCCCCTCGACCTCCCAGCCTCCCTCCAGACTTACAACCACCTCGACCTACAGCCCCCCTCCAGACTTACAACCTCCCTCGACCTACACCCTCCTCCAGACTTAAAACCCCCTCGACTAAGCCTCCTCCAGAATTAAAAACCCTCCCTCGACCTACAGCCTCCCTCCAGACTTACAACCTCCCTCGACCTACACCCTCCCTCGGGGACTTACAACCCCCCTCGACCTACAGCCTCCCTCCAGACTTACAACCTCCCCTCGACCTACAGCCTCCCTCAGACTTACAACCCCCCTCGACCTACAGCCTCCTCCGGGACTTACAACCCCCCCTCGACTACGCCTCCCTCCAGACTTAAAACCTCCCTCGCCCTACAGCCTCCCCCCAGACTTACAACCCCCCCTCGCCTCCAGCCTCCTCCAGATTACAACCTTCCCTCGCCCTACAGCTCCTCCAGACTTACAACCTCCCCTCGACCTACAGCTCCCTCCCTGACTTAAACCTCCCCTCGCCTAACAGCCTCCCTCCAGACTTAAAAACCTCCCTCGACTAAAAACCTCCCTCCAGATTACAACCTCCCTCGACCTACAGCCTCCCTCAGACTTACAACCTCCCTCGACCTACAGTCTCCCCTCCAGACTACTACCTCTCGACTACAGCCTCCCTCGACCTCAGCCTCCCCTCAGACTACAACTCCCTCGACCTACAGCCTCCTCCAGACTTACAACCTCCTCGACCAAACAGCCTCCTCCAGACTTACAACCTCCCCTCGACCTACACCCCCTCCCTCCAGACTTACAACCTCCCTCGACCTACACCCTCCCTCCAGACTTACAACCTCCCCTCGACCTACTCCCTCCTCCAGACTTACAACCTCCCCTCGACCTACGGGCCTCCCTCAGACTTCCCTTAGGGTTATAAACTGTGATAAGTTATCCCCCCCTCTCCCCTGAATAAAAAACAGCTGGGGGGTTAATACCCCAATGGAGGTGGATCAGGGGTGGCTTTTGTTCATTATCTTGGGGGAAGGTGACCCAGGGTTTGGCTTAGTTCATCATCATGAAAAGGGTGATAAATGGTGGTTTTGGTTTCTTTTTAAGAGGTGTTCATGGTGGTTTGGGGTTCATCTTTAAGAGGTGATATGGTGGCTTGATTCATCATAAGAGGTGTTTCTTGGTGGTTTGATTCATAAAAGGAGGTGATCATGGTGGCTTGATTTCTTTTAAAAGGGGGTTTGTTTCGGGGGTTTGGTTTAAATTTCATCTTAGGGTGACTTTGGTGGCTTGGTTCATCAAAAGAGGTGATAAATGGTGGTTTGGGAATCTAAGAGGTGATCATGGTGGCTTGTTTTCATTTCAAAAAGAGGTGATCATGGGGGCCCTTGATTCATCAAAAAGGGGTTTTTTTTTGGGTTGGTTTGGCTCATCATAAGAGGGGGGTTTCATGGGGGCCTTGGGTTTCATTTTAAGAGGTGTTCTTTGGTGGCTTGATTCATCAAAAAGAGGTGTTCATGGGGGCTTGTTCATCATAAGAGGTGATCATGGGGGGCCCCTTTAAATTCATCATAAGGGGGTGTTTTCATGGTGGTTCTTGAATTCTTTCTTTTAGAGGGGTTAAGGGTGGCTTGGTTCATTTTAAAGAGGGGGATCATGGGGGGCTTGGTTTTCTTCAAAAGGAGGTTGGATCAGGGTTGGGCTTGTTTACCCTTAAGAGGGGATCATGGGGGCTTGGTTCACCCATAAAAAAGGTGGGGTCAGGTGGCTTGGTTCATCTTTAAAAAAAAGGTGATCATGGTGGCCCTTGGTTCATCGTAAGGGGGTAAATTCATGGTGGCTTGATTCAAAAAAACATCAGGGGAGAAAATATCTGCTTAAAAAAATAATGTCCCATGTGCTGGTAACGCCCTCCTCAGAGATGGTAACCCCAAGTTAGTAACTTAAAAAGCTTCTGAAACAAAAACCTTTTTCAAGCTGGATAGTTACGGGGTTTTCTTAATGGAATTTTTAATTTTTATTCAAAACGCTAGGAAGTCCCCAGAGTTAGGATGTCAGACTGCCATTACTTGATGAAATGGACCCAAAACCTTTTTCCCTTATTTTTAGGTTAGGGACCCACTGTGATTCCCAAAATTTCTGTATTTTTTTAAAATTTAAGAAACCTGTCCCTTTAAAAAAAGGGGTTTTTGTTTTTTTATAATTACCTTCGGGGTTTAATATACAGCAGTGTTTTGGGGGAGTATTGTTTTTTCCCGGTCGTTTTAAATCGCCCCTTAAAGTCATAATTTTCGGATTAAAAACCTTACCCATGATGTTACAAGGGGACATCTCCCTCATCCCCTTTTTTTTACAAAAACCCAATTTTTAACCACTTCCTCTGGGTATCCCCAGTCTTTAATTTCCCCTTTCAAAAAAGGAAATTTAAAAATTTTAAGATTTTTATATATTTCATTTTCTTAAAACTGTGGGGGAAGCCAAATATGAAGGACTCGGGGTTTTTAAAATAATGTTGGAAGTTTTTTCTTTTCCAAATGGTTCACACCCCAAGGGGTTTCACATCCCCCAAGAAAAAATGATTAAAACTGGAAAATTAAAAATTTTCCCAAAAACATGAGAACCCAAGTCAATTACGAAAATCTTTCAAGTCTCTTGTTACTTTATTTTGGGAAAATTTTGGGTTGTTCGTACCGATTTTTTATAAAAGGCAGGCCAAAATGTTAGTTTCTCGGGGAATTTGTACAAAAGAACTTTCCCTGCTCTGTACAAATTAAAACACTCAAAGTGTTTTAAAGTTTGTTTGAAGTTTTTTAAAGCTGTATTCCCTGGAATATGGGCGAGAAAGATGCTTTCATAGTTTTTTGTTTAATTTTTCCCAAAACCCAAGCTTAAAAGGGTTTTTAAAACTCAAAACAGGGCTTACAAGGGGCCCTTATTCTTAAAAGTTTTTTCCATTAAAGATGCTTTTTTTTTTAGAAGGGTTTTTCCAAACACTACAAAATTTATTTTAAATTATTTAGCAGCTTGAAAATCCCAAATTTTACAGAAAACTGGCGTGGCCCCTCACCTAACGAAAATAGCCATTAGCGTGTCTTACCTTCGCCAACTTTAGAAAAATCCGGCCCTTGGACACCCCCCCTAGATAAATATGGTCTTTTTTGTTTCCCCCAAACTCCTTGTTAAAAGGGTTTCCACTTCGACCACGAAAAATTTTACATTTTAGTCCCCTTGAATGCCCCAATTTAAATTCTTTACCCAAAGGAACAGGAATTTCACGGTTATTTCCCCTCTTCAGCTCCCTGAAGGGGCCCGTTTCCCGGGGGGTAAATTTCCCCCCTGCAGCCCCGCCCCAGGCCCAAAGGTTTCCTGGTGGATAAAAAGTCCTAAATCAATCAGGCTGCTACTACTGGTCGCCCAAGTTTTAAAGAAACAAACCCCATTCCGGGTTTGGGTTTCAGCACGGGTTTTTGGGGAAAACCCCTTTTAAAAGTTCCCTTTTGGGGCCGCCGAAAGAGGTTTGCTGGAAATTCCTTTATGCACAAGGGGAAGGGGAGTTTTTAAGAGTGGGGGGCCCCTGACATTTTCCGAGCTCCTTTAGTGTACTCTTTGCGCCCCCGTTTTTTTTTAGGGGAAAGGTACTTTGAAACCCGTTTTTCAAATCTTTGCCCTTACGGGGAAAGTGTTTTTTCTATTTTTTACCTGTTGGAGGCCTGGTCACGACCGGACCGCGGGGGCCGTTGCCCCAAAGAAACCCCCTCTCCGGGGTAAACTCCGGGGACCGGGTCCCCCCAAGGGATTTTATTCAGGGGTTTATTATTTTTTTTTTCTCGCCCTAGTTCCAAGGAATAAGTTCAAGTGTTCTCAGTTTTTCCAAGATACTTTTTTGGTTATACGAGAAGTAAAAGTTCTATGGCTTTTTTCCAAAGGCTCGCATCTCGCCCTACCTTAAAAGGCGGCCGTCAGCAACAGCATATTCCAGACAGAGAAAAACTTAAAGGAATATCTTCATTTAAACTCAGAAACCCTAGTTTTTGAAAATTTTTGTTATCCAGCCCCGGGACTTTAGCAAGAAAAAGCTAGCCCAAAAGATGCTGACCCGGGTTTGGAAAACCCCTAAAAATTATACATACCTGTGCTTTCCCGTAAACCGGCCCCCAAAATTTTTTTAAACCCCTTTGAAAAACAGGTCTGAGGCCAGTTTCCCCTGGGTTTGGGCCAAAAACCCCCCTGAGGCCCCCCTTCCCGTTTACCCCGGCCAAAGGGGGCCAAGGTTCCTAAATGTTTAACCTGTTCCCTAACAAGGGATAACCTCTTTTGTTCTTTTTACAGTTCAATAACTTGTATATTTAATCTAAGTGCAGTAATTTGTCAACTTTAATTTGGGGAGTCAGTCTTTTTTGGAACAAAAAAACACTCTAAATCAATAACTTTTGTAACTTTGTAGTCAGGCGGGTTTTACAAGTCAAAGGGAAAACCCTTTTTAATAATTATTCTATTCAAACAGAAAATGAGAAACACAAAAGGGAAAATTTAATAATAAATAAAAATTTCTTAATAAATTTTTGAAAAATAATTATAATAAAAAATAAAAAATAAAATAAATAAATAAAAAATAATGGGGAGAAAGGGGTTTGAAACCCCCTTTTTCCCCTTTTAATTTTTATTTAAAATTTAAAAAGAAAAACTTTTTTTTTTTTTTTGGGGACTGCCTCGGTGGGTTTGGGCCCGGGGTTCTTTGATAATAATAATAAAAATAAAAAATTAATAAAAAATATAATATAATAAAAATAATAATAAAATAAAAATTTAAAAATTTTAATTAATAATAACAGGTGGGGGGCCAAACGTGACAAAGTTTAAAATGTTTTGAATAAGAAACAGGTTTTTTAAAAAAAAAAAGTTTAAAATTTTTTCTTGAGGTTTAGTGGGCTCTTTGGGTATTGTAGGGGGAGGGAGAATATTTTCCAGCAAAAAAAAAGGTCTTACCCCCAAAGGGGGATGTTGTGATGTAACCATGGTTTTTTAACATTTTTTACAGTGTTAGAGAAAGGGAAACGTTGGGGTTGTTGGGGAGGGGCTTTTGAGAAAAATTTAGGGGAATTAACCAAAGGGGGAGCTGTCCAATTTTTACTTTTTGCATTTTACGGTTTCTTTTGGGGGAGATTCTGAAGGAATTTTTGAAAAGGGTTTTCGGTCGACGAGTTTGGGGGGAAATTTGAAAAAGGGAAAATTAAAAACTGAAACTTTTAAAAAAAAAGCAAGGTAATGAGAAAAACAGGGGGTTTAAATAATGGGCAATGGAAGTTGGGGTTTGAATCAAAGAACGACAAGGGGAAAATTTTAGGTGGGGTGGGGCACAGAGGAAAATTTGAGGGGACGAAGAAAATTACCCCATTAAAAAAGGGAAATTTATTGGGAATATATGGCACCAAACTTCCACGAGTGTGCACCCGTGGGTTTTTTTAAACAAAGGCCAAAGGGGTTTGGGAAAGGCCAGTGGTGATGTCATGTTTGAGGGCAATGAGTGGTGGTGAATTTTATTCAGGGGACTCTAGCTTGGGGGTTTAGGAGGCGTGGGGGGGGGAAAAAGGGTATTATTAAAAAGAATGAGAATGAGGGGTTGAAGTGGTTAAGGGAAGGAGGGGTTTTTGAAATTTGGGTTAGGAAAAGGAGGGGTTTTGAATTGGGTTTTAAAAAGGAAAGGGGGTTTAAATTTATTTTGGACATAAAAAGACGGGGTTAAAGGAGTAAAAACCAGGATGGCTTATAATTTGGGAATTTGGGGTTTGGGGTTTTTGTTCGGAAAAGGGTTGGAAAAAGGGGTAAGGGGGGTTTTTCGGAAATTAAAAGGGTTTGGGGACATCCAACGGTTTGTGTAAAACCCCCACTTTTTTTTGGTCTCATTTAAATTGAGAGCTTTTTCCTCTTTCTTATTAATTTAATTTAAAGATTTTTAATTTTATGTAAATATAGTTAAAAGATTTGTTTATAATTTTTTTTTTCTAGTGTTTGGCACCAGTTGGCTATGGGGGAAATTTAACTTCTAGAACTTATAAAATTTCCTATGAAATCATGTATTTTTTTTCAATTACTCATATCATGGAATAAACATGTATATTATAAAATTTTCAAAGTATATTGTGGCATAAAACCCAATGAATTTGTTGATATCCCATAGTATAATTTGGGCCATTAAAAATGTAAAAATTATCATTTTACATATTTTCCCGGGGGGTTAGTACCAACAATGTTATTATAATTTTTACAAAATTTCCCCCATGTGGAAACCACAATTATTTTATATTGTACAATTGTCCCTTGTAGTAAACAACAAGTATATTACATTGTAAAATTCCCATGTAGTACACAAAACAATGTATTTTTTTCATTGTACATGGTCCCAATTAGTACCCCCAACAATGTATATTATCTTTTTGTACATATTTCCATGTGGAAACCAAACAATTTATATTTTTCATTGTACTTAGTCCCATGTGGGTCCACACAAGGGTTTTATTATCATTTTTAACATGGGAAACCTTTTGGTACAAACTTGTATATTAAATAATTGTACAAAAGGTACCTTGTGGTACCCCCAAACCAATTTTATATTACCCTTGGTAAAAAAAGTTCCCAAATGTGGTACCAAAAAAATGTTTTTTCCCATTGTAAAAAGTCCCCAGTAGTACGCATAAAAAAACAAAAAAGGCACCTTTGTAAAATGTTGAAAGGGGGGGGGGGAATTTGATGGATGAAATGTACAATTATACCCAACGGTGCCCAGAATTATTTTGTGTGTAACAAATGCATTTTGGGCCCACATTTCCCCTTTAGCAGTGATAAATTTTGTTTTTCCCTTTAATTTTAATAAAAATTTGACCCATTCCCATATATTGATAAATTAGGGAATTTTTTTATAAAAAAGGGCCTTCATTTTTTTAAAATGTTAATGCAAGTTAAATTTTCTTCCTAAATTGGCTGGATTAGGATTCAAAGCTAACAAAATTGGGCCCGGCAGTTTTTAACCATTTTCTAAATCTTGGTTGGGGGATAGGGTGACTGACGACGAGGTCAAAAATAGATGGTTAAAATTAAAAAACGCTTGAAAAGGAACAAAAAGGGGGTGGGGGAGTATGTCCCACATTAAAAATGACTTAGCTTAAAAACCCAAGCCTGTTTTTAAATAACAAAAACTGGAGTTTCTAGGGTTTTGAAGTCTGCTTCTAAGACCAAACCCATCTTAGTGGGAAAATTTAGTTACCGCCCCCCAAACCCGGACCATTTTCTTAGAGATTTTTTCCGGGTTGCCCGGAGTGGAAAAAACCCAATTTTGCGGGGCCCCAATAAAAAGGGGGCGACTTTTTTAATATTTTGTTTCAGCAGAAAAAATAGGGCATGAAAAAAGGTATAACCCAAATTCTAGGGAAAAAAATTTTTTTCCCTAAATTTAAATTTAAATTACCCCAACCCCGGGAAATTACAAAAAGTTCTCACCCAAACCCTAATTGACCACATACTTTGTAACCGCTCTGAGAACATTAATTTTCGGGCGGGCGTCATTCCCACAGGTTTTTAAGTGATAAATTTCATAATTTACTGCACCGGGGGAAAATAACTAGGGGATGGATAGGCCTAAAAAGGAAAATTTAAAAATGGGTCAACTAAAAAAATACAGAAAAGGGAAAAACGGGTTTTAAATGGGGGTTTCACAAGTGACGGGGAAAAGAAAATTAAAAAAGTTGCACGGCCCGAAAACCGTGCCGGGGAAAAAATTCAAAAAAATGTTTAAACCCACCTTGATAATATTGCCCAGTTAAAGAGGTTTGGTTTAAAAAACAAAAGAACGGAACCCTGGATAAATTTACTGAAAATTTTTGATAATTAAAAATTCAGAAAACCTGCTGCTTTAAAAAAGATTTTAAAGAAAACCAGCCCAGGATATTGCAGCACAAAAATGAATTCCAAAGGGTGTGGAAAACAGTATTTCGGGAGCTTATAAAAGGAGAAAAGGCAAACCCACTACTCCCTCAAAAATTAAAAGGGGTTTAAAGGCAAAAACCCAAGAAAGCTCGGGGGCAAAAAATTTTAAAACAGTTGGGGTTTAGCCTTTAACCCCGTAGATTGGTCTAAATAGTACCCCACAAATCGATAATAGGTTTTCCCAAACCGAAACATCTAAGGTGGCAAAAATTGTTTTTAAATTTCCCTCTAACTTCTGTTGCATCAACCCCTATTTAAGTAATACTACAGTGCATAAAATTTTCCTTTAAAACACGACTCAAAATAATTTTAAAAATATTTAAAATTTTTAAAGGGGAAAAACCCCCAAAAATTTTGTCAATTTGGAAAGTGTATTCTCTTTGGCTTTATTCAAAAGAACTAAGCTTTTTAAAAACCCCAAAATAAGAGCACAGGGCCCTTTAAAAACATCCCGTCTAATTTCCCTTTAAAGTTGGTGTTCTGAACTGTCAATCCCTATTGCCCCACATAAAAAAATTTATCAACCCAACCACTAATCAGTACCGGGGGGTTTTCAAGGAGGCCAGAGTTCACTCCCTTTCTTCAAGAAAAATAGTAGGTTTTGTTGTAAGCCAAACTTTTAGGTTTTTTTGTTTACTCATTTATAAAAATCTAAAATTTTAAAGAGGGGGGGTGTATTCTCAATTTATTTAAAGTACCTTAATGAACAAAAACATTCTCCATAGCTATAAATTGGGACTTTAAAAGATCCTACTCAACCGCCCACCCCTTTTTAATCTGAGGGGATTACCTGAGAACGGGAAATGTCAAAGGGGGAAAACCCTCTTTGGCAGGGGGAAAACCCCTTTAAAACCTGCAAAAGGCCTTCGATACTGTAAAACCCCCAAAATATATTATGTAAAAAAACTTAAGCTTTTTGGTTTAGGTTCTGTGGACTGGTTTGGGGCCCATTAGCAACAGGAGCAAATAGTCCAAAAAAAAAAAAACAAAATCAGAACCCCTGCGATAAACAGGGTGGAGTTCCCCAAGGTAGTATTCTGGGGCCCCTTATTATTCTTATGTTTGTAAAAATGATATGCCTATCGTGTAAATTTTGCAAACTCCAAACTGTATGCAGAGGGACAGTGCTTGTTAGTTTTCAGGAAAAGGGAACCCACAATTTTTGGGTTTAATTTTTTAAACCCTGGAACTGGAGTCCTGCAGAAAAATTGGTTAGTGGGACAAAAAATATCTTTAAACACCTAGGGAAAACTGAAGCCATTTTTTTGGGCACGAAAAAAAAAATGAAAAAGGGTTTAAAAAATTTTTTTAATTTTCAATGAAATTTGGGGAGCCCATCACTTTGGTTTCATCGGGTAAAATTTTTTTGGGAAACCCCCCTTTTGGGGCCCCTTTGCATGTAAGGGAGAATTGATAGGGAAACAGTTTTTAAGGAAAAAAGAAAAGGCGAATCCCAAAACGGAATTTCCCTGTATAGACAAAACCTCCGTGTTTTTACCTACTAAAGGGCCCGCAGGACCCTTATGTTTTAGCCCTTAAAAAATTAAAACCCAAAAGGGCCATATGGTTTACGTTTGGGCCTTCTTGGTTTACTCTGCCTTGAAAAAAAAAAAACTGAAAGATAGACGAAAATCCCCAGAAAAAAACCCTTTAAGTTTCACCCTGGGGCTGGGCCCAAAAAGAAAAAAACATGTAGGCCAGGATGAATTACAGCAGTTTGGATATGCTGAATTGTAAGACGGGGAAAAAAAACACTAAAGCAAAATAGTTTATAAAATTGTACAAACAATGCCAGATTATTTTTGCTTTTCCATTTTGCCCAAGGGTTTGGGAAACAAAGCAATAAATTAGTACTGGGGGGAAAAGAGGCAAACTTTTATACCCCCGGGCAGGGGGCCGGGGCTTCAAAAACCTTTTTTTGGTACGGCAAAAAAGGGGAATGGAACGGGAAAACCGCACTTGTCAAACCCAGTCTTTGCTGGGGGAACCATTTAAAAGGGTGCCAAAAGGTGTCTGATGAATGTAGCTACAGAAAGGGAGGGGAATGATTTTCTATTTTTTAGTAACATACGGAAAATTTTTCCCTTTTTCCCTTTTAAAATGCCCCTGTTTGTAGTAGTTTAAAGGGACCTTGGTGTGGGAGATAGTTTTTTTTGTATGATAATAAAAATGTTTCTTCATTGTAGAATAATAAAAAAAATATTAAAAACCTTTTTTACTATTTTAAAAAGGGTTTAAAAGGAAACCCCAAGGGAAAATAAGTCACTTGTCTGACTTTTTTGGGTTATCCTTTTGTTCTCTACACTTTGGGGGCTGTATGTATGAAAAATTTATGAAAAACTGTATTTGTGTTTCCCCTGAATAAAAAAAAACTTACTTACCAACAAGGTTTTACATTGTAAAAAAGTCCCAATTTAGTACCACAACAATGTATATTTTTCATTGTACAAAGTCCCATGTAGTACAAAACAATGTATATTATCATTGTACATAGTACCTTTGTGGTACAAAACCCAATGTATTTTTTCATTTTACTTTGTACCATGTGGTCAAAACCCAATTTTTTTATCATTGTACATAGTACCATTTTGGGAACAACAATGTATATTTATCTTTGGGACATAGTACCAGGGGGTACAAAAACAATGTATATTATCATTGTACATATTTCCATGTGGTACACAACAATGTATATTAAATTGTACATAGTACCATGTGGTAACAAACAATGTTTATTATCACTGGTCTTTGAAACCTTTGTGGTTCCAAAAAAGGGCAGAAATTTTAACACAGCACTGATTTTACCAAAAAATCCCCATTTTATGACAGAAAATGAGGAGCATGCACAAGTTAACTTCGTGGAGCATCAAGGGCTACTAATGTCACGCTACAGGCGAGGACATGTACAAGTCAATCTGTGGAGACCTAAAGGTTAGTGCACTGCTAAAGGGTAGGGCGTAAAGTAACTCTTGTGGAGCACCTAAAGGGCTACTAGGCACTGCTCCAGATGAGGACATGCACAAGTTTAACTCTTGTGGAGCACCTCAAGGCTACAATGTCCTGCCACAGGCTGAGGCTTTACAAGTAAAATCTTGTGGAGCACCCGGCTACTAGGTCACTGCTCACGGATGAGGAGCATGAAACAAGTTAACTCTTTGGAGCACCTCAAGGCACTAATGTCACTGCTCACAGGCTGAGGAGCATTTAAAAGTCAACTCTTGGGGAGCACCTAAGGGGCTACTAGTGTCACTGCTAACGAGGAGTGCCAAGTTAATTTGTGGGACCTCAAGGTATAATGTTCATGCTCACAGGCTGAGGAGCATTTAAAAGGGTAAAATCTTGTGGAGCACCTCAGGTTAGTGTACGCCTCACAGACTGAGGGCATGCACAAGTTAACTTTGTGGACACCCAAGGCTACAATTTTGTCACGGCTGAGGGCATGTACAAGTCAACTTTTGTGGGCACCTAAAGGGCTACTAATGTCACTGCCACAGATGAGGAGCATGAAAGTTAACTCTTGTGGATCCCCTCAAGGACTAATGCACTGCCTAAGCTGAGGAGCATGCACAAGTCAACTTGTGGGCCCTCAAGGTATAGTCCTGGCCGACAGATCAACACAGTAAAAGACGGACCGACACCCGGACAGAGGTGCCTGAAATTTCAGTGAGACGGGAAGGGGTGGAGGGGGCGCGGGGTGGAGGGGAAGAGGCAAGTCGGGGAGAGGGGGATGGAGGGAGAAAAGAATGGCGGAACAGATGTGGAGTGGGCAGGTGGAACGTAGGGAAAAGAAGGAAAAAAGAAATTGGAGGAAAAAAAGGAAGAATGGGAAAAGGGGAGGTAGTGAAAAATGAAACAGGAAAAGAGGATGTAAGAAAGGAGGAGAAAGTAAAGGAGGAGGCAAGAAAGGAGGAGACTGGAAAGAAATACTGGAGAACAGAGAAAAAGATGTGGGATGAAGATGCAGCAGAGAAGAGAGGTTTCAGAAATTAAAAGAGCGCAGGTCTAAGATTATTCAGCACTATTCAATAAAAACTTTTCACTCTCGCACTCACTCACGAGATGCAACTAACACTCACATAAAAACAGTCACACAAACACTCACAATAAAAACAGTCACACAAACACTCACAATAAAAACAGTCATACAAACAATCACAATAATACAGTACACAGTTCATTATAAAAGGTCGATGGTCCTCGTGACTGCTGAAAAACCAAATCAACTGGCATAAGACTGCAATATGTTGCAATAAATATTTTTAGTCCTTGAAGAACACTCTGATCGGTAGAAAATTAAATACAATGCATAAAACATCACGAGATAAAAGTAAGAACTTTAAAATTTACCAGGATGACTAAAACACACCAACACCAATATAGTCGCACTAAATTTCAAATAAACACATCGTGAAACATCCATTTAAATTGCTAAAGTCAAAGGAACTCTCCTATAAGGCAACCCTGTAATTATTTTAAAAAAAAAAAACACATATCCAATAATGTCAAAACAATAAAAACCTTAACTGTGGGCTAAACAGTTGAAATGTATGAGATGTAGTGTTTCTACGATCCAATCACAGACAAATCGTTCAAAGTGACGATTAGATGTGTGAAGAGAGAGTGAGATGATGGGATGGGTAAGGCAGCCCACGCCCGGTATACCTCTGTTACTGCTTCTCGTCTATGGGACCCACCTTGCCACCCACTTATGAAGACAAATATGTTAAGTGGCCCAGGAAATCACTGAAGCAGAAATCTATTCTAAACCTTAGTTTGTAATCGAATCGGCAGATAAAATCCAAGAGTCTTAGGCAAGGTCCCCTCAAGGGAGGTTCCTGGATGCTGGTGAGGGGCTCTTAATGTAGGAAATGGGATATGTGCTCCAGTTCCCTGAATTAAGCCTGATTACCTTCCATCCCCCCTTCTACAGACTCTGTATAATCCTACAGGTTTAGCGCTCCCATGATTATAATAATAATTTGGCCAAGATGAACTGAAAAACGTGGGTTCTCAGCCGTCTAGGAAAATAAATGGATCGGGGAGTGGTGAGAGTAGCCAGTAAGCCCCGAGAGAGGTCAGGTGCCCAATCAAGGTTACGGGAAAGAGTTCTCGTGAGATTTTTAACGTTTCCTGGTGACAATGCGAAGGGCCCGACATAATGCAGCCGTTTTCTTAAATCTGCTTATGATAAATTTACTTTGTTTCATGTTTAAATGGCCCACCAAACCTTTTTTAACCCCAAATTATAAAAAAATATTATTACTGTTTAAAGGGAAACGTTAAGTGATTTGGGAATCAGTAAAAAAACATCTTGGAGCGGTAAAGGGAGACAGACTGTGAGGAGGGGGACCATGAGCTTTTGCCTGGTCTGAACTCCCCCCAGGGTTGCTTGGGCCGTGAAAATTGCGGTATTTCATTCAATGACACTAAATTATACAGCCACGCCATGGCCTTTTTTTCCCCCCTCCCACCCATTTTTCCCCCTGATTTCCTATCCTTTCCCCAAAGACAGTGTTATTTTAAAATATAGCTGTGTTTTTTTTGGAAAATTTTAAAGAGATAGTAAAGAAGAAATAAGGCTGGTGTCGGAAAAAATGAGCAAACTAGAGAAGTTTATATCGAGTGATATACAATCTTGGCTATAGACGAATAAATAGGTTCATGAACGCGGAAAGACGAAACCCCAGATGTCCTTAATTAATTGTGTATCGTAAACACAATGGGTTGTAGAGCTACCCTTTGTCAATTACTGCGGTAATCGGTAATGGAAAGGGATTCCGGTTTTTAATTACGCCCCGGGAAGCCCCATAGGTGAGTGGGGGTTTAGAAAAGCACCAGACACTGTAAAAATGGGGTAATAATAGTTGCCATTAAAATTTTACCGGAACCCCATTCCCCCCATAAACTATAAATTTCCCAGTTAGGTAGAAGTCTATAGAGAGCGATACAACACCCTTGGGGGGTGCCCCGTCCCTAAAACCTTGACAGAAAGAGGCGGCGATAAAAACATCGCCTCGACACAAAACACTGCTGGGCCTCAGAGTTAGGGGGGCCAACCCAAACACTGGGCAACCTGTGACACATTCAATAAATTCACTGGAGAAAATGAACCAGGATGACTCGAGTGGTAGAGGAAAAATGAGATGGAAGGGGGCAAAAGTGAAAACGGAGAGGGAAAAGGTGGGAGGGAGAGGGAGGGAAAGGAGGTAGACGGGAGAGGGGGGAAAAATAGGTGGGGTGGAGATAAGGTAAAAAAGGGGATACAGAAGGGAGGTGGGTAGAGGTGAGACAAAAAGGATGTTGGGATGAAGGAGTAAAAGGGGTTACATGAAAAGGAAGAGAGAAGGGGAAAATGACAGAAAGGGAAGCGAAAGGATGTTGGACGGGAGAGAGAAGAAAGAAAAGGGGAATAATTGAAAATAATGGGGAAAGTACAAGAATGGAAAACCCCCGAGGTAAGGGCTAAAAAGGTGGGGGGAAGGAGGTGATAGGGGGACGTGATTTGGAGGGATGACGGGAAGGGGGGGGGGGAAGGTGGGGGGGGAGGGATAGTGGAAGGGGGGGAGGGGGGGAAATGGAGGAGGGAGGGGGAAAGGGAAAGGGAAAGGAGGGAGGAAGGGGGTGGAAGAAGGGTGGGAAGGGAAAGGGAAAGGGGGGGAGGAAGGGGGGTGGGGGAGAAGGGTGGGAAGAAAGGGGTGATGGAAGGGGAGGTGGGGAAGGGGAGGCGAGGGGAGGGAGGAAGGGAAGGAGAAGGGGCCAGCACCAAATGGTGCCTGGGGTGAGGGGTGGGCCGGGGGTTCAGCACTCTCTGCCTTGCAGGCAGCCAACACCACACACTCCCACATACACGCACGCACGAACCAACCACACACAAAACCACACGAAAACCACACACACCACACAAACACACACACAACACAACAAACACAACACATACAACACAAACACTACACACGCGCGCACACACGCAACGCACACACGCGCGCCAACCCACACACACCCCACAACCACCCCCACACACCACACACACACACAAAACGCACACGCACACACACAAAACCACACCCAAAGACCACATACACACAACCACACACGCGCACAAAACACACGCACACACACCACACTACACACACCACCACACATACACACACCCAAAAACACCAAACACACACACACACACACACACACACCACACACCCCAAAAGGGGGCACGCTGGAAGTTGAAGGGGCACGTGAATCACAGGGGGGTGTTAGGAAGTATTTCTTCAGCCAAATAGTAGTCAGTAAGTGGAAAAGTTTGGGAAGCGATGTATGGAGAGGATCCATACATAGCTTTAAGCAGGGTATGATAAAGCTCCGGTTCAGGGGAGTGACCTAGTAAGGGTCAGTGAAGAGGCGGGGGCCAGGAGCCGGACTCGACCCCCGAAAACCCAAAATAGGTGGTACAACTAGGGGGAGTACACCACACACCACACACGCCGCGCCGCGCCCACACACAACGCACGCGCGCACAACACACGCCACACACGCACACGCCACCACAAACACCACACACGCAACAACCACACACACGCAAAAAACCACAAAACCCCGCACACAACACCCCCACCACACACCGCAACGCACACATACACACACACACACACAACCACCACACACACACGCACTTTGCGCCAACACCCTATGGATAAATGGCAAGCAGAGCGTCAATTTGAGAATGTTTTGCAGCAAAGGGAAATTAAAAATCATATAAAAACCATAAAGAGAAGTAAAAAAGTGAGGAGAGGAAGCACTCGCAGAAGCGCGAAAGCCACCAAAAAAACCCCTCGGTCACGGAGGTGACCCAAGATGGTCCCTTAAGTAGATCTGAAAAAAATTAACCGTCAGAAAACTGAACATATCCTCGAACGAGAAACCAAAGTTTTGGAAAGGCTGAATGCCCCGAAGCCATGAAAAACCTGCACACAGAAAAAAGCTTTGACGACTTTTTGGTTGCTGGCCTTGACAAGTAGAAAAAGTCAATGGTCCAAGTAGGCCCGAAACCCGTCAAAAGCTTTTTCTCATGTCGGGTTATATGTGGTTTTTGCAGTAGGGTTTTGTCCCTTGCGCGTTTCATAACACTTCAAAATCCACCAAAGCGATAAGTTTGTTAACCTTATCTATTTACAAACAATTTATAGCTTCAGTGAAAACTCTTCCTAAAGCTTTTCCTCTGCAATTTACTTTCTTTTTACCCCCAAAAATAATTAGAAAACCTTTACTGTCTCCTTTCAGCGTAGCGAAAAAAAATTCTAGAGGGACTGATCCCAACCTGCACACTGCAACACTACATACGAAAGTAAGAGGCTTTAAGATGGTGCAAATAACCCTTTAATTGAAAGCTAAGATGTGGTTTATTTTTGGAAAATTCAGCAAAAATGTAAGGGGACAAGAGTCTTCAATAAACTCCCTTCTCGTAAAGGGGATTTCCAACAAATCCCCGATGGCTTTAAAAACGTTCTTGATGGCCAGGCTGTGATGCTACTTTTTGCTAATATGCTGGCTCTATACCTTGGTCGCTCACGCTAGCAAACCGTGAAGGGGTGGTCTGGGAAAGAGCCGAAGGGGGCCCGGGGACCTAAAGGCAAAAACCTACTTTTCCCCCGGGTTTAATGAAACACACTTATCCCCAATTACGACATTAGGGATGGATATTGACCAAATGTTTCAATTTAGTCCAAGGGGGATAGACGGAAAACCCTGGGGAAGGGGGGATAAATGGAAAACACTGGGCAAGGGAGGATAGACGGAGAAGGGCAAGGGAGCATAAATGGAAAACATTGGGCAAGGGAGGTAGATGGAGAACACTAGGCAAGGGAGTGTAAATGGAGACACTGGGAAAGGGGAATGTAGATGGAGAACATTTGGCAAGGGAAAGTGTAGATGGAGAACATGGGCAAGGGAATGTAGATGGAGAACACGGGGCAGGGAAATGTAGATGGGGAACACTGGCAAGGGATGTAGATGGAGAACCTGGGCAAGGATGTAGATGGAGAACATGGGAAAAGGGAGTTGATGGAGAACACTGAGCAAGGGAGTGTAGATGGAAAACTGGGAAAGGGATGTGATGGAAAAACACGGGCAAGGGAATGTAGAGGAGAACACTGGACAAGGGATGTAGATGGAGAACATGGCAAGGGATGTAGAGGAGAACCCTGGGAAAAGGGATGTAGAGGAGAACATGGGCAAGGAATGTAGATGGAGAACACTGAGCAAGGGAGTGTAGATGGAGAAACTGGGAAAAGGGAATGTAGATGGAGAACACTGGGCAAGGGAATGTAGATGGAGAACACTGGGCAAGGGAGTGTAGATGGAGAACACTGGGCAAGGGAGTGTAGATGGAGAACACTGGGCAAGGGAGTGTAGATGGAGAACACTGGGCATGGGAGTGTAGATGGAGAACACTGGGCAAGGGAGTGTAGATGGAGAACCCTGGGCAAGGAATGTAGATGAGAACACTGGGCAAGGAGAGTGTAGATGGAGAACATGGGCAAGGGGAATGCAGATGGAAACACTGGGCAAGGGAGTGTAGATGGAGAACAATGGCAAGGAATGTAGGAGTGGCAAGGAATGTACACGGAGAACACTGGGCAAGGGAGTGTAGATGGAGAACACTGGGCAAGGAAGTGTAGACGGAGAACACTGGGCAAGGGAGTGTAGATGGAGAACACTGGGCAATGGAGTGTAGACGGAGAACACTGGGCAAGGAGTGTACACGGAGAACAATGGCAAGGAGTGGTAGACGGAGAGACACTGGGCAAGGAGATGTAGATGGAGAACACTGGGCAAGGAGAGTGTAGACGGGAGAACACTGGGCAATGGAGTGTAGACGGAGAACACTGGGCAAGGGAGTGTACACGGAGAACACTGGGCAAGGAAGTGTAGACGGAGAACACTGGGCAAGGGAGTGTAGATGGAGAACACTGGGCAAGGAAGTGTAGACGGAGAACACTGGAAAAGGGAATGTAGATGGGAACACTGGCAAGGGAGTGTAGATGGAGAAAATGGGCAAGGGAGTTGTAAGAAGAACACTGGGCAAGGGAGTGTAGATGGAGAAACAGGCAAGGGAAATGTACACGAAAAAAAGGGGGAAAGGGAGTGTAGATGGAAAAAACATGGGAAAGGGAGTGTAGAGGGAGAACACTGGGAAGGAGTTGTAAGGAAAACCTGGGCAATGGAGTGTGAGGAGAACATGGCAAGGGAGGTACGGGGAGAAAAGGGAAAAGGAGGGGAGACGGAGAACATGGGCAAGGGAGTGTAGTGGAGAACACGGGGAAGGAAGTGTGAGGGAAAACACTGGGAAGGGAGGTAGTGGGAACACTGGGAAGGGAGTGTAATGGAGAAATGGGAAAGGGGGTGTAAGGAGAACCGGGGAAAGGGGTGTAGAGGGAACATGGGGG
>NC_069413.1:47731680-47743818 GCF_026875155.1 Cherax quadricarinatus | reverse complement strand
GGGGGGGGTTTCCCGCGGGGCCGCTTTTAGCCAATATCGTCTAAAGTTCTGAAGTATTCTTCCTTCAAGTTTCTAAATGATCTGAGTGTTAGTAACCTTGCATATCCCTCTGTCGTTATTCGGTTTATGTACATTTCTGGCGAAATGCTTGGTGTTATATTTACCCATAGCGTCTCTCCACCCATTTTGTAGTCAGTATCTGGTCTGCCCTCTCCATCTCCAAAATGCGTGCAGCATTTGCTTGGGTTGAACTCCACAGAGACTTCAACAGACCACATCTGCGGTCTTTTGAGGTCTCTGTGGAGTTTATCACTAACCTTTCTTGTTCTTATTTTCATTAACTGTACATCGTCAGGATACAAACACATACGACTCAATCCCGTATTAGGGTATATTAGGAACGGTAGTGGTCCTACTGATGCTTATTGAACCTCCACTTGTTACTCTCCTATTCTGATGTCACAACTAGTACTGTTACTCTGCCTTATATCATCTAGATACTCATTGACTCACTATTGTGATACTGAATCCATAATTTTTCTACAATCGAAAAAAATGCAATCTATCCAACCCTGTCTTATTTTATCTCTGACTCACACAGAATTCCACAGAATTCGGAAAAATTTTCCATCCAAGCTCCTCACGTAGGAGCTTGGATGGAAAATTGTCTAACGAATTTGCTGGAATTCTGTGAATCAGAGATAAAACAAGGAAGACAGGATTGGGTGGATTGCATGCAAGCCTCTCACATGCATCTGCATGCGAGGGACTTAGACATCTAACAGGCGTATGTGAGCGTGTTAGGTGTGAATGGAGGCAAGTGGTTTTTGTAACCTGACGTGCTGTTAGAGTGTAAGGTAACATTTATCAAAGGATTCAGGGAAGCAGGTTAGCCGGATTCGAGTTCTAGGGGTGGGAAGTAGTGTCAGCACTCTAAAGGAGGGGTGCGGATGTTGATGTTTGAAGGGGCATCTGAATAATGTCGGCATTCCTCTGGCAAGACGGTGATGGCGTGAGTGGTGGTGAAAGTGTTTCTCCTTTTTCGGGTCACTCTACCTTGATGGGAGATGGCTGGTGTTTTAATAAAAAAACAACTCCATCCTAAATTCCTCCTGGTTTTCTGTAAAGAATATTTCCAAGTGTCCTAGTATCCTTTTCATTACTATGTTCTCCAAAGCTTTTGACAGTATGCATATTAGAAATATTGACCGGTAATTCAGGGCCTCTTGTCTGTCTACACCCCCCCCCACACACACACCTTGTATGTATTTCCTTGTTGTGTTCCCTGCTCAGGCAACTTTTAACTGGTACTCTTCCATTAGAGTTGATTTCTCACATCTCGTCCTAATAGTTCCCTTATATACGTCTTGCCCTCGCCCTCTGCATCCCAGTAAACACTGATGGCTCTCATAAGGATGTTTTATGCGCTTAACCTAATGCTTGTGACGACCTTACCGTCAAGCAACAATGTTTTCATCTATCGTTCCCATGGTTACTAGAGGCGCCCCCGCCTGTCCTTGCTGCTGCTCATGCTGCAGGCTCTCCCTTACTCCCCGTACCTTATATCTCCCTAACTCCCTTCATCTTATATCTCTCCCTTACTCCCTTCATCTTATATCTCTCCCTTACTCCCCCACCTTATATTTCTCCCTTGGTTTAGAAAGACACGTAAGCGAACACTAGATCACGTTTTCTAATAAATATGTTATAGTGTTTGCTTACGTGTCTTTCTAAACCAACTTGTCGGTATTTATTACCAAGGTTTATACCATTTCTCCCTTACTCCCCTCACCTTATATCTCCGTCTCCATCATCCTTTCTCTTCCCTCTACCTCCAATTTCCATCCCTTCTCCATCTCTTTCTCGCTGTACTTCCCTGCTCCCCTTTCTACCCTCCCTCCATCACTACCTCCATTTATTTCTGCCTTTATCCACCTACCTCTCAATCCCTCCTTCCCTCTCCGCCTCACAGTCTCTTCTTCCATTTCGTTGTGTGACCCTAATAGGTTTAGCGCTTAGTTATAATTACAATCTTCCATTTGGTGCTTCACTCCTTTTATCTACATTAAAAAAATGTGTAAACAAAGAAAAAGCAATTCGGAAATGTCAAATTATAAAATTTAAATAAAATATACAGTTTTATTTACCCCTCTGGTCGGGTATGTATATCCAGGCTGTCAGTCTCGGCCGCTTCTATAGTTTGTATTAAAGTTATTTACCTCTCCTCGTCGGCTGTGTACTATCTTAGTTGACGTGAGTTGTCGACCGTCTGCTTTGAACTGACATGAATCGTTGGGTTAAGTGATCAAGACGGAGTTTACCAACGCTGATTATATTCATTCTGCAGTCTGAAGCACTGACCTTGAACGTTGCCTGAAGTACTTCCATGTGTTTTAACCGAAGCACTGACCTCTAATGTTGTCTAGTTTGACAGTGAGAGCACTGTAGTCTCTGATTCTGAGACCATCCACCTATAGTGGTACTAGTGGATAGGTCCTTTCACATTTATAATATAGGGCCTGCTAGGTTTTGCCACTACGCTCCGAGTCTGAGGATTTGGTTCTCCGTCACTCAGTTTCATGGGAGCATCGCATGTGTCTGCCATTTTTCTTCCATGGCTGACGAGTATGACTTCCATATATTCCTAGATCTCATGGAAAGTATTTAAAACAAGTATTTAATACGTTTGTTACACCAGCTTATAGAAGCCACTTCACACGTCTGTAGAACGAAACCACATTGTAAAGTTGGTCTTGTTGCCCTGGAACAAAATCATAGTCACTGTTCTATCAAAGATAACCACGACAGTTTTGTTGCTGCTTGTTGGGTATAAACGCATAGCGTTTCAGGATGGCGGCTTTCAAAAATTTGCTGTAACAATATTCCTAAGAGGACATGGTGGGTGTCTTCTGACACTTTGTGTGTAACTGGATGAGCAATAATACTGCCCAGTGGGTTTTAGTGTAGCTCACTGCAGCTGCATGGCTTTCTGATGCATCAGCATTTTTGTTCTGGTCGCCCTCGCTGAACTTGGTCACCATTGCTACGAAGCTTCTGACCTTCAGACCCAGATACAGGCTCAGTATCATTTACATCATTATTTATAATTCCTCTCTCTTCCCTCTTACTGTTCATCAACAGTTTCTTGCTGCTTTACCAGAGCCATCACTAGCAAGAATTTAGAACGGCTCTTTTTGTTAGCAGCGTCCTCAGGAGAACCAGGAGGACTAGACACACGTCCTAGAACCACTGTCTCCTGCTCCCTCAGGAGAACCTGGAAGACCAGACGACGCAGGTCCTAAAACCACTGTCTCCTGCTCCTTCAGGAGAACCTGGAAGACCAGACGACGCACGTCCTAGAACCACTGCTTCCTGCTTCCCCAGGAAAGCCTGGATGACCAGACGACGCAAGATGGAGGCTTGCGTCGTCTGGTTTGTATAAACATTCCTCACTGTAGACACCTAGAGCACGTTAAGTCTGTTAAATATACACAACTGCCCAACAGGTTTCCCACGCTTTCGTAATGATAATTTTTCTGCAGCGTCTCCTAAAAACCCCTTAGATTGCACACCTAGCATAATTTAAATATATTAAGTTCGAACAAGGCTCCTCGTATTGTAATGGCTCCAGTTCCCCGAATTAAGCCTGAATGCCTTCCACATCCCCCCCCCCCAGGCGCAGTATAATCCTCCGGGTTTAGCGCTTCCCCCTTGATTATAATAATAATCCTCGTATTGTAGTCTTGGTCCCTCAAGGGAGGTTCCTTGATGCTGGTGAGGGGCTGTTGATCTAGGGAATTGGATCTGTGGTCCGCTTCCCTGAATTAAGCCTGAATGTCTTCCATCCCCACCACAACACAGGCACTGTATAATCCCCAACGGGCTTAGCGCTCCCTATAATGGTTTAGGAGCATTATCTGCTTAAAAGGGAGATGTAAACAAGAAAATAATAAGTGAAAATGTTAAATCGACATTAAATTTTGATAACTAAAATTTGGAAGTAAAATGTGATGAATTATTTTTATATGAGCTTCTACCTTAGGCTGATATTGTATAATACAGCGCTGTATGACCCTTATGGGTTTAGCGCTTAGTTGTAATTATAATAATGGATAATGATGTCCTTGTAAAACTATAATGGAGAGTTATGATGGTTGGGCAGTGTTGTATGATGGCTGGGCAGTGTTGTATGATGGTTGGGCAGTGTTGTATGATGGTTGGGCAGTGTTGTATGATGGTTGGGGGAGTGTTGTTTGATGGTTTTGGGCAGTGTTGTATGATGGTTGGGCAGTGTTGTATGATGGTTGGGCAGTGTTGTATGATGGTTGGGCAGTGTTGTATGATGGTTGGGCAGTGTTGTATGATGGTTGGGCAGTGTATGATGGTTGGGCAGTGTTGTATGATGGTTGGGCAGTGTTGTATGATGGTTGGGCAGTGTTGTATGATGGTTGGGCAGTGTTGTATGATGGTTGGGCAGTGTTTTATGATGGTTTTGGGGAGTGGATGATGGTTGGGCAGTGTTTTGTATGATGGTTGGGCAGTGTTGTATGATGGTTGGGCAGTGTTGTTTGATGGTTTGGGCAGTGTTGTTATGGCTTTGGGGAGTGTTGTATGATGGTTGGGCAGTGTTGTATGATGGTTGGGCAGTGTTGTATGATGGTTGGGCAGTGTTGTATGATGGCTGGGCAGTGTTGTTGATGGTTGGGGAGTGTTGTATGATGGTTGGGCAGTGTTGTATGATGGTTGGGCAGTGTTGTATGTGGTTGGGCAGTGTATGATGGTTGGGCAGTGTTGTATGATGGCTGGGCAGTGTTGTATGATGGTTGGGCAGTGTTGTATGATGGCTGGGCAGTGTTGTATGATGGTTGGGCAGTGTTGTATGATGGCTGGGCAGTGTTGTATGATGGTTGGGCAGTGTTGTATGATGGTTGGGCAGTGTTGTATGATGGTTGGGCAGTGTTGTATGATGGTTGGGCAGTGTTGTATGATGGTTGGGCAGTGTATGATGGTTGGGCAGTGTTGTATGATGGTTGGGCCCGTGTTGATGATGGTTGGGCAGTGTTGTAATGATGGTTTGGCAGTGTTGTATGATGGTTGGGCAGTGTTGTTTTGATGGTTGGGCAGTGTTGTATGTGGGCAGTGTTGTATGATGGTTGGGCAGTGTTGTATGATGGTTGGGCAGTGTTGTATGATGGTTGGGCAGTGTTGTTGATGGTGGGCAGTGTTGTATGATGGTTGGGCAGTGTTGTATGATGGTTGGGCAGTGTTGTATGATGGTTGGGCAGTGTTGTATGATGGTTGGGCAGTGTTGTATGATGGTTGGGCAGTGTTGTTGATGGTTGGCAGTGTTGTATGATGGTTGGGCAGTGTTGTATGATGGTTGGCAGTGTTGTATGATGGTTGGGCAGTGTATGATGGTTGGGCAGTGTTGTATGATGGTTGGGCAGTGTTGTATGATGGTTGGGCAGTGTTGTATGATGGTTGGGCAGTGTTGTATGATGGTTGGGCAGTGTTTGTATGATGGTTGGGCAGTTTTATGATGGTTGGGCAGTGTTGTATGATGGTTGGGCCGGGGGTATGATGGTTGGGCAGGGTTTTTATGATGGTTGGGCAGTGTATGATGGTTGGGCAGTGTTGTATGATGGTTGGGCAGTGTTGTATGATGGTTGGGCAGTGTTGTATGATGGTTGGACAGTGTTGTATGATGGTTGGGCAGTGTATGATGGTTGGCAGTGTTGTATGATGGTTGGGCAGTGTTGTTATGATGGTTGGGCAGTGTTGTATGATGGTTGGGCAGTGTTGTATGATGTTGGGCAGTGTTGTATGATGGCTGGGCAGTGTTGTATGATGGATGGGCAGTGTTTTTATGATGGTTGGGCAGTGTTGTATGATAGATTGGGCAGTGTTGTATGATGGATGGGCAGTGTTGTATGATGGATGGGCAGTGTTGTATGATGGTTGGGCAGTGTTTTTATGATGGTTGGGCAGTGTTGTATGATGGTTGGGCAGTGTTGTATTATGGATGGGCAGTGTTGTATGATGGTTGGGCAGTGTTGTATGATGGTTGGGCAGTGTTGTATGATGGTTGGGCAGTGTTGTATGATGGTTGGGCAGTGTTGTATGATGGTTGGGACAGTGTTGTATGATGGTTGGGCAGTGTTGTATGATGGTTGGGCAGTGTTGTATGATGGATGGCAGTGTATGATGGTTGGGCAGTTTTTATGATGGTTGGGCAGTGTATGATGGTTGGGCAGTGTTGTATGATGGTTGGGCAGTGTTGTATGATGGATGGGCAGTGTATGATGGTTGGGCAGTGTTGTCTGATGGTTGGGCAGTGTTGTATGATGGTTGGGCAGTGTTGTATGATGGTTGGGCAGTGTTGTATGATGGTTGGGCAGTGTTGTATGATGGTTGGACAGTGTTGTATGATGGATGGGCAGTGTATGATGGTTGGGCATGTATGATGGTTGGGCAGTGTTGTATGATGGTTGGGCAGTGTTGTATGATGGTATGGGCAGTTTTTGTATGATGGTGGGCAGTGTATGATGGTTGGGCAGTGTTGTATGATGGTTGGGCAGTGTATGATTGTTGGGCAGTGTTGTATGATGGTTGGGCAGTGTTGTATGATGGTTGGGCAGTGTTGTATGATGGTTGGGCAGTGTTGTATGATGGTTGGGCAGTGTTGTATGATAGTTGGGCAGTGTTGTATGATGGATGGGCAGTGTTGTATGATGGATGGGCAGTGTTGTATGATGGTTGGGCAGTGTTGTATGATAGTTGGGCAGTGTTGTATGATGGATGGGCAGTGTTGTATGATGGATGGGCAGTGTTGTATGATGGTTGGGCAGTGTTGTATGATGGTTGGCAGTGTTGTATATGGATGGCAGTTTTTGTATGATGGTTGGGCAGTGTTGTATGATGGTTGGGCAGTGTTGTATGATGGTTGGGCAGTGTTGTATTATGGATGGGCAGTGTTGTATGATGGTTGGGCAGTGTTGTATGATGGTTGGGCAGTGTTGTATATGGATGGCAGTGTTGTATGATGGATGGGCAGTGTTGTATGATGGTTGGGCAGTGTATGATGGTTGGGCAGTGTTGTATGATGGTTGGGCAGTGTATGATGGTTGGGCAGTGTTGTATGATGGTTGGACAGTGTTGTATTATAGTTGGAATATGTTGTGTATGTACATATATATAATTTTTTTGTCTTGTATAAATCATCTCTTATTAAACAAGAGGATCAATAAGTATTCCAGGTATTTACTTATTTATACGTGGTCTGTGCAATACGCTTGCAAAATGTATAGTTCATTGTCCTGACAGTTTTAGGACTGGCTTACCGAGAGTTTCAACCTCACCCGTTCCTTTTAATAAAAATAAATTACAGCTAGGTCTTGTCATACTTAAAGGCTGTTGTTGTCGTTGGAGGAGGGTGTGAGGCGAGTTCTTCACAGAGAGAGTGTGTGTGGAGAGGTGAAAGAGGCATGTGGGTTGGTAGTGGCTCATGCTAACGCCTCATTATATTCTCACGCTGTAATGACGCCAACCTCCAGTTCTTGAAATAAGTTTTGACACGTGCGACTTGGCCACGACCCTCGGCACGTAATGTTCAGCTGCTTAGTGTACCTGGGAGTCCTTAATGTCTTCACCAGGTCTGAGTGTTGTTGATGGTTATTATTGTGTTCAGGTCTGAGTATTGTTGATAGTCCTTATTGTCTTTACCAGGTCTGAGTGTTGTTGTTGATATTTCTCAGTCACCATGCTAGGTTAATTCTTGATTGTTTTTACTGCCTTCATCGCGTCTGGCTTAAAGTAAAGAAAGTACTACTGGTTACACCAGGTTTGTCTGAGGGTTCTTGTAGGTGCTGCCTTCACCTCGTGTCTTCTACCCCTACAACCTACCTCTCCTTTAATAACCGTGCTGTGCGTCTGACAGATTGGTGCATTTCTTAGTTATTGATTTTCTAGTATATTTTTTACAGTGTTTCTACGGTTTTTCTAGTGTGTATGTTATCCAGATCTTGTAGAGGAGATCGAAAGGTGAGTGTGTATTGTGTGTGAGCTGATTACTTTTGAGTTTGTGAATTGATTATTTTTCAGGTTGTGTTTGCGAATTGATTACTTTTCTGTTTGTCAATGACGAACTTTATAAAGTTAGGATGTATGTGCATGGAAGTAGATGAAGCAGATGATAAAAAAAGAAAATTGTGAATGTTATGAATGAAAAGCTGGATCCTAACTTTAAGCGAGACAGAGCTTCCTTGGGTGACCTTCGACAGTCTCTGGGTTACTAAGCCACCAGTTCTTTGGGTTAATAAGCCACCTGCTCTCTGAGTTACTAAGGCACCAGCTCTCTGGGTTACTAAGCCACCAGCTTTCTAGATTACTAGGCCACCAACTTCGAGTCTTCTTTACAAGAGAGTCTGAGAACGGCGAAAATGCCTCAGTGGTCAGCGAGGTGGTGATGGCCATTCTAATTTATAGATAACTCTCTCTCTCTCTCTCTCTCTCTCTCTTCCCCTGTGTGTGTAATTACTCGACACATTAAAGCTGGCCTGGAGGGAATGAGGCGGAGGAATTGAGCTAAAGCTCTTGATAACGCTTATTAACGTCTAATATGTTGACTAATAGGTGATGTAAATTATATTAATTTATAAGTGGTATTCAGGTAATACCAGCAGGTTAAGGTCTTGTGATACCAGCAGGTTGTTGAGGTCTGGTGTTACCAGCAGGTTGTTAAGGTCTGGTGTTACCAGCAGGTTGTTAAGGTCTGGTGTTACCATCAGGTTGTTGAGGTCAAGTATTACCAACAGGTTGTTAAGTTCTGGTGCTACCAGTAGGTTGTTAAGGTCTGGTGTTATCAGCAGGTTCAGGTCAGGTATTACCTCTTGGTTAACCTTATGGTAATGCCTGACTTTAACCTGCTGGTAATACCTGACCTTAACCTACTCGTAATACCTGACCTGAAGGTTAGATATTACCAGCAGATTGTTGAGAGTTGTTGACTGGTGGTGTACAAATGAAATGCATCCTACATGACCCTCATGTGGTCTACAGGCCTTAAACTTGACTTAAAATCATGTATACAGAAAGTCATGTTGGTTTAGCAGTGGAGGTGTACTTACAGTTGTGGTCTGGCTGCACCAGTGACTCGTGACACCGTGTTGTATTCACAGTCGTAGGCTGGCTGCATTCAAGTTGTACTCAAGTTGTACAAAATAATAATTATATCTTAATTTCTACAAGTACATGTAAAAGGTATACAGGCCTAGCTGACATCAATGACATCAAATAACATCAAATTAGGTCAGTTTTGTCCCAGTATGCGACCCACACCAGTGGACTAACACCCGGGTACCCATTATTACTGATGAGTGAACATAGACAACCGGTGTAAGGAAACGCGCCCAATGTTTCCACCCCTTTGCCGGAAATCGAACCCGGACCTCACCGTGTGAAGTGAGAACTTTTGTCACCAGGCCACAAGAAATTCTGTAAAGTGTGATGGACAAAGGAGGGGTTGGCAGGGCAAGAGTCATTCAGGAACAAAATTATTCATGAAGAAATACATAATTTTATTTCTTCATTCATGAAAAAATTAGGATACTTAAGTTCTCATTAATGATTCTCTTTTATCAGTGGGATGTTTAATGTTGCATGATGTTGAGCAAGTGCTAATGGTTCCCATCACTGCACAGACTTGCCAAGTTTTCACTTACCAGTAAAGTTTCAGCCACGTACGTTGTGTCGCCATAGAGATCAACTTAAGAAACTATTGTCTTTTTTCCTCACTTGTGATCCCTTCCTTTTCCCCCTCTGCTTCCCCTCGCCTTCCTCACTCTCCTCCAAATGGAAGCTATCTTGACGGGGTAGAATGGAGGGGAAAGATGGACAGCATTATACTAAATGTTGACCTAAACCCGTGTAGGTCATTTTACGCAGGAGGTGGTGGAGGCTTCATACACCGTTCTCGTGGAAAATGTTTCCAGGGTAGAGTATGTATAGTGTATATGAAGTACTAGTATAGCTATAAACATGTACATTATAATAATAATTATCCTTATTTCTATAAATACATGTATACGGGCGTAGCTGACATCACTGACATACTACAATACAGAAAATCCCTTGTTAGGCAGAGCATTTCGGGAAAATCAGGTCATTTTTGTCCCTAGGATGCGATCCACATCAGTTGACTAACACCCAGGTACCTATTTTACTGATAGGCAAACATGGACAGCAGCTGTCTTAAGGAAACACGTTCTAATATTTCCACCCGTACCGGGGATCGAACCACAGACCTCAGTGTGTGAGAAGAGTGCGCCAGCAGTCGACCTACGGGAAACCGAGAAACCGATGTAACTTCTTAAAGAATTGTGTTTCTCTATGTATGACTAAATGTATGCACCATTATAATGACGTTACATCTAGTCTTGAGAAAAATAGTGCAGTATAAGTCTTAAGTGAATACATGAAGTGGTAAAGGACGGGTTGCTTCACGGAGACAGAGGTGGAGACGACCACACTGCTGGAGACGACCACACTGCTGGAGACGTGCACAGGGAGACGCGCACACTGCTGGGACGCGCACACTGCTGGGACGACCCAAATGCTGGGGACGTTTCACACTGTGGGGGACGGCACATGTGGAGACGTGCCCCCTCTGGGGGGACGTGCACCTTTTGGAGACGTGCACACTGCTGGAGACGACCACACGCTGGAAAACGTGCACACTGCTGGGATGCAATGCTGGGGAGCGCACACTGCTGGAGACGACCCACTGTGGAGACTGCACATTGGAGACTGCACACTGCTGGGGACTGCCACTGCTGGGACGTGCACACGTGGAACGTGACATGCTGGAGACGACCCCCTGTGGGGACGACCACACTGCTGGGGACGTGCACACTGCGGAGAGTGCACACGCTGGAGACGACCACACTGCTGGAGACGTCACACTGCTGGAACGGCACACTGCTGGAGACATGCACATGCTGGGGAGTGCCACTGTTGGAGACGCCACACTGCGGAGCGCGCACACTGTTGGAGACGCGCACACTGCAGGGAGCGCACACTGCTGGAGACTCACACTGCGGAGCGTCACATGCTGGAGACGGCACCTGCTGGAGACGACCACATGCTGAGACGTGCACACTGCTGGGGACGTGCACTGCTGGGACGTGACACTGTGGAGCGTGCACACTGTGGGGAAAGTGCACACTGCTGGAGACTGCACATGTGGGGGGACGGCACCTGCTGGAGACGGGCCCCACTGCTGGGGAAAGTTTCACACTGTGGGGACGGCACACTGCTGGAGACGTGCACACGCTGGAGACGTGCACACTCTGGAGCGACCACAATGCTGGAGAGTCACACTGCTGGGGACGTGCACACTGCTGGAGACGTGCACACTGCTGGAGACGGGGACACTGCTGGAGACGTGCACACTGCTGGAGACGTGCACACTGCTGGAGACGTGCACACTGCTGGAGACGTGCACACTGCTGGAGACGTGCACACTGCTGGAGACGTGCACACTGCTGGAGACGACCACACTGCTGGAGACGTGCACACTGCTGGAGACGTGCACACTGCTGGAGACGTGCACACTGCTGGAGACGTGCACACTGCTGGAGACGTGCACACTGCTGGAGACGCGCACACTGCTGGAGACGCGCACACTGCTGGAGACGCGCACACTGCTGGAGACGCGCACACTGCTGGAGACGCGCACACTGCTGGAGACGCGCACACTGCTGGAGACGTGCACACTGCTGGAGACGCGCACACTGCTGGAGACGTGCACACTGCTGGAGACGTGCACACTGCTGGAGACGTGCACACTGCTGGAGACGCGCACACTGCTGGAGACGACCACACTGCTGGAGACGTGCACACTGCTGGAGACGTGCACACTGCTGGAGACGTGCACACTGCTGGAGACGTGCACACTGTTGGAGACGTGCACACTGCTGGAGACGACCACACTGCTGGAGACGTGCACACTGCTGGAGACGTGCACACTGCTGGAGACGTGCACACTGCTGGAGACGACCACACTGCTGGAGACGACCACACTGCTGGACACGCGCACACTGCTGGAGACGCGCACACTGCTGGAGACGACCACACTGCTGG
>NC_069413.1:47649180-47729180 GCF_026875155.1 Cherax quadricarinatus | reverse complement strand
ATTTTTTTCTTTCGTGTACTGGCGGGGACTGCTTAATAGGTTCTGGGTAGGGTTGTAGGCTGTCTGTAGAGGTGGTCTGACAGGTAGGTCCTCTAGAAGGGGTGCTAGGGTAGACAGTATAGCTCTGTTGGAAACATGCTGGCAAGTGATACTTCCGTTGGTGGGGCCTGGATAACAAACAGTAAAGATGACGGCATTATTTGTCAACTGAGGGTAAAGCTTCTGGGAAGTCCATCTCCGGGAGATTGTTCCGGTGGAAGACTGCGTACATGATTGTGTTCAAGGATTCAGGTCGGGTAACGTAGTGCAGGCAAGCAAAGACGATACTTGTAATGCTCTTGCTGGGTGCGTTGTCTTGAAATATTTGGTCGCAGCTGCGGTTTGCGACGCCTGCGTGAAATGAGTTCTGTCTGTTCTTGGCGGCATCTGCATAAGTGACATTCCTTGTATAGTTGGTTGAGTGGCGTTAAGCTGGGTCTTGTCTTCAGCTTTCTACTTGGTGAGCAGATCCAGCCTGATAAGGCACTTGGAAGCTGGTGTGAGGTGGTCTTCACCGCAGTTAGGGTGAGCTGACCGTGCGTCACTCTGGCAGACAGTTAATTACACAATAACTTGTTATGGTGTGATTTGTACATCAAATCTAGTGTACAAGACATCAGAGAAATGTCCCTCAGGACAGCGGACAGGATTCGAGCCGTGGTATGGCAATCTAACAATTAACAAACCAACACTCACATTGTTCCATGCCAACCAAGAAGGGACATCAGTATGAATCAGAAGTGAACATTCATTGTACTGGTGAACAATTTAGTTTATTCTTCAATATTCCATTGCAGAAAATTAAAGATTATGGTATAAAAAAATAAAGGAATGAAGAGGATGAAACAAATCAAGGTTCGATGACAAAGTTAGAGGCTATAAGAAATTTGCATGTGTAAGCCGAGCGCGCGCACGTGTGTGCATGTGTATCTATGTATATATATATATATCTATAATATATAATATATATACACATATATATATGCACATGCATGCATATGCATACATACGGGTGTGGACATGGGCCGGAGATGATGTAACTCACTAGCCTTCATGTTGCAGAACAATAAGAGTCTTAGAAATAACGATAAGACGGAGCTCAGAATATTGTCGACCACTGAGAGATTACTTGGGATTGCCATTAATTATATCCATGGAGGAAGTCGAGGCTTAAATGAGAGATGAAAAAAACTGTGAAGGGAAAGGATATTTGGTGGGAGGCAGTACTACTGCCTCCCACCAAACATAAGGGGGATAACCCATAGACCTCTGGCCGTCTTCAAGAGGAAGCTGGACAGTTACCTAAAGTTAGTGCTGTGCAACCGGGCTGTGGTTCGTACGATGGGTTGCGTGTGTCCGGCATGATGTTGCATGCAACATCATGGAATCTTGGTTCAGAGGACATCTACAAGACCTTCTTCACGGCTCCCGCAACTAACCCATCTCTTTGGGAAGAACCTACTTCCACTGGGGAATCCCGCCTACCAGTGACTGCCCTCGTCTGCTGCCCGTCCCTTCCACTGACACCTATAAAAACGCCAGTCTTCTTGCCTTTGCTCCAGACTCTCCTCCACCACGATGCTGTGAACACTAACTCCAAGGCCGAGGGACTGATTACCTCATCTTTTGTATATAGTTCTACTGTCTTCCTATTATGTCCTAGAATCTGTATTGATAAAGCCACTGGATGGCGAAACGTCTACAATAAAGATATCCAGATGTTGCACATGTGTCTTAACTTTCATATTGTCGGTATTTTATACCTTTCTTGCACAACAGCCTGGTTGATGAAGCCCTGATCCGCCACAAGGCCTGGTCATAGACCGGACTGCGGGGGCGTTGACCCCTGGTAGGTAGACTCTCCTATAGAGGCATGACCTCTTCATCTGAACTGAGAAAACAAATACAGTTTACCGCACACCCTATTGATAGTCGAAGGCCATTTATCCTTTCATTCCTGATTACCCATAACCTACTTCCATTATTTCATCCTTACCTACTGCCCTCCCCACTTACCTCCGCCCTTCCCTCCCTTCTTGTCATACTTTTATAATGACCATGAAAAACTAAAAAGACTGGGATCACTTACGAGCCGAGCTTCATTACCAATTACTTCCCGCCTCTCATCCGTTCCTAACTTCACTTCACGGACATGGAGAAATGTGTACGTGGTTGGACTCTCAGTTGTGCTAAATCACTTCTTCCTCGATATGACGCTTGAGATCATTACCAGTGGCCACACTGATCGATATCTCCATTTGAAAGAAGTCAGGGTTTACGCTCATTGCGTTGTTCAAGCCACTAAACGCTCTTGAGAGCATGCTTTTTACACGACGAATACCTTTCTCGATGAGAAGTGTGCAATATAATGCGAAGCTAGTAAGCACGTCAAGTGGCCAAACTCTTGTGCATAATGTTAGTGACCAAGAGTTAGTCATCGCAGTCGACGTAGTACAAGAACTGAGTCACCACTTGGTTCGGATCTTCCAAGGTCTCTCCACTTAAGTTTAAGTTTCCTGCCCTGAAGAGACGGTAAAACAGTTGGGGATACTGAAGTAACTGTTATGTCGTGTTAACGCTACTCTTACACTCTGAACTGTATGATAGTATGAACAGTCATAATTTTAGACAGTAAGAAGGTTGTGAGAGACTATACATGTGCATCTACCGTGGCTGATACCTATCCCCAATATACCAGGGAGGAAGGAGGGACAGCCGCCAGCTTCAGGGCGTCCCAAGTCTAGAAAATATGGAGAACTTGCCTATCATTATATGTTTGTTCCCTTAGGCTCAGAGACCCTTGGCTCATGGGGAAAGAATGCATTTAAGTTCCTTAAGGAGCTAGGCAAAAGACTCAGCAAGGTAACTAGGGATCCCAGGACAGCTAGTTTTCTGTTCCAGCGACTCAGCGCTGCTGCTCAGACGGGTAATACCTGCTGTATTTTGGGCACGTGCCCCAGCTCTGAAGAGCTGGATGAGATTTTCACATTATAGTCAGTGATAAACACGTAGCAATATGTACTAGACATGTATCTCTCACATCTTATGTACTGTATATGCCATCTTTATATCAACAATGTATCTCTTAAACCTTTTGTACCATATTATGTAATAAAATATACCTATTGGTAAAAAAAGAATGAAAAGATAGGGTGGTAGGGGAAGTGGAATATTGAAACGGCTTCAGGAAGAAATCCAAATATTCTTCCTTGAAGCCTTTTTATCCACTTCTCCGAGGCTATGGGTCCCACAATTTACACCAGAGGTGGACCCCCATATATATATATATATATATATATATATATAATATATATATATATATATATAATAATAATTTTTTTCAACAAATCGGCCGTCTCCCACCGAGGCAGGGTGACCCAAAAAGAAAGAAAACCCCCGAAAAGAAAATACTTTCATCATCAGTCAATACTTTCACCTCACTCATATATAATCACTGTCTTTGCAGAGGCGCCCAGATACAACAGTTTAGAAGCATATATAAAGATATATAACATATCCCTCCAGACTGCCAATATCCCAAACCCCTCCAGTACTCAAGCCCAGCTGTATAAAACTAACCGGTTTTCTTGAATCTCTTCACTAAATATTACTCTGCTCACACTCCAACAACTCGTCATGTCCCAAAAACCATTCATCTCTATTCACTCCTATCTATCACGCTCACGTACGCTTGTTGGAAGTCCAAGCCCCTCGCCCACAAAACCACCTTTACCCCCCTCCTCCAGCCTTTTCGAGAATGACCCCTACCCCACCTTCATTTCCCTACAGATTTATACACTCTCCAAGTCATTCTACTTTGATATTCTCTCTAAATGACCAAACCACCTCAACAACCCCTCTTCAGCCCTCTGACCAATACTTTTATTAGCTCCTCACCTTCTAATCTCTACACTCCAAATTCTCTGCATAATATTTACACCACACATTGCCCTTAGACAGGACATCTCCACTGCCTCCAACCGCCTCCTCGCTGCAGCATTTACAACCCAAGCTTCTCAGCCATACAAGATTGTTGGTACCACTATACTTTCATACATTCCCTTCTTTGCCTACATGGATAACGTTTTTTTTTATCTCCACAAATACCTCAACGCACCACTCACCTTTTTTTCTTTATCAATTTTATGATTAACCTCATCCTCCATAAACCCATCCGCTGACACATCAACTACCAAATATCTGAAAACATTCACTTCTTCCATACTCCCTCTCTCCAATGTGATATCCAATTTTTCTTTATCTAAATCATTTGATACCCTCATCTCTTACTCTTATCTATGTTCACTTTCAACTTTCTACCTTTACACACCCTCCCAAACTCGTCCACTAACCTTTGCAACTTTTCTTTAGAATCTCCCATAAGCACAGTATCATCAGCGAAAAGTAACTGTGTCATCTCCCATTTTGTACTTGATTCCCCATAATTTAATCCCACCCCTCTCCCCAATTACTTTTACAATCCCATTTATAAATATAAGCAACTATGCTGACATTACACATCTCTGTCTAAGACCTACTTTTACCGGGAAGTAATCTCCCTCTCTCCTACACACCCTAACCTGAGCCTCACTATCCTCATAAAAACTCTTTACAGCATTTAGATAAAGGTAGGGAAGTTTTCATTGTATTTATGGATTTAGAAAAGGCATATGATAGTGGATAGGGGAGGAATGTGGCAGATGTTAGTTTTAGCAACTTACTACCTATTGCATACATTTGCAACATCTGCCACACTGCTTCCCTATCCACTCTATCATATGCCTTTTCTAAATCCATAAATCCAATTAAAACCTCCCTACCTTTATCTAAATACTGTTCACATGTATGCTTTACTGTAAACACTTGATCTACACATCCCCTACCCACTCTAAAACCTCCTTGCTCATCTGCAATCCTACATTCTGTCTTACCTCTAATTCTTTCAGTAATAACCATATGTACGCTTTACCTGGTATACTCAGTAAACTTATTCTCCTATAATTTTTACAATCTCTTTTGTCCCCTTCCCTTTATATAAAGGAACTTTACACGTTCTCTGCCAATCCCTAGGCACCTTCCCCTCTTCCATACATTTATTAAACAAAAATACCAAGCACTCCAACACAATATCCCTCCCTGCTTTTATCATTTCTGTCATGATCCCATCAGTTCCTGCTGCTTTACCTCCTTTCATTCTACGTAATGCCTCGCACACCTCCCCCACACTCTCATCCTGCTCTTCTTCACTCCTAAAAGATGTTATACCTCCCTGACCAGTGCATAAAACTACCGACTCCCTTTCATCATCGACATTTAAAAGTTCCTGAAAACATTCTTGCCATCTACCCAATACCTCCAGCTCCCCATCTACTAACTCCCCTACTCTGTTTTTAACTGACAAATCCATTCGTTCCTTAGCCTTTCTTAACTTGTTTATCTCCAGAATTTTTTTCTTATTTTCAACAAAATTTCTTGCCACTGCCTCTCCCACTCTTTCCTCTGCTCTCCTTTTGCACTCTCTCACCACTCTCTTCACCTTTCCTTTACTCTCCATATACTTTACTCTTCTTACAACACTTCTGCTTTGTAAAAGCCTCTCATAAGCTACCTTTTTCTCTTCTATCACACCCTTTACTTCATCATTCCACCAGTCACTCCTCTTTCCTCCTGCACCCACCCTCCTATAGCCACAAACTTCTGCCCCACATTCTATTGCACTGTACTGCATTTCTAAAACGACCCCATCCCTCTTCATCCCCCTCCCCCACTGTTCATACTTGCATTAGCCCACCTTTCTGCCAATAGTTGCTTATATCTCACCCTAACTTCCCTCTCCCTTAGTTTATACACTTTCACCTCTCTCTTACTTGCTGTTGCCATTTTGCTTTTGTTCCCATCTACCTCTTACTCTAACTGTAGCTACAACTACAGATGAAAAGCTGTAAGCCTTCTCCTTGAAAGCTGGCTGCCTTGGATCAAAACGTCTAGCACAAGCTGGACGCCAAGGTATTGGTCCAGTGTGGTGAGATTGGTATAGCACTGCGTACCTTGTTCCAAGGTTCCTAGGTTCGAGCCTTCTTCAGCCAGAGATCAGTGTTTGCGTATATTTCGCCTGCTCTTGCGAATTCCTTGCATTGTTAAAATCTCTAGTAAGGCTGATGCATGCAGGGGATGAGATGAAAAGCTGTAAGCCTTCTCCCTGAAAGCTGGCTGCCTTGGATCAGAACGTCTAGCGCAAGCTGAACCTTGTTCCAAGGTTCGTAGGTTCGAGTCTCCTTCAGCCTGAGATCAGTGTTATATATATATATATATATATATATATATATATATATAATATATATATATATATATATATATATATATATATATATATATATATATATATATATATATATATATTAGTTAAGTGTGTACAGAGGCGGCTATCCAGCCGCAAAGGAATTGGGTATGAGGGGTTTGCCTTTCGTCTAAATTTTCTTTGACTTATGGCTAATGATCCTGACTGAATTATGGATACTGTTTTGTGGATGACTGACTTGTTTTGCTAGTCTTGTAATAACTTTGTTGAATGTTAGTAAGCTAATCATGATTAGTAGCAAGTTAGTAACAATAGAAAATTGAAAATGTTTGTTAAAAGCTCTGAATAACCATACGGTTCTAGTGCTTTGCGAATTAAACAATAAGAAAAAGGTTCTTCTGGGAGCATTTCGGTGAACTCTGTTGAGATCAACTATGTGGAGCATCATAATCCTTATGGGATCACCGTGAGACTTACTGACTTCCAGACTGTATTCATTTCCATGATCTAAATTTCTGAATGATTCTATGACTGTTACAAATTGTTCCTTGTCAGGCCAGGAGGCCATCTCTCAACCTGACAGAAGTCTGTTTTGACGATTGCAACAGTACAGAGAGTCTCCTGAGACAGTCATTTCAACATAATAAATTAACTTAAAACAAGGATGAAATGAGAGATTTTAAAATCTTGTAAATCTTAATGTATATTAGAAAAATATTTGTATATTCTTAACTATGTCTACCACCAGTCTTATGTCAGTAACCAGAATATCAAAAGCTTCAGATAATCATACTACCTCAGTACAGATCAACAAGTGGAATGTAGAAGTCAGAGGCCCTACTATCAAGGGTTTGTACCGTCAGTCCTGCTCAGAGACTGGCTTAAAAGTGGCAAAGGAGAGTATGATAGAAGCCGGTACTCTGCTCAGGTACTGACTGACAGGAGAAAAAAAAAGATATCGATACCTCCACACAAAAATCGATCCCACAAGTAGGTTCCATAGTAGGAACAAAGGTAGGACCACCCGTACAAAGTATAAACACACCTTCCAATAATTAACAGAATATGAAACATTCTAGAACGTACGTGTGTGTGTGTGTGTGTGTGTGTGTGTGTGTGTGTGTGTGTGTGTGTGTGTGTCTCTGTCTGCCTGTCTACACGAGACTAGAGACCTTAACCGTGTCATATCCACGGTATGACAAGAGGTGTCGTACTCTCAGCTTCGCCAATATTTGTTGAATAGTTTAACCAATCACAGAGAGATTGCTTTTCCTTTCAGCCTTTCAGCCACCATACTAAATACCCAGCATGTAATAAGCAGTGCTGTATGACCCTTGTGGGTTTAGCGTTTAGTTATGATAATAATATATGATAAAAGTAAGGTGAATTACTAATATAATTTACTAGTAATATACATATATATTATGCAATATATATAAAATATACCCGTATTTTACTGACTAGTTATACAAATAATTTTAGCACAAATTCAGTGCTATGTAAGAGTGGAAAAAATACGTACATAGTTAGGTGCGGATGTACGTAACAATAAGCTGAGAGATTATCATAGATATTAGTAAATCCGGAAGTTGTAGGGTCATCCCTCTGTATTATGTAATCTACGTATGCTCGCCTACGTCGTCTTTTTTTGTTTTTCCTATCTTATGTTTATAAATCATTCCATTTTTAGAAATCCCTCAAAGTCTGTCGTTTCCTTCTTACTTTCACAAAGGCACTTCTCCGCTTTGAACTCACGTTCACTTTGTTCACATCCAGTCGCAATTTGATACTCCTACTGTATACACTAATGGCCTGAAATCCTCTTCTGGAGTGGGATAAGCTGCCTGTCGTCTAAGATCATATTTACCAAGAGCGATTGCCACAGTCGACAGATGTTTCGCGACAGAGGAAACTACCTGTCGATGCAAGCGATTCTGACTTTTTTTTTTTTCAATTTGAGTGGACACAGCCAATAATATTTTGCTAGATCCCTAACCATCCCAGAGTTGAAGGCAATGAACCTGCCGATTCGAATGTGGTTTCTGAAGCTCGGGACCCTACATCTTCCTCAGGGAATTAGTTTCTCGGCTATTTTTCCGTTGTTGCGGCAACACTTGAGAGTTGACAGAGTCGACGGTTCTCTTTGATAATCCATAATCTGTGTTTAATCAACCACTCCTGGGCTTCAGTTCTTCTTAGCGTCATCCATGTCCGGTGTTGGAGACTTTTTTTTTAGCGATACCACATTAGTCACCAACAGTCCGTGGGCAAAATTAGACACATGTGGGTATCTTTATTGTAGACGTTTTGCCACTTGGATGGCGAAATGTCTACAGTAAAGTTACCCAGATGTTGCACATGTGTGTAATTTTCATATTGTCGGTATTATACAATGTACAACTCCGTGGGTATCCTGATTCACTCTGTGAGAATTGTTAATTGACTCTAACTGTCCAGCATAGCTTAATACAATTATCTGGTTTATAAGAAGATCCATTAACATTATCATGAACATCGTGCCTTGCTAGCTGTCAGCTTTCTTCTGTCAGTGTACCATCTTTAATGTAGATTCTCGAGCTTGTTATACGTTATTGATCGGTTTCACCGACTTTGAATTACTCATTTTTTTTTCTAATTTCCCCCTTTACCCTTGTATACTTGTGTCCCCTCACTCTCACCCCTCTGTTGTGAAACACTGAATTACCCTCACAATTTATAGCTTTTCCTGTATATTATTAATATTATTGTTCTGAGGTCTGAAAATGTTCGTTAAAGTTAACTTGGTGTAAGACAGCAGTGATTCATTCGTATAGTTTTAAGCTTTTTTGGAACTAGCATTTATCTCTCGTATCTTATATCTGCAAACTAAACTTCTGTTTCATATTGTTGCAGTTAGCGTGATACTGGTTAAGTAATCCAGAATCATCCTTGTGATCGAGAGATCTTCCTCTGACAAAACTAGATTGTCTCCCTAGATCCTTACGGGTTTGGTGGATTTTCAATAATAATAATAATAATAATAATAATAATAATAATTGTAATGCTAGCTGTGTCCCAGTAGGACAACTTTTATTTAAACAAAAGTCTCAAACCAACTAGATTTTATGCCCATAAAAAGTATTTTATGGAGTTTTTCTCTCTTTAAACCATTGTGTTGTATGTAAATACAAGTTTACAACTTTTCTCCGCCAGGTGGTGTGCGAGTTGATGTAGCAGAGTGTAGTGTTGCAGCAGTGTAGTATTTGTTGAAGGATAGTTTTGTGTCTTCTTGTAGATTGCAATATTCCGTATTTGTTTGTCTGCTTTTCTTTTGCATTCTTCTGGCTATTAAAGAATGTATTGAGTCCAAATATATGTGACATCCAATAAGTTTAATACACTAATAAAAATAATTGTCGGTGTTGTAATGTTGTAAACACCAGTCGTCAGTGTGTGAAGGAACAGAGCAGTTGAGATAGTGTTTCCTGGTGCTCTTGCAAGTAATGATCTCATGAATGAACTGCTGAAGGTGTCGCTGTTTCATTACACCTGTCTCCATTGAAATGGAAATCAACCATCATGGGAAGTGTGCAGTCCTCGTCTTTACCTCCATCGAAATCATACTTGTTTTATGTATGAGTATATATATATATATATATATATATATATATATATATATATATATATATATATATATATATATATATATATATATATATATATATGTCGTGCCGAATAGGCAGAACTTGCGATCTTGGCTTAAATAGCAACGCTCATCTTGCCATATAGGACAAGTGAAAATTTGTGTATGTAATAATTTCGCCAAAATTATTCTGAACCTAACGAAAAAAATATATTTCACTGTGTTTGCTTAGTATTAAATTACTGTAAACAAATCTAAAATATATTTAGTTGGGTTAGGCTAAAATAAATTGCGCTTGTTATAATAAGGTTAGGTAAGTTTTCTAAGTTCCTTTCGGTGCAAAATTATAAATTTTTACATCAACAGTAACGAAAAAAATATATCTTTAAACCTATAAAAGAAAATTTTAGAAAGGACTTAATTTTAAATGAGTTCTTGCTAATTGACCAGTTTTACATATTCGGCACGACATAATATATATATATATATATATATATATATATATATATATATATATATATATATATATATATATATATATATATATATATATATATATATAATATATATAATTGGGGGGGGTAATTTTTCCATAACTCGCGAGTTTCTGTTCGCTAAGCGCAGTTTCTATCAACACGGGAGAGTAAAGACATGTCATTTGCAGTCCCCCCAGGTTGCGGTTTTACTATCCCCACCTTGACACTATCTGTGGTGTCTAAATTCTTTAAAAAGGACGAATTCAAGAGGAACTTATCATCTGTAATTTTTTTTATTTCCACACACTGCCGTTTCTCTTGTATATAATGAAGAATGTGCTTTGCCAGTCACTCTTAAGCATGTCTATCTTGAGAAGCAGTTTGCTTGTCTATTCTCAGGATATATAGTTCTAATTTTCTTTCCTTGTTCTTGAATCAAAAAAGTTTATGTAAAAAAATTATTGGAAAAGTTTCGTGGTATCCAGTGAGTGTTGAGGGAGCAGCGCAGCTTCAGCCCGAGTGCTCCTCCTCTCAGGCTTTTGTATCACGTTTATTTTCCAGAGACTTTACAAATTACAATTATATTACCATTCGCCTCTTTGATCAATATTGAACTATTTTGACATCATCACATTGTGTATTGCCTCTAAGAAATAATGTGTTTGCGATTTTAATTTTTGTGTTGCAGCGAGAAAACAGAAGCAGCAACAGCACTAGCTACTACAGCATCAGCAACAACAGCAGCAGCGGTAGCACCAACACCACCAACACCAACACCACCACTCACCAGCCTCACCACCACAAACCTCCTCCCCCTCCCCCTCTCCTACCTGCCAGTCATAACACAACACGTTTGGAATACCTACAATCTCTAACCATTTGAATCCGAAGGTTTACTAGTCATTTCTGGAAAAGTTTTTCTCCAGCTTAGCTTAATATGCTTTCTGAAATAAATTCTGACAATAGAATTTCGAAGAAAACGAATGTGAGGTAACATTTGATCCTTCTACCTAGGTGGAAGCTTGTGTTGGTTGACTTTAAATTGGCACTTCAATGTCATGACCTGGGTAGCTTACCATTGTTTCTGCTCTCATCCACCACGGCCTTACAGGCATAACAGTAAACTAAACACGGATTATTTTGAGTTCGAAGCCTCCACCAACTCTATACTTTAACTCTCTTCATTTGCATGAATTTCTGACACTAAAAGGGAATCATTTGTATTCTCTCCTAGCATCGCTGCACAGCTTCTGCCATATTCAAACAATGTAACATTATTCCACTTTACTTGGAGGCACCTCTCGCTGCTCATCCATACCATCATTAACAACAAGAAAGGATGGTCTAGAGAATACCTTTCCACTCGATGAATTTAAAAAAAAATAATCTTTTTTGCAAGTTAGGATATATGTGTCGGTGGCGAGGCAGTGTAGGTTTATGATCTGTGTTGTGTCTTGCTTTCTGAAGCCACTACGAAGAGCGTTAATCATTTATATAAAGACTGGGTGGCTCGTAGCTCTGTGGTAGTGCCTTCGGCTCACAACCTAAGAGTTTGATCTTGGTGTGGGTGGAGCCGTTACCCCTGTTTTCAGGTGTTAGCAGACTGTTGTAGGTGGGATATGGATTGCATCCTGGCGGGTGGTAGGGTAGCTTAGCATGAACTGAGGTAAAATAACAGCTCTTTACTGTAAATTCAACGGTGTTTAAAACTGAGCGTCACTGTCGGTGCTGGTGGTTGAGGGTGGCAGTAGGAGCGGCGACTCATTGAGATCACTGGCAACATGAATAACAGCAGAGACTCTTGGTAGCCGCAGAATGTTGACTACACTAATAACCATTGGCGTGGTGTTACCAACGGCAACGGTGACAGCAACGATAACAGTGATAACGGCAACATTAATAACGGCAACAGTGATAACAACGGCGACATGGACATGCGGCATTTGTATTTTATGACTGAGCCGGCTTATTTTTTTTTCAGTAGATATAAAACATTATATGATTAAAGTGACGAGGTGAAAGCAACCACTCCAACAATGTGCTTGTAATTGGCGTGCGCTTGATTTAATTTTATTTTTTAATTAAAAAGAAATGTTCAGTAATGTAGAGAAGCCACAGCCTCGCTGAGGAAGAAAGCATTTGTATGAGTTCCTCATCTTTGAGGTAGACCAAGTTGCGTGTGTGATCTCTCGAATCCAGAATGCAAAGAAACAGTGAAATGATGTGGAATTAAAGGTAGTGTCCAGTGCACGGTGGATACCACGAGTTGTATGATTTAGTGGTTATACTAGTGAATCAGATGATGTCCTGTAAGTCTGCAGTGAATGACGTGAAGTGGAAAGCATTGCCCCGGGCACACAGACTTCCTTGAGTTGTAAAGTCTTGGTCGTAACACTGGTGCCTCAGATGCCTTCTGTCAGTCTCCGACGATGATGAACATTTTGTACACGATGCGTACACCTCGCATACGCTGTCAGTTCAAGGAAGAAATAATTACCCAAGGGCTTTAGACACTTGTGGAGTAGTCATGTAAAAACGACGCTGGTAACCCTACTGCGTTTTCAGACGGTATCGCGATGGTCTGTCATCAAACAGCGGAAGTTGATGTCGCGATACAATGAATCAGCAGTCACAGGAAGTAAAATTGTCTCAGACGATAGGGCACGAAATGTATTTTTCTAAAGTGTTTGTGCCTTGCATTAAGTGTACAAAAAAGAACAAAAAACAATATGCATCATCCACCACTGGCACACAGTCGTCTTCTACACGGAAATAGCAAAAACTGGTAAATACGTTGAAATTTCTAAGTGAAAGTGATAATATTGACTAGAAGTGTATTATATAAAGATGTGCTGATCCATGAGAGTGCATCAGCACATCATCGGATAGGGGGAAGATGGGGTCTCCGCCACTTTTTGTACTGGATGACCCACATGGTTTAGAGCTCCGTGGTATACACTATCAACACAGTGCAGTGACCACGTGTAACCATGTCCTCACCTGCACTACCAACACCACCACCACCACTAAAATACCAACACCAACAATCACCACCATTTATTTATACCAGAAATGTAGGGTTTATATAGCACTGCTTGGAAGACACTCTTCTTCCCTAAGTAAAATACAGTGAACGAAGCACCTCTGCTCTTCACCCTTGATCGTAGTTATTGTCTTCGTTAAATTGGCCGTTTTGATCAGTTTTTTTGGGGTGGTAGAGTTTTGGTTTTCTCTGAGGAGGTAGCACTGTGAAAGTAGGGTGCTTCTCTGATGGGGTCCCCTGGAAACGTATGAGCTTCTCCGATGGTGGTACTGTGTGTGTAGGAGTTTCTCTGAGGGTTTGGTACCCCGTGTAAGTTGATGCTTCTCCGTTGGGGTACTGTGTAGTATATGATGCTTTTTGACGGGGTTTACTGTTTGTGTATGATGCTTCTCTATGGGGGGTCTGTGTAGTGTTGATGTTCTCTGATGGGGTACTGTGTAGTGTATGGTGTTCTCTGAGGGGGTGCTGTATGCGTATGGGTTTTCCTGTGGTGGTACTGTGAAATGTATGATGTTCTCTGAGGGTGGTACGTGCTTTTTATATGCTTTTTTGTGGTACTGTGTATGTATGGTTTTCTCTGAGGGTCTGTGTAGTGATGATGCTTCTCGATGGTGGTACTGTGTAGTGTAGGTGTTTCTCTAGGGTGGTACTGTGTAGAGTAGATGTTCTCTGAGGTGGTTTGGTATGATGGATTTTCTCTGACGGTGGTACTGTGTATTTGTATTCTTCTTTGTGTGGTTCTGTGTAGTGTTGACTTCTCTGAGGGTACAGTGTGTGTATGATGTTTCTCTGATTGTGGACTGGGGTAGTGTAGGTGTTTCTCTGGAGGTGTAGTGTGCAGTGCTTCTCTGATGGGGTACAGGTATTTATGAGTTTCTGGGGGTTACGGTAGTGTTGGTTTTCTCTGATGGTGGTACTGGTAGGTATGAGCCTTGGGGGGGTACAGTGTAGTTTATGCTGCTTGGGGAAAAAATGTGTAGGTATGATGTTTTCTCTGATGGTGGTAGTATTTTGTAGTGTATGTGTTTCTCGATGGTGGTAGCGCTGTGTAGTGTATGACGTTCTTGAGGGTGGGACGTGTGTGTAGGATTTCTTGATGGGGGTACGTGTTGTGTTGGTTTTCTGTGGGGTACTGGTAGGTAAATCTTCTCTGAGGGTGGTACTGTGTAGGTATGGGTGTTTCTCAGATGGGGGTACTGTGTAGTGTATGATGCTTTTTGATGGTGGTGCCCTGTGTAGTGAATGGCTTCCCTGTGGGGGGTTTATATGTATGTAGAGCTTCTATGATGGGGTGCCATTTTATGTATGATGCTTTCTGATGGTGGTATGTGTAGTGTTGAGTTTCTCTGATGATGGTACTGGTAGTGTATGATGTTTCTCTGATGGTGGTACTTTGTTTTTTTAAAATGCTTCTCGACGGGGGTACTGTTAGGTATGATTTTCTCTGATGGTGGTACTGGTAGGTTGTGTTCTCTGATGGGGGTACTGTGTAGTGCATGTGCTTCTCGATGGGGATTGTGTAGTTTTGTGTTCTTGATGGTGGTGCTGTGTAGTGAGATGCTTCTCTGATGGTGGCATTTGTGTTGTTGATGTTTCTCTGATGGGGGTACTGTGTAGTGCATGTGCTTTTGATGGTGGTACTGTGAATGCTGATGCTTCTTGATGGTGGCATTGGTAGTGTATGATGTTCTCTGATGGGGGCCCACGTGTAATGTAGAGCTTCTCGAGGTGGTCTGTGTGTGTAGTGCTTCTCTGAGGGGGTACGTTTTTGGTTAATGCTTCTCTGATGGTGGTACTGTGTGTGCATGATGCTTCTCTGATGGTGGTACGTGTAGGTATGATGCTTCTTGATGGTGGTATGTGAGTGTATATCTTCTCTGATGGGGTAGTGGTAATGATGCTTCTCTGATGGTGGACTGTGTAGTGATGATGTTTCTCTGATGGTGGTACTGGAGGGTATGAGTTTCCTGATGGTGGTACTGTGTAGTGTATGATGCTTTCGATGGGGCACTGTGTGTTTTGGCTTCTGAGGTGGTACTGTGTATGTATATGTTCTCTGATGGGGGGTATTGTAGTGTTGATGTTTCTCTGATGGTGGTCTGGTAGGGTATAGCTTCTCTGATGGTACTGTGTAGTGTATGATGCTTGTCTAAAGGGGGACTGTGTAGTGATAATCTTCTTAGTGGTGGTACTGTGTGGGGTAGATGCTTCTTGAAGTGGTAGTCTGTGTAGTGTATGACGCTTCTCTGTGGTGGTACGTGTGTGTAGGGTTTTTTCCTGTGGTGGACTGTGTAGTGTAGAGCTTTTTTTGTGGTGGTAGCCACTGTGTAGTTTTGATGCTTCTCTGATGGTGTCTGTTATGTATGATGCTTCTCTGGTGGGGTGCCACTGTGTATTATGATGCTTCTCTGATGGGGGTACTGTGTAGTGTATATCTTTTTGGATGTGGTCTGTGTATGTATGATGCTTCTTGTGGTGGTACTGTGTAGGTATGTGCTTCTTGATGGTGGTATGTGTGTTGGCTTCTCTGATGGTGGTACTGTGTAGTGTATGATGTTCTCTGGGGTGTACTGTGTGGTTGTTGTTCTCTAGGGTGGTACTGTAAGTGTATGATGTTCTCTGTGGTGGTAGCCCCTGTGTAGTGTTTGTCTTCTCTGATGGTGGTACTGTGTATGTATGATGTTTTCTCTGAGGGTGGTATGTGTAGGTATGATGCTTCTTTGTGGTGGTAGTTTGTGTAATTGCTTCTTGAGGGGTTGGTACTGGTATGTATGAGCTTCTCTGATGGTGGATGTATGGTGTTTGATGCTTCTCGATGGTGGTACTGTGTAGTGTATGATGCTTCTTGATGGGGTTTGTAGTGTTGGTGTTTCTCGTGGTGATACTGGTAGGTATGAGCTTCTCTGATGGTGGTAGTGTATGATGATGCTTCTCGATGGGGGTATTGGGGTTAGTGTTGATGCTTCTCTGACGGTGTACTGTTTTTGGTATGAGCTTCTTGATGGTGGTACTGTGTTGTTGGCTTCCTGAGGGTGGTACTGTGTAGTGTATGAGTTCTTGAGGGTGGTATGTGTGTGTATGATGCTTCCTGATGGGGGTACTGTGTAGGATGATGCTTCTTGTTTGTGGTACGTGAGTGTATGATGCTTCTCTGATGGTGGTACTGTGTAGTGTAGTGCTTCTCTGATGAGGTTACGTGTAGTGTATGATCTTCTTGATGGTGTACTGTTAGTGATGATCTTCTCTGATGGGTACTTTTTAGTGTATGTACGTTTAAGAAACCCACCGCATTTAATTCAAGAATTTCTATCGTTTATATTTGTTACATTAAAATGATTTATATTTATAATTTGTGGTGTGAGCAACAACACTGCTGACCAACTTTACCGTTGAAGGGCATTTCCTGCGACCCTCTTAATTAGATAAACCTTTGAGGATAAAGTACGTAACTGGTTAGTCAGTCGTCTTTTATTGTGATTGAGGTTCCCAATGCAATTTATGAGTAAGTAAAAAATAAGGGAATGATTTATAAGACCCCTGTTATGAGGCGAAATTTTGGGCAAGAAAAATCTAAGTTTGCAATATTCTTTTTCATAAAATTTTGTTTTATCCCCATCAGTAAAAAATTTAAATTATATCATTTTAGGCTGTTACGTTATATATTAAACGGTTTTTTCCATCGTGTTCTGAAGCCATAGTTTTTTTTGCTTGCTTCCTTTTTTTTTTTCATTGTTGTATTTTTTAAAGTATTTTGGGTTTGAGGATATTTTAAGTATACTTTTTTGTGCAAAACTTCTCTTGTAATGACGAATTTAAAGGTTTTTTTTTTAAGTTTTTGAGTGCGTGAGGTATAATGTTAATGGATTTTTTTGTTAAAGATTTGGGATGGGTTTTTTAAGTGACTGTTTCCCTGGTGTAGCACCCAAACCCCGGCCTTGGACCTGAACCCTGGACATGTTACATAGGTTAAAAAAGACCATTTTTTATTTTAAACCAAAAAAAATGAAGAATTTTGAATTTTTGTTTCTGATTTATGTGAGTTTATGTTGTTTTTGGTTTTTAAATAAAAAAAATGGAGTCACAAATCGTACAGAACAAAAATTGGACTCCGCGGAAATTGTGATTTTTAACAGTAAAATCACATGAACATCAAAAGGTATACAATACCGACAGGTTGGGTAAGGTAAGACCACGGAAAAAGTTAGGCAACTTTATTCCCAAACGTTTCGCCCACACAGAGGGTTTTTTCAGGGAATACAGAAAATAGGGAGGAAAAGTAGAGATGTGAAAATGTAATCAGCCATCACCCTTGAAGTCGTAGAATTTGAGGGTTTTCATCCCTAAGCCCGGATTCTCCGGGTGAGGGACTGACATTTTCAGCTTTAGGCTAGCAAACAAATGAACTTACGTTTTATTAGGTTTTCTTACAAACAAGCTTCCATTGGGAAGAAAAAAAACTGTTTATCAACTCGACACGTTGCTTCCAGCAATTTTTATTTCTTTCCAATTTTCTAAAGACGTTTTGTCTTTTCAACTGTAATGGAAGAGTGAAAAAAAATTTTCCCGTACAATGCATAATTTGGAAACGAAGTCTTAAGAGTAAAAATAAGCTTTAAAAAAAACTGACATGTGGGAAAAAAATTTCCTTTCCCCCGTGTGGTATTTTTTTTTAAATATTCTTGATTTTTCGGGAACCTCTGCGTTATATTTTTTACTATTTTCCCAAATTTTTTTATCACTGACGTCATTCAGGATATATTTAAAAAAAAATGATTTAGCTTTGGTCTCACGCTTTTGTTTTTAAAAAAGGGAGTTTAGAAAAATATATAAGAATTTTTATCTTGTTTGTTATTCTAAATTCGTATTACCTTTTCTTTTTTTTCTTCTTTTAAGCTTTTTCGAAACTTTCTTTTGATAAGATTTTCATCCCGTTATTTCTGAAACAAGAAATCCCCATCAAACTTACTAAATTTTTAATTTCCCCTTGAAGATCTTTGCCTCATCAGGGCCGTACAACTCTCAACCAAAAATGAAGTTTTAGAGCCCCAAACGGGTTTTATTAGATGAGAATTCCACGCCAAGATAAACAGTATCAGCAAGGTGTCGGACACAATTCTGCCTGACCAACGTGTGTCAAACACATTGTGAGGGCAACAACCTGTTGTCTTGGATAATTTATATTAAAGGGCTTAGTTCGGGCTCCCATTATAGGTCCGGGCAACTAACCCTGTTTTTTTCCCCAGCATGTCTACCCCCCTGCCCTTGTGTATTGATGGACTCGTCGTGTACTTAACGATTTGTGTTTGCGGGTGTTGAGACTTAATATGTGTGTGTGTGTGTGTGTGTGTGTGTGTGTGTGTGTGTGTGTGTGTGTGTGTGTGTGTGTGTGTAAAATTTGATAATGGGTTATACAGAATATTTTGGGCTAGTACAGTAGGTGGTGTCTGCTGGTTGAGATATGAGAGTATGCCCACACACTGTCACTCATAACTATGTCATCACAACCTGCTGTAAGTCTTCCCATTGCAGTACCATAAACCTGTAATTATCAGCAACAATTATTGTACCACCAACTGTAATTACCAGCAACAGTTATTGTACCACCAGCTGTAATTATCAGTAACAATTATTGTACCACCAACTGTAATTACCAGCAACAGTTATTGTACCACCAGCTGTAATTATCAGTAACAATTCTTGTACCGCCAGCTGTAGTTGTCAGGAATAATTGTACCACCGGCTGTAATTTTCAACAACAATCAGCTGGAGATGAAAAATGTGCAGAACACCACACTTCTTCTGACTTCATTTCATGCCCGATAGCATCAGTTTATGCCCAATGACGAGTGACGCCACAATTACGGTGACGTCAGAGTATGCCCGATGAGTGCATGCTGATGACGTCCGAGCATGCCTGGTGAAGTCAGAAAACGCTCCGTGATGTCAGTACATATCCGGTGAAATCAGTGCTTGCCCGGTGATGCCAGAGCATGCGCTGTGACATCAAAGCATACCCGGGGACGTCAGAGCATGCCCGTTGTCAGCAGCACCTGCACGTCAGTACAACTGAATTTCGGTTAAACCTGGTATATTTTTTCGCTTGCTGACTCGCAGGAATTTGAAGGAGTTGAGGTTAGCGGACGGAGGGTCGAACCTCCACTGCCACCACTCAGTGACCCATGTGGGTGTAGCGCTTCACATGTAACTGATCTCAGACATGTGCGAAACATCTGGAGAGTGATGTTTTAATCAGGATTGACTTGAGTTCAAGATGGGGAAGGGCTCTTGATCCCCTTCCTCAGATCATACCTGATTTCCTGGCACTCAAAGGTTGTTGTGTAACACTTACGAGTTTAGTGTTTTCCTGTTAATATATAATTGTTTTTCCCACCGCGCGATCCTAGAAAAGTATCCCCTAAGCCCAGCCTCCTCTCTGTGATCCAAAAAAAGGTATTCTGGTATCCCCTAAGCCAAGCCTCCCCTCAGTGATCTAGCAAAGGTATCCTGGAATCCCATAAGCCCAACCTCCCATCAGTGATCTAGCAAAGGTATCCTTGTATCCCCTAAGCCCAGCCTCCCCTCGGTGATCTAGCAAAGGTATCCTGGTATCCCCTAGGTCCAGCCTCCTCTCTCTGTGATCCAAGAAAGGTACCCTGGTATCCCCTAAGCCCAGCTTCCTCTCAGTGATCTAACAAAGGCATCCTGGAATCCTCTAAGCCCAGCCTTCCCTCAGTGATCCGGCAAAGGTATCCTGGTATCCCCTAAGCCCAGCCTCCTCTGTGATCCAAGAAAGGTATCCTGGTATCCGCTATGCCCAGCCTCCCCTCAGTGATCCAGAAAAGGTATTCTGGTATCCCCCAAGCCCAGCCTCCCCTCAGTGATCCAGAAAAGGTATCCTGGTATCCCCTAGGCCCAGCCTCCTCTGTGATCCAAGAAAGGTATCCTGGTATCCCCTAAGCCCAGCCTCCCCTCAGTGATCTAGCAAATGTATCCTGGTATTCCCTAAGCCCAGCCTCCTATCAGTGATCTAGCAAAGGTATCATGGTATCCCCTAAGCCCAGGCTCCTCTCAGTGATCCAAGAAAGGTTTCTCGGTATCCCCTAGGCAAAGCCTCCCCTCAGTGATTTAGCAAAGGTATCCTGGTATCCCCTAAGCCCAGCCTCCTTTCTCTGTGATCCAAAATATATCCTGGTATCCCCTAAGCCCAGCCTCCTCTCAGTGATCTAGCAAAGGTATCCTGGTATCCCCTAGGTTCAGCCTCTCCTCAGTGATCCAGCAAAGGTATCTCGGTATCCCCTAGGCCCAGCCTCCTCTCAGTGATCCAGGAATCTACCTGGTATCCCCTAAGCCTAGTCTCCCCTCAGTGATCTAGAAAAGATATCGTGGTATCCCCTAGGCCCAGCCTCCTCTCAGTGATCTAGCAAAGGTATCCTAGAATCCACTAAGCAAAGCCACCCCTCAGTGATCCGGCAAAGGTATCCTGGTATCCCCTAAGCCCAGCCTCCTCTCAGTGATCCAAGAAAGGTACCACGGTATCCCCTAGGCAAAGCCTCCCCTCAGTGATTTAGCAAAGGTATCCTGGTATCCCCTAAGCCCAGCCTCCTTTCTCTGTGATCCAAAATATATCCTGGTATCCCCTAAGCCCAGCCTCCTCTCAGTGATCTAGCAAAGGTATCCTGGTATCCCCTAGGTTCAGCCTCTCCTCAGTGATCCAGCAAAGGTATCTCGGTATCCCCTAGGCCCAGCCTCCTCTCAGTGATCCAGGAATCTACCTGGTATCCCCTAAGCCTAGTCTCCCCTCAGTGATCTAGAAAAGATATCGTGGTATCCCCTAGGCCCAGCCTCCTCTCAGTGATCTAGCAAAGGTATCCTAGAATCCACTAAGCAAAGCCACCCCTCAGTGATCCGGCAAAGGTATCCTGGTATCCCCTAAGCCCAGCCTCCTCTCAGTGATCCAAGAAAGGTACCACGGTATCCCCTAGGCAAAGCCTCCCCTCAGTGATCTAGCAAAGGTATCCTGGTATCCCCTAAGCCCAGCCTCCTCTCAGTGATCTAGCAAAGGTATCCTGGTATCCCCTAAGCCCAGCCTCCTCTCAGTGATCTAGCAAAGGTATCCTGGTATCCCCTAGGCCCAGCCTCCTCTCTCTCTCAATATATTCAGTAACAATAGTAATAGTACAGGGTGTGTCATAAGTTTATTTCAGGTAAGTATCAATGTTAGAGAGTCATTCACCAGATAGTTCATGGAATATATTCCATTTTTCTTCAATAATAATTGCAAATTGTGGCGTAGACAACTCTATAATTGTGACGTAGACAACTCTATAATTGTGACGTAGACAACTCTATAATTCGATCCTTCCACTGGGAAACACCAAGTTTAAAGTCAATCGGGAGTCATTTTCCAGTCATTGCTCGTAATCCAAACTTATTTAATATGACTCAGGAAACTGTAATGACACGATTGCAACAAAGCACGGTACGGGCAAGGATGGAACTCGCGGCTAGTTTTCTCAGGTTATTACCCAAAAAAACCATAGTTTCACCCGCCCCATGATAAAGTTGATCAAGGCATCAAACCCCATGATAATAAATTACCAGAGTGCACCAACCCCATGATAATAGTTGACCAAGGGCACCAGCACATGAAAAATAGTTGATCAAGTGACAACACATGAAAAATAGTTGGACCCAGAGTGCAAACCCAAAACAGAATAATTTGACCCGAGTGCACCAACACATGAAAAAAGTTTTTCCAAAGTGCACCAACACATGATAATATTGACCAAAAGTGCATCAACACATGATAATAGTTGATCAAGTGCACCCCTCACATGATAATTTGTTTACCCCGAAATGCAATTTAACAAAATAAAAAGTTTTTATTCAGATGCACCAACACATGAAATAAATTGACCAAAAGGGCACCAACGCCTTTATAATAGTTTAAACAGATTCCCAGCACCAAAGATTTAAAAGTTGATCAAGTGCACCAACACATGATAATAGTTTACCAAGTGCCCAACACCATGATTTAAAAGTTTTACCAGAGTGCATCAACACATGATAATAGTTGAACAAGTGCAAACCCAAAACTGATTTTAAAAGTTTTATCAAGTGGGACCCAAAACAAAATAATAGTTTTACCCAGGTGGGACCAACACATGATAATAGTTTAAACCCGAGTGCATCAACACATGAAAATAGTTGACCAGAAATGCCCCCAGCACATGATAAAATTTTTAAACCGAAATGCACCAAAGCATGATAATAGTTTAATCAGAGTGCCCCAGCACATATAATATTGATCAAGTTTCACCAGCACATGAAAATACTTGACCCAAATTTCATCAACACATGATAATTGTTGATCAGAAATGCACCAGCACATGAAAAATATTTGGGGCAACCCCCGCAAAATGAAAAATACTTGACCAAGTGCATTTAACAAAATGATAAAAGTTGATCGAAGTGCACCACAAAATGATAAAACTTAAACCCGAGGGGCACCAGCACATGAAAATATTTTACCCCAATGCACCAAGCATAAAAATATTATCAAGTGCAAACCCGCCATGATAATATTTTATCGAGTGCACCAAACAAAATGATAAAAAGTTTTATCAGAGTGCACCCAAAGCATGATAATAGTTTTATCAGAAATGCACCAACGCAAGATAATATTTTATCAGAGTGCAAACCCGCACATGATAAATTTTATCAGAGTGCCCAACGCATGATAATAGTTTATCAAGTGCACCAACCCCATGATAATAGTTGAAAAGTGCACCAACCCCATGATAATAGTTGGGATAAAATTTTTTCCATGTTAAAGCTTTTAAATAGGCTTGAAAGTTTGAAGCCGACTGGATAAAGCATTTTCAAGTTACAAAAGAAAACCTTAAAGGCAACCGCTTAAAAGTAACCATTCGGGGATTAATAATTAATAATTAATAATAATAATAATAATAATAATAATTTCAGTTTAATTATGAGATTAAATGTGTACAACCTAGTGCATCAGCGTTTAATTATATACAAATAAGAACATAAGCTTGGCAGTGTTGGTAATAATTCAGAAGCTTAAGCTTGAGTCATGCATGAGATGAAGGATATGCAGCATGTCTTCAATGACATGATACACACGCTTTTAATTACATGTTATGGAAGCAACATTCACATTTAATGTGTGTTTTCGGAGCGTTGCGACCCCTGCTGTAAGATATACGTGACAGCATACACTGTAAACATTAAACTATTTAAGCTCTGCATGTGAATAACTCTGTCAACGAACAAAATAAATTAAGGTATTTATAATTTAAATTTGATGCATAATGTAAGGTGTAATTAGTGAGGAGTCTTTGAAGATGAGAGGTGGTAATACTGCTACCCCAAGCTGTTGTGTGTCTGCTGGGCCAGGAGCTAGGTGTAACCTGGACCAGGACCTGGGTGTAGCCGGGACCAGGTCCTAGGGTACCCTGGACCAGGTCCTGGTGTACCCTGCACCAGGACCTGGTGTACACTGCACCAGGACCTGGTGTACCCTCCACCAGGACCTGGTGTACCCTCCACCAGGACCTGGTGTACCCTCCACCAGGACCTGGTGTACCCTGCACCTGGACCTGGTGTACCCTGCACCAGGACCTGGTGTACCCTCCACCAGGACCTGGTGTACCCTCCACCAGGACCTGGTGTACCCTGCACCTGGACCCTGGTGTACCCTGCACCAGGACCTGGTGTACCCTCCACCAGGACCTGGTGTACCCTCCACCAGGACCTGGTGTACCCTGCACCAGGACCTGGTGTACCCTGCACCAGGACCTGGTGTACCCTCAACCAGGACCTGGTGTACCCTGCACCGGACCTGGTGTACCCTCACCAGGACCGGGTGTACCCTCCACCAGGACCTGGTGTACCCTCCACCAGGACCTGGTGTCCCCTTTGCACCGGGACCTGGTGTACCTGCACCAGGACCTGGTGAAACCCTGCACCAGGACCTGGTGTACCCTGCACCAGGACCTGGTGTACCCTGCACCAGGACCTGGTGTACCCTGCACCAGGACCTGGTGTACCCTGCACCAGGACCTGGTGTACCCTGCACCAGGACGGTGAAACCCGCCCCGGGACCTGGGGTCCCCCCTGCCCCAGTACTGTTACAATGGACCAATCCGGGTACACACTGGACCAGGTGCTGGTGCAACCTGGACCAAGTGCCGGTTTACTCTGGACCAGGTAATAGAACACTGGACCAAGTGATGGTACATTCTGGACTAGGTGCTGATACACTGGACCAGGTACTAGTACACTCTGCACCAGGTACTGGTACACTCTGAACCAGATGCTGGCATACACTGGACCAGGTACTGGTACACACTGGACCAGGAGCTGGTACACTGGACCAAGTGCTGGTACATTGGATAAGGTGCTGGCACATTGGACCAGGTACTGGTACACTGGTCCAGGTGCTGGTACACTGGTCCAGGTGCTGGTACACTGGATCAGGTGCTGGTACACTGGACCAGGTGCTGGTACACTGGATCAGGTGCTGGTACACTGGACCAGGTGCTGGTACACTCGATCAGGTACTGGTACACTGGACCAGGTGCTGGTACACTGGAGCAGGTGCTGGTACACTGGACCAGGTGCTGGTACACTGGACCAGGTGCTGGTACACTGGATCAGGTGATGGTACACTGGACCAGGTGCTGGTACACTGGATAAGGTGCTGGTACACTGGACCAGTTGATGGTACACTGGACCAGTTGCTGGTACACTGGACCAGGTGCTGGTACACTGGATCAGGTGCTGGTACACTGGACCAGGTGATGGTACACTGGACCAGGTGCTGGTACACTGGATCAGGTGCTGGTACACTGGACCAGGTGATGGTACACTGGATCAGGTGCTGGTACACTGGAACAGGTGATGGTACACTGGACCAGGTGCTGGTACACTGGATCAGGTGCTGGTACACTGGATCAGGTGCTGGTACACTGGATCAGGTGATGGTACACTGGGCCAGGTGCTGGTACACTGGGCCCGGTGCTGGTACACTGGACAGGTGCTGGTACACCCGGAAACCCGGTGTGGTACACTGGATCAGGTGCGGTACAACTGGATCAGGTGCTGGTACACTGGATCAGGTGATGGTACACTGGATCAGGTGCTGGTACACTGAAACAGGTGATGGTACACTGGACCAGTTGATGGTACACTGGATCAGGTGCTGGTACACTGAACAGGTGATGGACAGGAACAGTGAGTACACTGGATCAGTGCTGTACACTGATCAGGGGCGTAACACTGGATCAGGTGATGGTACACTGGGAAAAGGTGATTGGTACACTGGATCAGGTGAGGTCACTGGACCAGTTGATGGTACACTGGATCAGGTGGGTGGTACCTGGACCCGTTTATGGTACACTGGAAACAGGTGATGGTACACTGGATCAGGGGGAGTACACTGGATCGGTGATGGTACAAATGGACCCGTTGATGGTACACTGGGCCCCTTTGATGGAACACGGATCAGGTGATGGAAAACTGGATCCCGGGGATGGTACACTGGATCAGTGATGGTACAAATGGACCAGTTTATGGTTACACTGGACCAGTTGAGGACACTGGGCCAGTTTATGGTAAAACTGGATCAGGTGATGGTACACTGGATCAGGTGATGGTACACTGGATCAGGTGATGGTACACTGGATCAGGTGATGGTACACTGGACCAGTTGATGGTACACTGGATCAGGTGATGGTACACTGTACCAGTTGATGGTACACTAGACCAGTTGATGGTACACTGGATCAGGTGATGGTACACTGGACCAGTTGATGGTACACTGGATCAGGTTATGGTACACTGGATCAGGTGATGGTACACTGGACCAGTTGATGGTACACTGGATCAGGTGATGGTACACTGGACCAGTTGATGGTACACTGGATCGGGTAATGGTACACTGGATCAGGTGATGGTACACTTGATCAGGTGATGGTACACTGGACCAGTTGAAAGGTTTACACTGGATCAGGGTTGAGAATGGGACACTGGACCAGTTGATGGGTACAAATGGACCAGTGATGGTACACTGGACCAGGTGCTGGTACACTGGACCAGTTGATGGTACAAAGTGTTGCTATTGGTGGCAGGATGAGGTACGCGCTAATGATCTTGCTCACCCTAGTACATTGTCTCTCTCTCTTTTCTCTCTTCATCTCTCTCCTCTCTCTACTTCTCTCTCTTCTTCTCCTCTCATCTCTTTCTCTCTCATCTCTCTCTCTCTCTCCTTCTCGCCTCTTCTTCTCTATCTCTTCTCACCTTTTAAAATGTTATCTTAAAATTACAATTCTTCAACCTTTTCCCTTATATAATTTAGCAACATATTGTAATAACTGTATACCTGTAAAATTTTTTATATAACTACCATCAACTACTACCACCATCACCTACCACCACCATCCCTACCACCACCATCACCTACCCCCACCATCACCTACCACAACATCACCTACCACCACCATCACCTACTTACCAACCAAACACCTTAACCACCACATCAAACCCACTACCACCATCACCTACTAAAACCATCACCTAAACCCCCACCATCACCTACCCCCAAACCATCACTTTCTAAAAACCCCATCACCCTACTACCACCATCACCTACTACCACCATCACCTACTACCACCATCACCCTACTACCCACCATCCACCTACCACCACCATCACCTACCACCAAACCATCACCTACCCCACCTCAAACCCACCACCACCATCACCTAAACCCCCATCCAACCTAACCACCACCATCACCCTACCACCACCATCACCCTACCACCACCATCACCTAACACCACCACCATCAACCTACCACCATCACTCTACCACCACCACACCTACCACCACCCATCACCTACTAACCACCATCACCTACCATTCACCTACCAAACCACTATCAACCCACTACCACCATCACCTACTACCACCATCACCTACTACCACCATCACCTACCACCACCATCACCTACTACCAAACCTCACCTTAAACCCCCATCACCTACCACCACCACACCTACTACCACCACACCTACCACCACCATCACCTACTACCACCATCACCTACTCCCAAACCGCCCACCTACCATATATCACCGGTGACCTACCAGACTACCACCACCACTACTGCCAGCCACTGTCTACCACCACCACTACTGCCAGCCACTGTCTACCACCACCACTACTGTCAGCCACTGTCTACCACCACTACTGCCAGCCACTGTCTACCACCACCACTACTGCCAGCCACTGTTTACCACCACCACTACTGCCAGCCACTGTCTACCACCACCACCACTACTGCCAGCCACTGTCTACCACCACCACTACTGCCAGCCACTGTCTACCACCACCACTACTGCCAATCACTGTCTACCACCGCCACTACTGCCAGCCACTGTCTACCACCACTACTACCAGCCACTGTCTACCACCCCCACTACTGCTAGCCATTGTCTACCACCACTACTGCTAGCCATTGTCTACCACCACTACTGCCAGCCACTGTCTACCACCACCACCACTACTGCCAGCCACTGTCTACCACCACCACTACTGCCAGCCATTGTCTACCACCACCACCACTACTGCCAGCCACTGTCTACCGCCACCACTACTACCAGCCACTGTCTACCACCACCACTATTGTCAGCTACTGTCTACCACCACTACTGCCAGCCACTGTCTACCATCACTACTGCCAGCCACTGTCTACCACCACCACCACTACTGCCAGCCACTCTCTACCACCACCACTGCCAACCACTGTCTACTACCACCACTACTGCCAGCCACTGTCTACTACCACCACTACTGCCAGCCACTGTCTACCACCACCACTACTGCCAGCCACTGTCTACCACGGCCACTACTGCCAGCCACTGTCTACCACCACCACTACTGTCAGCCACTGTCTACCACCACCACTACTGACAGCCACTGTCAACCACCACCACTACTGCCAGCCACTGTCTACCACCACCACTACTGCCAGCCACTGTCTACCACCACCACTACTGCCAGCCACTGTCTACCACCACCACTACTGCCAGCCACTGTCTACCACCACCACTACTGCCAATCACTGTCTACCACCGCCACTACTGCCAATCACTGTCTACCACCGCCACTACTGCCAGCCACTGTCTACCACCACTACTGTCAGCCACTGTCTACCACCACCACTACTACCAGCCACTGTCTACCACCCCCACTACTGCTAGCCATTGTCTACCACCACTACTGCTAGCCATTGTCTACCACCACTACTGCCAGCCACTGTCTACTACCACTACTGCCAGCCACTGTCTACCACCACCACCACTACTGCCAGCCACTGTCTACCACCACCACTACTGCCAGCCATTGTCTACCACCACCACCACTACTGCCAGGCACTGTCTACCGCCACCACTACTACCAGCCACTGTCTACCACCACCCACTATTGTCAGCTACTGTCTACCACCACTACTGCCACCACTGTCTACCATCACTACTGCCAGCCACTGTCTACCACCACCACCACTACTACCAGCCACTCTCTACCACCACCACTGCCAACCACTGTCTACTACCACCACTACTGCCAGCCACTGTCTACTACCACCACTACTGTCTACCACGGCCACTACTGCCAGCCACTGTCTACCACCACCACTACTGTCAGCCACTGTCTACCACCACCACTACTGACAGCCACTGTCAACCACCACCACTACTGCCAGCCACTGTCTACCACCACCACTACTGCCAGCCACTGTCTACCACCACCACTACTGCCAGCCACTGTCTACCACCATCACTACTGCCAGCCACTGTCTACCACCACCACTACTGCCAATCGCTGTCTACCACCGCCACTACTGCCAGCCACTGTCTACTACCACCACTACTGTCAGCCACTGTCTACCACCACTACTGCCAGTCACTGTCTACCACCACTACTGCCAGCTACTGTCTACCACCACCACTACTGCCAGCCACTGTCTACCGCCACCACTACTGCCAGCCACTGTCTACCACTACCACTACTGCCAGCCACTGCCTACCACCACTGCCAACCACTGTCCACTACCACCACTACTGCCAGCCACTGTCTACTACCACCACTACTGCCAGCCACTGTCTACTACCACCACTGCTGCCAGCCACTGTCTACCACCACCATCACCACATACTACCGCTTGTTACCTGCACCACCACATACTACCTCCACCACCACCACATACTACCGCTTGCTACCTCCAGCACCACCACCACCACATACTACCACTTAACTACCACCACCATCACCTGCTGAATGTGTATCATCATCATGAGCATCATCATCATCATCATCATCAGCAGCAGCAGCCGCAGAAGGTTTGGGTCTTAGTAAGGTACGTCATACTGGCAATGTGTGTGAGAGAGTTGAGTGGCGCAATTTAAAACTCCTTGTAAACATACGTGATTCGCAGGGAGCTGGTGCAAGTCACCCATGGTGAGCATTGTGGGGATGATGGTGCAGGTGGTATGACGGTGCAGGTGTTGTCAGGCACCGTGGTTGTGGTACAGTTTGTCATGGTACAGGTGGTGGTGGTAGTGGTTGCGGTGCTAGTAGTACATGTGGTAGTATTTTTTATATATGTTTGACGGGTTCCGAGATGTTTCCTGCTCCCGCAGCCCGGCTCTGGGCCAGGATTGTTTATTGATTACCAAAACAGGAACAGTTAAATATCCTCTGGTACTTGGCCATAAAGATTTATTACCAGTAAGCAGCTGTCAGTAAAGCAAACCTAATAAGCTTAAAGACAAAATCATACACCAGAGGTTAGTAATACGTGTCCGTATATTTCGACACCAAAGTTGTATACGCTTATTTACAGTATGTACAATAAACTTACCAGATAACATACTATGGGTTATGTAATAAGAGCAAGGATGAGTATACTTACTGGCAATAACTCATGCACTCATACAGAGACAGAACTCAGTATGTGTTAATCATCCTGAAGGTAATGAGAGACTCCAACTAGTTGGAGCTCAGTTCGTCACCCTGATTATTTTACGTTTACAACTGGTAGGTATCCTCGATACAGGCAGAAGCCCAGACACCTCTGTCTGGAATAAGCTAAAGGATTTTTGGATGATTATGAAGGGAATGCAGGATTGTGGTTGCGTGATGCACTCTGTGCACGCCATTGTCAATCAGGCTCTTCTGCTGGTGGCCCACTGGTTCAAATAATAATAATATTAATATATTTCTACAAGTACATATACAAGGTATACAGGCCTAGCTGACATCAATGACATACCACTATATAGAAAGCTGCTTGTTATGCTGAGCATTTTATACTGATGAGTGAACAGGGACAGTTGGTGTCTTATGGTAGCACTTCCTAATGTTTTCCAGCCGTACCGGGAATTGGAACTCCGGACCTCAGTGTGTGAGCTGAGTGCGCTAGCGATCGAGCTACGGGACACCCTAGAGCTACGGGACACCTTAGAGCTACGGGATACCCGGGACACTTAGTGGAGGGATTTGTTGAGTTTCCTCTTGAAGACTTCTACATTTATTCCGGCAGTGTTTCTGATATCTTCTGGAAGAATACTGAATAATCTGGGACCACAAATATTGATACATTGTTCGCTTATTGTGCCCACAGCACCCTTGCTCTTCACTTTATTTTACATTTTCCTGTCATTTTTACCACTCCAGTACGTGGTTATGGCAGTGTGTAGATTTGGGACAAGTTCCTCAAATACGTTTCACATATATATTATCATGTATATCTGCTTCACTTCAGTGAGTACATATTTAGAACGGGTGCACATTTAGAACAGGTAATAAATGAACTCTCTTCCTGCTCAGCTCTCTTTCCTGCCATGAACGGAGCTGACACACGTATATACGTCTTATTCATCGACTTGTCCGCGTTGTAGACCATTAATGTAAGCCCTAAAACTGCCAGTTCATTGCTCTTACCACATAGCGATTTGAAGAGTGTCGCCATTGACATTAGTTTCCTTGTTCTTAAAGTTTTCGTTATCTATCTCATCATGTTTCTGGCTTTCGTGATATTTGCCTTACTGTGTTCTTTGAAAGAAAGGTTAACTGATATTAATACATACGGTTCCTGCACATGTACTTTTGTTCTGTTTGGTGATCTGGCAATTTGTGCACTCCCCTTTTCAGTTTTCCATTTTACCATATCAAAGAAGTTAGAACTTGTCACCGTAGAGCGTCATTTTGTTCTCCATTGCTCTCTGGAAATTTTTGCTTTATATCTTCTTGCAATTTTTTTTGTGTCTTCTACCGTATCCTGCTTATTTTGGTATCTAAAGATGATGATACAAAAGTGTTGCGAGTGTTTTTATGTCTATCCGCTATGAGGATAAGAAACAGTTGAGGCACTAGGAGTACTTGAGTTTGTTACATTGATAATGCTGGATCTTGCTCCGTTTACTACGAGTCTTTGTGTTCCATCTGTCAGAAAGTTGAGAAGCCATTTGCCTATTTTCCCCGTTATCTCCATCACTCTCATTTCGTTTTGTGCAATCAACCCATTATCGGTCAAATGACTGCAAAAATCCATGTATACCAAATATGTATTTTGATTTTCTCCCAACGCCTCCGTAACTGTCATAGTGATTTGGTAATTGTGACAGACATGATCTTCCCGCTCTAAATTCGTGCTGGTTTAGGTTGTGCTGTTACATGAAGTTTGTAATCTGGTATCTTATCACCCCTTCAGAGATTTTTATTACGTGATAGAAGTACTGGTTTGTAATTCTTGGCTAGTGTTCTTCTGTCTACTCATTGCAAAGGAGGTATGTCTGCACTTGTTAAAGCCGCTGGGATTGAATCTAGATCTACTTCTGGTGCTGCATGAGTGGGCATGCTTTCTATTTTTTAGTTCTGCAGGATTGGTGCTTATGTCAGTTACATGATCCGCGTGGTCATTAGATGAATTAAAAGTGAAATCCTGCATTCTCCACTCTGCTTTCACTTACTGGATTTCTGTACATTGATACATATCGCCCTTTTAGAATTTCATTCACTTCCTTTTCATCGCCAGTGTATGAACCGCCTGTAACTGACGGTCCAATTCTACAGTTAGTTCTTAAGTTGAATTTATCATATGTGTAGAAATATTTGGTGTTTCCTGCGGTATCCTGGACAGCCTTTTGTTCTCACTGTATCTGGTATGACAGCTAAAGTTTTTGTTCTCTGTTTAGAGTATTCCTTCGTTGTGACATATTGGAGTGTTTAAGCAGTGCAGATGGTGACCACTGGAGCAGCAGTACAGGTGGTGGTGACAGGTGGCGTCTACAGAGGAGAGGATAACAATGTGGCTTTCTGGCATCCCGGGCTTCACAGAACCTCACGTGTCACATCTCTAGTGTGACGCACCACGGCTATGTATCACACCCCTAGTGTGACGCACTACGGCTGTGTATCACGTTCCTTGTGTGACGCATTACAGCTGTCTGTCATTCCTGGTGTGACGCACCACTGCTATGTATCATATCCCTAGTGTGACGCAGCACACCTATGTATCACACCCCTAGTGTGACGCATTACGGCTGTATCACACCACCACTGCTGTCACAACCCTTGTGTGACGCACCAAAATTGTGTCACATCCCTTGTGTGACGCACCACAATTGTCACATTCCTTGTGTGACACACCACAGCTGTCACATTCCTAGTGTGACGCACCAAATCTGTTGCATCCTCAATGTGACGCATCAGTTGTATGTGTCACATCCAAGTGCTGTCACATCTCTAGTGTGTGTTACTGAACTGTGGTGGCTGGCAGCTTGCTATGGCAGGTACTATGGTAGCTGTGGGAATTAGCTGTGGCACAAATGAAAGCTAGTTGTGGCAGGTAACTGAGAGCTAGCTGTGACAGGTGACTAAGACAGAAACTGAGGCTAGCTAGGGGTGCCATAAGGCGCGTCACTGTGCCACACAGGTCTCTCTGACAGCTGCTAAATCAGGTTAAACTCTCACCGCTGTCTCCGCCGCCTCTCCCGTCATGTATGCTAAATTATGTAGATACTGCCCTTTCCCAGTGTCACGCCTACCAATTCAATGTCACGCCTTCCCCCCCCCCCGGGTCACGCCTTCCCTCCCCCAGGGTCACGCCTTCCCTCCCAGTGTCATGGCTTCCCCCCAGTGTCACGGCTTCCCCCTTCAGTGCCACGGCTTCCCCCTTCAGTGCCACGCCTTCCCCCAGTGTTACCTCTCCCAGCACCAGTGCAAGCCACATGTATCATGTGGAAGGTAGATCTTGGAAGTCTGGATGCACAGGTCTTGCAAGAAGCCGCTGATAATGCTAAAACATTTATCTTGTACCTCTAATGAGGTAAATATAAGCTTAATTTTTAAAGGGGTGGAGCGGTAAGCCAGCGGAAGGTCCGCTGGCTGCGGGTCATCACATGACCAACACCCGCGTCACGCAACACTTGTCCTTTCTCCTGGCGAACCTTACTTAACCCTAACCTTGTACGTCTATAAAATTATAATTTGTAGAAAGATTGCCTGGCATCGTATTTTTATTAATAAGATCTTGTTGTATCATATAGGTTCAAGTATATTCTCATATACAATTAGGTAGTTTGTTATATAGGTTCATGTATAGTCTTTCATATAAATTATTGTGTAATCTCTCAAACAATAAAATATTCTGCTGTATCATATAGGTTCATGTATAGTGAACCTGCATCATATAGGTTCACTGTAGGTTCATTTGCACATTAAGCAGTGGAAGTGAACCTGTATCGTTCAAGATTATTACTCTAGTAGTAAACATTTACAACAGCAGACCTACAGTATCATTTCATTGAAAAAAAAAGCGTCTATCTCCTCATAGAACGTACCTTGATACCGGTGAGGGACCTTGATACCGGTGAGGGACCTTGATACCGGTGAGGGACTCTGATCCAACCCCTTCCTTGGATCAAACTGGTCTATTCCCCCAGGCACTGTATGAACCCCTGTGGTTTTAGCACTCTACCCTAAACATAACATGTCTCTACTACTGTTATAAGGCTAACAGCAAATGATTCATTAACTTTGATTAGTATCTGAAGAAAAAGGCAGGACAGGAGTATCCCGGGGCGAGGCAGCCCTCAAACTGAAGACACATGTATACCTTATTCATCAGCTTGTCCATATTGTGGACCAATAATAGTATGAGTCCTGAAACTACCAATCCAGTGCTCTCACCACATGACCACAAAGACTTACTTACAATCATGTCATTACGCTTTAAGGGAGACTTTGATCAGTATCTGTGTGTACACCAAATTACCTTGTGAGCTGGTCATGAAGCCTGGACATGGACACAGTAACTATTTAAAAGTTGTTTATACGCAATGTAATGAGTCTTCAAATTACATTAACTTGACATTCGAATTCATTCCTTTCAGAAGATAAAATCTTCTGAAAGATGGATATACAGGCGCGCGCGCGTGTGTATTGTGTCATATATATATATATATAATATATATATATATATATATATATATAATATATATATATATATATATATATATATATATATATATATATATATATATATATAATATATCTTCTTTCAACAAATCGGATATATCCCACCGAGGCGGGGTGGCCCAAAAGGAAAAACAAAAACTTCTTTTAAATTTAGTAATATATGCAGGAGAAGGGGTTACTAGCTTCTTGCTCCCGGCATTCTAGACGCCTCTTACGACATGCATGACTTACGGAAGAAGAATTTTATTCCACTTTCCCATGGAGATATGTATGTGTGTGTGTGTAAAGTCATTGTTGCTTTGTGCCCTAGTGATGGTAAACTGTTCTTGATCTAAGGAATTAAAGCTACCCTTCCCTACCTCGGATCAAGCATGAAAACCTCCCCATTACCCAGGTGTTGTATGACCCTACGGGATTAACGCTTCCCCTCACATATGATGATGTGCCGCAGGTTGAGTGCGGTGAGTCAACAGCCGCCTACGGTCCTGCCCCCCTCCCCCTCCCCCTTCAGTTAAATAAGTTTGGCGGTAAATTAAGATTCGTAATTCACTTTGGGGAATTCTCATGGGGAACACAGGGACCGGCACTCAGGCTGTGTAATATAATTCTTGTGGGGGAACTTGCCTCATTACACCAAGATGAGAGTTTTGAATCTGGAAGCGGGAACTGTGTAGCTGTTGTCATCTATTTTGTCTTTGTTCTAGTGTCACTTCGTGGATTTAAAAGTTGCTGCTTCGTGCTGTTTTAAGATATATGTTAAACTGTTTTTGTCTACCTCTCTTCCTTCCTCACCCATCTATCCTTACTCCATTTCTACTGTGTATGGGATAGCTTATCCGAGAAACTGCAGTTCCCAAGTGATAGTGACACCAGCTGTGCTGGAAGGAAACCTTTGAAGCTGTGGTAGCTGATGAACCATTACTGGAGTACTGGACGTTATCTTCATTGCCCTACCTAAGTTTCCAAGCTCAGACTAACACTGCTGACGTCTCCTAGCTCAGGCTGACGCTACTGAAGTCTACCAGCTCAGGCTGACACTACTGAAGTCTACCAGCTCAGGGTGACACTGCTGAAGTCTACCAGCTCAGGCTGACACTGCTGAAGTCTACCAGCTCAGGCTGACACTACTGAAGTCTACCAGGTCAGGCTTACACTACTGAAGTCTACCAGCTCAGGCTGACACTACTGAAGTCTACCAGCTCAGGCTGACACTACTGAAGTCTACCAGCTCAGGCTGACACTGCTGAAGTCTACCAGCTCAGGCTGACACTACTGAAGTCTACCAGCTCAGGCTGACACTGCTGAAGTCTACCAGCTCAGGCTGACACTGCTGAAGTCGTATCCTGCGTGATGAAATATAACAAGGAAATATATCTTTTTTCCCATTGTTTGACTATTTTACGAGAGAATATAGTAGCAGCACACTGCAGATGTATCCAATTTTTGCCTTAATGAAACAAATAACTTGTCTCACTCTCTGCTGCAGTAATGTCACACTGGTAATTTAAATAGGAAATATAGCACTAGTAATTATCGACCAATTAGGTTAACTTCAGTATTGGTTAAAATCCGGGAACACTAATTTGAGATCAAAAACTTTGACATTTAGCGGTCATTAATTAATAAAAAAATTTGCTGCATTGGTTCCGCAGAAATTTGTAATATTTTATGAATTGGGCCAACAGGCCGCCAGCAGTAACAGTCCGTTTGACAAGGCAGATTAGACTGGCCTAGAGCCGGGCTGAGGTAGTAGGAAAACTCTCGAATCCTCGCCAAAGGTCAAAGGTAAAGGAATCGTTTCAGTTAATTTTAGAACTTGGTGTACAACGTCAGGAAGGTGGTAGTCCAGATTGATCCACATTTTTGAGACCTAATAAGGTTTCTCATCAGAGGCTTCTTGAAGAAATTATACTTCCAGGAGGTTACCTGAAAGTTTGGCGTTTACCATCAATGTAATAGTATAATAAGAGTATTGCAACGATGTGATAAGACCTGAAAACTAATACCTGGAGTATACCTGGAGAAGGTTTCGGGGGTCAACGCCCCCGCGGCCCTGGCTGAAACCAGACCTCGTGGTGGATCAGGTGCATCAACCAGGCTGTTACTGCTGGCCGCATGCAAATTGACGTACGAACCACAGCCCGGCTGGTCAGGTACTGACTGACTTTGTGTCTGTCCAGTGCCTTCTTGAAGACAACCAGGGGTCTATGAGTAATCCCCGTTATGTATTCTGGGAGGCAGTTGAACAGCCTTGGGCCCCTGACACTTGTTGTGTTGTCTCTGTGTAATCGTGGCGCCCCTTCTTTTCATTGGAGGAATGTTGCATCTCCTGCCGAGTCTTTTGCTTTCATAGGGAGTGATTTGATAGTGAGGCACGATGGAAATTTATCATTATCGAAAACATTACATGTACAGTAATTATATATATATATATATACATGTACAGTAATTATACATATATATGTCGTGCCGAATAGGCAGAACTTGCGATCTTGGCTTAAATAGCAACGCTCATCTTGCCATATAGGACAAGCGAAAATTTGTGTATACAATAATTTCGCGAAAATCATTCTGAATCTAACGAAAAAAAATTATTTCACTGTTTTTGTTTAGTATTAAATTATTGTAAACAAATCTAAAATATATTTACTTGGGTTAGGCTAAAATAAATTGTTCTTGTTATAATAAGGTTAGGTAAGTTTTTTAAGATTCTTTTGGTGCAAAATTAAAAATTTTTGCACTAACATTAATGAAAAAAATATATCTTTAAACGTATAAGAGAAAATTTTCGATAGGACTTAATTTTAAATGAGTTCTTGCTAATTGACCAGTTTTACATATTCGGCACGACATTATATATATATATATATATATATATATATATATATATAATATATATATATATATATATATATATATATATATATATAATTACTGTACATGTAATGTACATATATATTATATATTAAATAATATATATATATATATATATAATATATATATATATATATATATATATAAATATATATATGTGTGTGTGTATATATATATACATATGTCGTGCCGAATATGTAAAACTGGTCAATTAGCAAGAACTCATTTAAAATTAAATCCTTTATAAAAATTTCTCATATACGTTTAAAGATATATTTTTTCATTAATGTTAATGTAAAAAAATTTAATTTTGCACCAAAAGAATCTTAGAAAATTGACCTAACCTTATTATAACAATAATAATTTATTTTAGCCTAACCCAACTAAATATATTTTAGATTTGTTTACAATAATTTAATACTAAACAAACACAGTAAAATATATTTTTTTTCGTTAGGTTCAGAATAATTTTGGCGAAATTATTGCATACACAAATTTTCACTTGTCCTATATATATATATATATATATATATATATATATATATATATATATATATATATATATATATATATATAATATATATATATATATATATATATATGATAATCAAAATGGTGGTAAGGGTAGTCCATATGCAATGTTTCCGATAGTGAGTTACATTGTACCTTAATACAAGGGTACGAACACTTGTGTCAAAATATTACAAACTGATTGATGTATTTCAACACTCAGTGCATAATATATGTGTCAGGAATGAGGATAAAAAGCCCGTTATTTCTGCAAGTACCGTTGATATAATGTCATGAGAGGGAAGAAAACCTCTGGAAGCCTGTCACAGGTAGATGTTGTGGTCACTCTGTATATCTTATACTTACCTTAAATACGCCGTGCTCTCACTATGTACGTCGTTCTCTCACTATATACGCCGTGCTCTCACTACGCCGTGCTCTCACGATGTATGTCGTGCTCTCACTGTGTAGTACATAGCACGGCGTACATAGTATGTACGCCGTGCTCTCACTGCGTACGCCGTTCTCTCACTATGTACGCCGTGCTCTCACTGTGTACGTCATGCTCACTATGTACGCCGTGCTCACATCGTGCACGTCGTGCTCAGCGTGCACGGGGTTGATGGGTTGTGTTGTAGAACACTTCCATCAGTGTTCTTCACCACTGAGTCAAGATCTTGACTGGTGACTGTCATCTCGCTGCACTGGCAGTGTCTTCATGCTGATGAATGGCTCTTGGTCCCAGGAAGTGGAGCTACAATGCCTGGGACCAAGAGCCATTCATCAGCATGAAGACATTTATTAAAGGAAACGTTTCGCCACGAGTGGATTCTTCAGTCCTAATACAGAGAAAACTAAGAAAACGTATATATACAGTGGCAGGAGCCAGGTGAAGTGTCGTGTGGGTAGAGGTGGTGGTGGTGGTGGTAGTAGTAGTTGTTCTAGTAGTAGTAGTAGTTCTAGTAGTAGTAGTAGTAGTTTTAGTAGTCGTTGTAGTAGTAGTAGTAGTGGTAGTAGTTGTAGTTGTAGTAGTAGTAGTTGTAGTAGTAGTTGTGGTAGTAGTAGTTGTTGTAGTTGTAGTGGTGGTGGTAGTAGTAGTAGTTGTAGCAGTAGTAGTGGAACTAAGGTGGTGAGACGGATGGCTCACTAATTGCTGACAGTAACACTACAAAGCAAAAGTCCGGTAGTTACAGTATCTCAAAATTGCTAATCAACAGGATATTACTTATTCCGGAAACTGCTGTTACATGATGTCAACAGGTCCCTCTGTAGCCATCCGTCTTACCACCTTAGTTCTGGTGCTGCTGCTGCTTCTGGTGCTGCTGCTGCTGCCGCTGCCACCGCTGCCGTTGCCGCTGCCGCTGCCGTTGCCGCTGCCGCTGCCGCCGCCGCCGCCGCGCCGCCGCCGCCGCCGCCGCCGCCGCCGCGCCGCCGCCGCCGCCGCCGCCGCCGCCGCCGCCGCCGCCGCCTCTACCCACACGTCACTTCACCTGACTCCTGCCACTGCCTGGAGGTTATTCGGGGGATCAACGCCCCCGCGGCCCGGTCCATGACCAAGCCTCCCGATGGATCAGGGCCTGATCAGCTAGGCTGTTACTGCTGGCGCACGCAGTCCAACGTACGAGCCACAGCCCGGCTGATCCGGCACTGACTTTAGGTATCTGTCCAGCTCTCTTGAAGGCAGCCAGGGGCTTATTGGCAATTCCCCTAATGCTTGATGGGAGGCTGTTGAACAGTTTTGGGCCCCGGACACTTATGGTGTTTTCCCTTAGTGTACCAATGGCGCCCCTACTTTTTATTGGGGGCATTTTGCATCGCCTGCCCAGTCTTTTACTTTCGAAGGGAGTGATTTCTGTGTGCAGATTTGGGACCATTCCTTCCAAGATTTTCCAAGTGTAGATTATGATATCTCTCTCCCTCCTGCGTTCCAACGAGTACAAGTCAAGTGCTTCCAAGCGTTCCCAGTAGTTAAGGTGCTTGACAGAACTTATACGTGCAGTAAAGGATCTCTGTACACACTCTAGATCTGCGATTTCACCTGCTTTGAATGGAGATGTTAATGTACAGCAGTATTCCAACCTAGAGAGAACAAGTGATTTGAAAAGGATCATCATTGGCTTGGCATCTCTTGTTTTGAAAGTTCTCATTATCCATCCTATCATTTTCTTTGCGCGTGCGATCGTGGCACTGTTGTGATCCTTGAAAGTGAGATCCTCAGACATTACTACTCCCAGGTCCCTTACATTATTTTTCCGTTCTGTTGTATGGCCGGAGTCAGTAGTATACTCTGTTCTAGTTATTATCTCCTCCAGTTTTCCATAACGGAGTAGTTGGAATTTGTCCTCATTGAACATCATATTGTTTACCGTTGCCCACTGGAAAACTTTGTTTATATCTTCTTGGAGGTTAACCGCGTCCTCAGCAGATAACAGCCTCATGCAGATCCTAGTATCATCCGCAAAGGATGATACGGTGCTGGGGTGTATATCTCTGTCTATGTCTGATATGAGGATAAGGAATAAGATGGGGGCGAGTACTGTGCCTTGTGGAACAGAGCTCTTCACTATGGTAGCCTCCGATTTAACTCTGTTGACCACTACTCTTTGTGTTCGATTTGTTAGGAAGTTGAAGATCCATCTCCCCACTTTCCCAGTTATTCCTTTAGCACGTATTTTATGGGCTATTACGCCATGATCGCATTTGTCAAATGCTTTTGCAAAGTCTGTGTATATTACATCTGCATTTTGATTTTCTTCCAGTGCATCCAAGGCCATGCCACAGTGATCCAGTAGTTGTGAGAGGCAGGAGTGACCTGCCCTGAACCCATGTTGCCCTGGATTGTGCAGATTTTGGGAATCCAGGTGATTTGCAATCCTGCTTCTTAGCACTCTTTCAAAGATTTTTATGATGTGGGACGTCAGAGCTATTGGTCTATAGTTCTTAGTTAATGCTTTGCTGCCACCTTTATGGAGTGGGGCTATATCCGTTGTTTTAAGTGACTGTGGAATTTCACCCATGTCCAAGCTCCTCCTCCATAGTGTACTTAGGGGACGCGAGAGGGGTTTCTTGCAGTTCTTAATGAAAACAGAGTTCCACGAGTCTGGGCCCGGGGCTGAGTGCATAGGCATGTTGTCAATGGCTTTTTCGAAATCTATCGGAGTTAGGGTAATGTCGGAAATCTGGCATACATTTATGGAGTTTTGAGGCTCATTCATGAAGAGATCATTTGGGTCGTCGATCCTCAGACCGATTAGTGGTTCATTAAACACAGAGTCGCACTGGGATTTCAATATTTCACTCATTTCCTTGTTGTCATCTGTGTAAGTCCCATCCTGTCTGAGTAAGGGCCCGATACTAGATGTGGTATTTGCCTTGTTTTTGGCATATGAAAAGAAATATTTTGAATTTCTTTCAATTTCACTAATAGCTTTAAGCTCCTCCTGCTTCTCCTGGTTCCTGTAAGAGTCATTTAACTTAAGTTCGATAGTTTCCACTTCCCTGGTCAGCGCCTCCTATCGTGTATCAGATATTCTAGCACTCCTGAGGAGCTCAGTGACTCTTCGTCGTCTTCTGTAGAGGGAGCATCTTTCTCTCTCCATTTACTCCTGCTCTTCTTTCTTAGGGGAATATGCCTATATATACGCGTTGTCTTAGTTTTCTCTGTATTAGGACTGAAGAAGTAACTCGTGGCGAAACGTTTCGTTTAATAAATGTCCTGAACTGTACATAAGTGTCTTTAATAATAATAATAATAATAATAATAATTATTATTATTATTATTATTATTATTATTATTATAGAAAAGTGATTTTCTTCTAGTATGCAAGATAGTTTTAGAAGAGACTTAACAAATATTTTCACTGTATAAAGATTACTTTATTTCCCGTTCTAGAGGTTTTAACGCTTAGTTTCGATAATAATAATAATTGTAATAATAATAATTAATATTACCCAATGCTTAACCTTTTTTTTATTATAGGAAAAACAGTTTCACATTCAGAAAGTGAAAGAACTTTTGTTTTATTTGTGGAAAATGTATGAAGAAGACCGCCAGAAATATATATATATATATTGAGAGTAACTTCGTACACGTTTGTGCAAATGTTTTTAAAATTAATAAATAAAAATATGCGACTTATTGTTGTCGTCGCCTTTAAAGTCTTCAGACACAACTGTGTTGGTCCAGTGGTCTCTTGGTCCAGTGGTCTCTTGGTCCAGTGGTCTCTTGGTCCAGTGGTCTTTTGGTCCAGTGGTCTCTTGGTCCAGTGGTCTCTTGGTCCAGTGGTGTCTTGGTCCAGTGGTGTCTTGGTCCAGTGGTGTCTTGGTCCAGTGGTCTCTTGGTCCAGTGGTCTCTTGGTCCAGTGGTCTCTTGGTCCAGTGGTCTCTTGGTCCAGTGGTCTCTTGGTCCAGTGGTCTCTTGGTCCAGTGGTCTCTTGGTTCAGTGGTCTCTTGGTCTGTTGCAGTTTGATCTTTGTTTTCCTGTTAGTTCTTGAGAATGGTACAGTCAGAGGGCAGTATGTATGTATGTATAATGTTCGCCAAGACCGGAGTCCTGGCACGGGTCTTAATCTTGAGATGACCCGTCTGTGAGAGGGCAGCTGCCCGTGGTAGTATATATCAGTGTATACTACACGCCTGGCTACCTAGAGGTGGTATGTATCAGTGTATAGTAGACGTCTGGCTAGCTACAGAGGTATGTATCAGTGTATACTAGACGTCTTCGGGCTAGCTACGGAGAAGTGGCAGTAGGTAAACTTGAGCATCAAGGTCTTGTGCAACACAAAAAATGGAGAACACTGAGAAGACTTGAGAATATTAACCCCAGGGTGTTATTAACCCAAGAAATTATTAGCCCCCAGAGGATTATTAACCCAAGAAATTATTAGCCCCCAGGGTGTTATTAATCCAAGAGATTATTAGTCCTCAGAGGATTATTAACCCAAGAAATTATTAGCCCCCAGTGGATTATTAGCCCCCAGAGGATTATTAACCCAAGAATTTATTAACCCTCAGAGGATTATTAGCCCAAGAGATTACCAGCTCCAGAGTGTTATTAACCCAAGAAATTATTAGCCTCCAGAGGATTATTAACCCAAGATAGCCCAGTAAAAACTGAGGTAATTCAGTTTTTGTCCTTATGTCTAGGCTGCGACACAACAGCTGACTTGTAGGTCATTTTTTAGCCGCTAGATGTATGGGGGACGAATTTATCTCTTAATGCGCTACGCGATCGAACCCGTGTCCTTTCGGTTGTGAGCCTAACTAACACTACCACTGAGGTGGAGGGGAGAAGGGTGGACCTAACACTACCCCTGAGGTGGTAGTGTTAGGTCCACCCTTCTCCCCTCACCCCTTTTCATCTAACCCCCACTCCCCTTACCCCTTCTGTTCTCTCATGTGATAAGTGACACTTGCCATGCAGTGTGACTTTTGCTATGTGATGTGACAACGCTTGCAATATATGTGGCAACACCTGCCAAGGAATATGTGACAACTGTCAAGTGATGTTATTTGACAGCCGCCAAGTGATGTTATGTGACAACAGCCGCCATGTGATGTTATGTGACAACACTTGCCATGTGATGTTATGTGGTCACACCCGCCATGTGATGTTATGTGACAACACCTGCCAAGTGATACGAGACAGCACCTGCCATGTGATGTTATGTGACAACACCTGCCATGTGATGCTATGTTGCAATACCTGCCAAGTAATGCTATGTAACAACTGCCATGTGATATGTGACAGCACCTTCCATGTGTTATGCGACAACACCTGTCAAGTAATGCTACGTAACAACTGCCATGTGATGCGACAACACCTGGCACGTGATATGTGACAACACCTGCCATGTGATGCTATGCGACAATACTTTCCAAGTGATGTTATGTGACAACGCCTGCAAAGTGATGTTATGTGATACGTGACAACGGCCATGTGATGTTATGTGACAACTGCTCTGTGATGTTAGTACAGTTAGCACTGCACTAATTGTTCGTAGCACTGTGCTGAGTTATTGATGGATTCGTATTTACACCGGGCAGAGTTAGTAACACACACTGAACATTGTATTGCTAGTTTGTAACACAGTGGTGCACTATACGTGTTTCCTGCATCGAAATACACAACACTGGCTCACCATGAGTGTTCCCTGCATCAAAATTTAGAAAAGTGGTTCACTATGAGTGTTTCGTGCGTCGAAATATAGAACAGTGGCTCACTGTGCGTGTTCGGGGTGTCGAGAAGTACATAGGTCGGTGTACTATCTAGCACACAAGGATCATTAAGGCTGCGGTAACCAGTACAACACCAGTCAAGAACACTTTTGTTTTTAAAACTAGGATTAAAATAAATTATGTATATACACTGAAAAATACACACCTTTCGTTGTATACATTTTAACTGTATAAAAATTAGCACTGTATAAATTGTATACGCTATTTAACGTTTTATTTGTATACAATTTTTTTATTTTTTTTATTATTAACACATCGACCGTCTCCCATCAAGGTAGGGTGGCCCGAAAAAGAAAAACTTTCACCATCATTCACTCCATCACTGTCTTGCCAGAGGCGCGCTTACACTACAGTTATAAAACTGCAACATTAACACCCCTCCTTCAGAGTCCAGACACTGTACTTCCCATCTTCAGGACTCAAGTCCGGCCTGCCGGTTTCCTCAAGTCCTAAAAACCATTTGTCTCCATTCGCTCCTAACACGCTCACGCATGCTTGCTGGAAGTCCAAGCCCCTCGCACACAAAACCTTTTTTTACACCCCTCCTCCAACCTTTCCTTGGCTGACCTCTACCCCGCCTTCCCTCCACTACAGAATTATACACTCTCAAAGTCATTCTATTTTGTTCCATTCTCTCTCCATGTCCAAACCACCTCAACAACCCCTCGTCAGCCCTCTGGGTAATAGTTTTGGTAATCCCGTACCTTCTCCTAATTTCCAAACTACGAATTCTCTGCATTATATTCACACCATGCATGCCCTCAGAGACGTCTTCACTGCCTCCAGCCTACTCCCTGATGCAACATGCACCACCCATGCTTCACACCCACATAAGAGCGTTGGTATAACTATATTCTCATACATTCCCTCTTTGCTTCCATGGGCAAAGTTCTTTTTCTCCACAGACTCCTCAGTGCACCACTCACCTTTTTCCCCCTCGTCAGTTCTATGATTCACATCATCTTTCATAGACCCATCTGCTAACACGTCCACTCCTACACATATGAATACATTCACATCCTCCAGACTCTATCCCTCCAACCTGATATTCAATCTTTCGTTACCTATTTTTTTGTTGTCTTCATCACCTTACACTTTCCTACATTCACTTTCATTTTTTCTTTTACATTCTTACCAAACTCATCCATCAACTTCTGCAACTTCTCTTCAGAATCTCCCAAAAGCACAGTGTCATCAGCAAAGAGCAACTGTGACAACTCCTACTTTGTGTTAGATTCTTTATCTTTTAACCCCAAACCTCTTGCTAACACCCGAACATTCACTTCTCTTACACCCCCGTCTATAAAAATATTGAGCAACCATGGTAACATCACACATCCATGCCTAAGGCCTACTTTTACTGGGAAATAATCTCAATCTCTCCTACATACTCTAACCTGAGCCTCACTATCCTCGTCAAAACTTTTCACTGTTATAATAACCTACCTCCTGTTCCATACATTTGCAACATCTGCCACACTGCCCCCCCCCCTATCCACCCTGTCATATGCCTTTTCCAAATCCATAAGTGCCATAAAATTCTCTTTACCCTTCTCTAGATAATGTTCACCTATATGTTTCTACACTCTCCCTACCCTTCCTAAAGCCTTCTTGTTCATCTGCTATCCTACTCTCCGTCTTACTCTTAATTCTTTCAATAATAACTCTCCCATACACTTTACCAAGTGTACTCAACAGACTTATTCCCCTATAATTTTTGCATTCTCTTTTGTGTATACAGTTTGTATGCACCTAATTTGTATACACAATTTGAATACATTTAAATTTTTGTACACTCATTTTTAAAATTGAATGTATTTTTTTATTTATCTTGTAGCGTCTGTCTGAGGTTCCAGTATCTGTAGCGTCTGCTTCAGGTTCCAGTATATCTCTAGCGTCTGCCTGAGGTTCCAGTATCTCTGTAGCGTCTGTCTGAGGTTCCAGTATCTCTGTAGAGTCTGCCTGAGGTTCCAGTAATTCTGTAGCTTCTGCCAGAGGTTCCAGTAACTCTGTAACGACTGCAAGAGGTTCCAGTAACTCTTTATTTTTTGTTCTGACGTTTCACAATTTTCTTGTCTTAAAAGTGTGAAGGATATTTTGCTAAGAGAAAATGATAAGTTACCTTGTCACGAAAGTTCTTAATGACACTATTGTCTACAGTTATTTTGTCATGAAGCTGCTCGGATTTCAGCTTAAATTTATTTTATTATATGTATTTTCCAACGTTGGCTTACTGGAAAAGTTTTTTTTTTTCTGCCTGTGGATTTTTTAGTGACGTTTCTCATCCTAACCAAAGGTAACGAAGAAAATTAGTAATTTTAGATTACAAACCAAAATATTAGCTTTCGTTGCAGAAAATTTGTTGTAGAAAGTTTTTATCATATTGACCTAAAATATAACCGTCTCCATTGCATGACCTACTCAATATTGCAGAATTGACGTAACACATCGAGCAGCTAAACTCAGTGTTGACCGTGGTCTGTAGCATTCCCGGCACAAAAGACACTGTATGCAGAACAAACATTTATTTGAATACGATGTTTCACTCTACGACGAAACGTCTTAATAAAGGTTTGCTCAGCACAGTGTTTTTTTTTTATAGAAGATTTGTGAGCAGTCTCGCCATGCAACATTATTTCTGAAGTTTTGTACTCAAATTCTTTTTGTTATTGAAGTAAGTATTATTTACTCTGTTACTGGCAGGTAGGCATTGCTGTGTGTACACAAGAGTACTTGAGGTGGCTGCTAATGACTCCTTCAGGGTCCTCCTCTTATCTCCACATGAGGCTCTCCAAACATCTTGTATTTCTCTTGTAACATTATTGTAGCCTAGTGTGGCATTCACTTGTTTTCTATGTTGATACTTATCCGTCACTCGAGCACGGCACCAGTATGCTACGCATACAACAGGTTTTTTTTATTGTTACTAGTGAGTATTGCGTTGTTGATGTTAGCAATCTTTGGATATTACGTATGTAGATAGTGAAAAGAGTGGGGCAAGGAAGCAACACAGAGAAACATCGTGTTTGTCTACTCCGAGGCTTCCCCATTTAGAATCAGTGTATCTTATAAATAGGTTTTCTCTAATACTACGTACACTAAGAGGGATATATCTCAGTATATACAGTGATAGCGGTATATCGGTGTATATACGACGAGGTGCGTATCTCTGTGTGTGTATACACCAACAGGTGAGGAACGTGACTTTAGAATATAAACATGTGTCAGTACTGGGGTTGAGTGGCTAAGTGCATGAGTTTAAAAAAACCAGCAACAAATTCTTTGGCCTAAATGTTGGGATGATTTACCCTTTCGTCAAAATTTTGGTGTAGTTTTTAGCATATGACTTAGTAAAAAAAAACTATGTATATAATTTCTACTGCGACTAATTCACTTAGAATTGTTTAGATTATATGGTTCTTTTAAGATAGAGAAATATAAATATTAGTCGCTTGGGTAAAAGCACGCACGCACGCGAGTACGTACGCACGCAAGCAACAATGTGCAAAGAGGCTGAGGAGAGGTTTGTACCCAAGGGTAACAGGAATAATGAAAAAGTCAGGATGAGCCCATGGTTCACCCAAAGGTGCAGGGAGGCAAAAACCAGTGTGCTAGGGAATGGAAGAAATATAGAAGGCAAAGGACCCAGGAGAAAAGTCGTAGAGCCAGAAATGAATATGCACAGATAAGAAGGGAGGCCCAACGACAATATGAAAACGACATAGCAGCGAAAGCCAAATCTGACCCGAAGCTGTTATACAGCCACATCAGGAGGAAAACAACAGTCAAGGACCAGGTAATCAGGCTAAGGAAGGAAGGTGGAGAGACAACAAGAAATGACCGTGAAGTACGTGAGGAACTCAACAAGAGATTCAAAGAAGTGTTCACAGAGGAGACAGAAGGGGCTCCAGAAAGACAGAGAGGTGGGGCACACCACCAAGTGCTGGACACAGTACACACAACCGAGGAAGAAGTGAAGAGGCTTCTGAGTGAGCTAGACACCTCAAAGGCAATGGGGCCGGATAACATCTCTCCATGGGTCCTGAGAGAGGGAGCAGAGGCACTATGTGTACTCCTAACAACAATATTCAATGCATCTATTGAAACAGGGAGATTGCCTGAAGCATGGAAGACAGCAAATGTAGTCCCAATCTTTAAAAAAGGAGACAGACATGAAGCACTAAACTACAGACAGTGTCATTGACATGTATAGTATGCAAAGTCATGGAGAAGAGTGGTGGAACACCTAGAAAGGAGTGATCTCATCAACAGCAGCCAACATGGTTTCAGGGACGGGAAATTCTGTCACAAACCTACTGGAGTTCTATGACATGGTGACAGCAGTAAGACAAGAGAGAGAGGGGTGGGTGGATTGCATTTTCTTGGACTGCAAGAAGGCGTTTGACACAGTTCCACACAAGACATTAGTGCAAAAACTGGAGGACCAAGCAGGGATAACAGGGAAGGCACTACAATGGATCAGGGAATACTTGTCAGGAAGACAGCAGCGAGTCATGGTACGTGGCGAGGTGTCAGAGTGGGCACCTGTGACCAGCGGGGTCCCACAGGGGTCAGTCCTAGGACCAGTGCTATTTCTGGTCTTTGTGAAAGACATGACGGAAGGAATAGACTCCGAAGTGTCCCTGTTTGCAGATGACGTGAAGTTGATGAGAAGATTTCATTCGATCGAAGACCAGGCAGAACTACAAAGGGATCTTGACAGGCTCCAGACCTGGTCCAGCAATTGGCTCCTGGAGTTCAACCCCACAAAGTGCAAAATCATGAAGATTGGGGAAGGGCAAAGAAGACCACAGATGGAGTACAGTCTAGGGGGCCAGAGACTACAAACCTAGCTCAAGGAAAAATGTCTTGGGGTGAGTATAACACCAGGCACATCTCCTGAAGTGCACGTCAACCAAATAACTGCTACAGCATATGGGTGCCTAGCAAACCTCAGAACAGCATTCCAGCATCTTAATAAGGAATCGTTCAGGACCCTGTACACCGTGTACGTTAGGCCCATATTGGAGTATGCGGCACCAGTTTGGAACCCACACCTAGCCAAGCACGTAAAGAAACTAGAGAAAGTGCAAAGGTTTGCAACAAGACTAGTCCCAGAGCTAAGAGGTATGTCCTACGAGGAGAGGTTAAAGGAAATCAACCTGGCAACACTGGAGGACAGGAGAGATAGGGGGGACATGATAACGACATACAAAATACTGAGAGGAATTGACAAGGTGGACAAAGACAGGATGTTCCAGAGATGGGACACAACAACAAGGGGACACAGTTGGAAGTTGAAGACACACATGAATCACAGGGATGTTAGGAAGTATTTCTTCAGCCACAGAGTAGTCAGGAAGCGATGGGAAGCGATGTAGTGGAGGCAGGATCCATACATAGCATTAAGCAGAGGTATGATAAAGCTCACGGTTCAGGGGGAGTGACCTAGTAGCGACCAGTGAAGAGGCGGGGCCAGGAGCTAGGACTCGACCCCTGCAACCTTAACTAGGTGAGTACAACTAGGTGAGTACACACACACACACAACAACACACACACACACAACACACACACACACACACACACACACACACATCTTCCTGCCTTCAGCACTACTCGAATGCATTCCTGATCTCACCCCCTACTTACCAGGCCCCAACTCCCAGCCTCCAACTACCCACGTACCACTCCCCACGTCCCGCCTCCCACTTCCCACTCCCCGCCTCTCACTACCCGCCTCCCACTCCCCGCCTCCCACTCCCCGCCTCCCACTCCCCGCCTCCCGCTCCCCGCCTCCCACTCCCCGCCTCCCACTCCCCGCCTCCCACTCCCCACCTCCCACTCCCCACCTCCCACTCCCCACCTCCCACTTCCCGCCTCCCACTTCCCGCCTCCCACTCCCCGCCTCCCACTCCCCACCTCCCACTCCCCGCCTCCCACTCCCCGCCTCCCACTCCCCGCCTCCCACTCTCCGCCTCCCACTCCCCGCCTCCCACTCCCCGCCTCCCACTCCCCGCCTCCCACTCCCCGCCTCCCACTCCCCGCCTCCCACTCTCCTACAAAAGCGTTTATCTGATCATTTTTTTTTTTTATCTTGTCCAGGTTTTCTTGGAATACATTTCCGTACTCGACTTAGTCTGGCCTTCTAAGTTTGACAAGTGTAATCATGTACACACGTGTAATCACGTACACAAGTATAATCATGTATATGAATATAATCACGTAGACAGGTGTAATAAGAATATAAGAAAGAAGGAACACTGCAACAGACCTACTGGCCTATGCGAGGCAGGTCCAGTATGTATGTATAATGCTCGCCAAGACCGTAGTCTTGGCACGGGTCTCAATCTTGCGATGACCCGTCTCTGGCTCCTGAGGCAGGTCCAATTCTCCCACCGGCTTAAGCCAATGCCTTGACCTAGTGAGGTCAGACACGTCACTTAAGAGAGCAGCAGTGCATCCGACCTAGTAGCACAAGCTAGTCAGGTCCAACTCACACCCACCCACACCCACTCATGTATTTATTCAACCTGTTTTTAAAACTACACAGCGTCTTAGCTTCCATGACGGTACTCGGGAGCTTGTTCCACTCATCCACAACTCCATTACTAAACCAGTGCTTTTCTATATCCTTCCTGAATCTGAATTTTTCCAATTTAAAGCCATTGCTGCGAGTCCTGTCTGTTAGATATTTTCAGCACGCTATTTACATCCCCTTTATTTATTCCTGTTTTCCATTTATACACCTCGATCATATCCCCCCTAATTCTACGTCTTTCTAGAGAGTGCAGATTCAGGGCTCTCAGTCTATCCTCATAGGGAAGATTTCTGATACATGGGATCATCTTTGTCATCCTCCTCTGTACGTTTTCCAGAGCATTTATATTCATTCTGTAATATGGTGACCAGAACTGTGCAGCGTAATCTAAATGAGGCCTAACCAAGGATATATAGAGTTGAAGAACAACCTGACGACTTCCATTATTTATACTTCAAGTACATACACGTAATTACGTACACCTGTGTAACCACGTACAAAAGTGTAATCACGTACAAAAGTGCAGTACGCAAGTGTGATCACGCACACAGGTGTAATAAACTACTGATGTTTAATATCGTATGCAGGTGTAATAACGTACACAGGTGTACCCCAGTGTAAGCTACACTAGTGTACCCCAGTGTAAGCTACACTAGTGTACCCCAGTGTAAGTTACACTGGTGTACCCCAGTGTAAGTTACACTGGTGTACCCCAGTGTAAGCGGCACTGTTGTTCCACAGTGTAAGCTACACTATTGTACCCCAGTGTAAGCTACACTATTGTACCACTGCGTAAGCTACACTGTGTACCCTGTGTAACGCACTTTGTCACAGTGTAAGCTACACTAGTTGTACCACTGCGTAAACTACATCTTGTACCACTGGTAAGCTACACTGTTGTACCACTGCGTAAACTACACTCTTGTACCACTGTGTAAGCTACACTGTTGTACCACTGCGTAAACTACACTCTTGTACCACTGTGTAAGCTACACTGTTGTACCACTGCGTAAACTACACTCTAGTACCACTGTGTAAGCTACACTGTTGTACCACTGCGTAAACTACACTCTTGTACCACAGTGTAAGCTACACTGTTGTACCACTGCGTAAACTACACTTTGTACCACTGTCGTAAGCTACACTATTGTACCACTGCGTAAGCTACACTATTGTACCACTGTGTAAGCTACACTGTTGTACCACTGTGTAAGCTACACTATTGTTACCACTGCGTAAGCTACACTATTGTACCACTTCGTAAGCTACACTATTGTACCACTGCGTAAACTACACTCTTGTATCACTGTGTAAGCTACACTGTTGTACCACTGCGTAAGCTACACTATTGTACCACTGTGTAAGCTACACTGTTGTACCACTGTGTAAGCTACACTATTGTTACCACTGCGTAAGCTACACTATTGTACCACTTCGTAAGCTACACTATTGTACCACTGCGTAAACTACACTCTTGTACCACTGTGTAAGCTACACTGTTGTACCACTGCGTAAACTTCACTGTTGCACCACTGTGTAAGCTACACTATTGTACCACTGTGTAAGCTACACTTTTGCACCACTGTGTAAGCTACACTATTGTACCACTGCGTAAGCTACACTATTGTACCACAGTGTAAGCTACACTGTTGTACCACTGTGTAAGCCACACTATTGCACCACTGTGTAAGCTACACTTTTGCACCACTGTGTAAGCTACACTATTGTACCACTGTGTAAGCTACACTATTGCACCACTGTGTAAGCTACACTATTGTACCACTGCGTAAGCTACACTATTGTACCACAGTGTAAGCTACACTGTTGTACCACTGTGTAAGCCACACTTTTGCACCACTGTGTAAGCTACACTTTTGCACCACTGTGTAAGCTACACTATTGTACCACTGCGTAAGCTACACTGTTGTACCACAGTGTAAGCTACACTGTTCTACCACAGTGTAAGCTACACTATTGTACCACTGCGTAAGCTACACTTTTGTACCACTGCGTAAGCTACACTATTGTACCACTGCGTAAGCTACACTATTGTACCACAGTGTAAGCTACACTGTTCTACCACAGTGTAAGCTACACTGTTCTACCACAGTGTAAGCTACACTGTTCTACCACAGTGTAAGCTACACTGTTCTACCACAGTGTAAGCTACACTGTTCTACCACAGTGTAAGCTACACTGTTCTACCACAGTGTAAGCTACACTGTTCTACCACTGTGTAAGCTACACTGTTCTACCACTGTGTAAGCTACACTGTTCTACCACTGTGTAAGCTACACTGTTCTACCACTGTGTAAGCTACACTGTTCTACCACAGTGTAAGCTACACTGTTCTACCACAGTGTAAGCTACACTATTGTACCACTGCGTAAGCTACACTTTTGTACCACTGCGTAAGCTACACTATTGTACCACTGCGTAAGCTACACTATTGTACCACAGTGTAAGCTACACTGTTCTACCACAGTGTAAGCTACACTGTTCTACCACAGTGTAAGCTACACTGTTCTACCACAGTGTAAGCTACACTGTTCTACCACAGTGTAAGCTACACTGTTCTACCACAGTGTAAGCTACACTGTTCTACCACTGTGTAAGCTACACTGTTCTACCACAGTGTAAGCTACACTGTTCTACCACAGTGTAAGCTACACTGTTCTACCACTGTGTAAGCTACACTGTTCTACCACTGTGTAAGCTACACTGTTCTACCACAGTGTAAGCTACACTGTTGTACCACAGTGTAAGCTACACTGTTGTACCACAGTGTAAGCTACACTGTTGTACCACAGTGTAAGCTACACTGTTGTACCACAGTGTAAGCTACACTGTTGTACCACAGTGTAAGCTACACTGTTGTACCACAGTGTAAGCTACACTGTTGTACCACAGTGTAAGCTACACTGTTGTACCACAGTGTAAGCTACACTGTTGTACCACAGTGTAAGCTACACTGTTGTATCACAGTGTAAGCTACACTGTTGTACCACAGTGTAAGCTACACTGTTGTACCACAGTGTAAGCTACACTGTGTAACCACAGTGTAAGCTACACTGTTGTACCACAGTGTAAGCTACACAGGTGGGCTAAAGTTTGCACCTCGCAATATTATACGTTAATAAGACACATTATGCAGTTTATAGCATTTTATTGATGAGACGTTTCGCCCTTCAGGGACTTTGATTCATCAGTGTTGATAAAGTCCCTAGTGTACGAAACATCTTCTCATTAAACACCATAAATTGCTTATAGTGTGTGTGCATGTGGGTGACGTAGACCATCATGCACCGCAGGCTAGTGCCTTTTATCACTCACTATATTCTGTTACAGGTAAATTACATTACCTGTAAACTGCGGAAAACAAATAAATCATTTGTATTTTAGTATTTCAGTTTAGACCAGTGTATATGTTGTGCTCTTTGGATCACGTATATAAACTTCAATTGTTACTCTCTGTAGTGAGTCGAATTCTTCAGTGGCAGCAACAATAACTCATTAAGTAGAGGGATAGAACCCCTCAAGGAAGGTTCCTTGATGTTGGTGAGGGGCTCTTGATTTAGGGAATTGGATCTGTGCTCCAGTTCCCCGAATTAAGCCTGAATGCCTTCCACATCCTCCCCCAGGCGCTGTATAATCCTCCGGGTTTAGCGCTTCCCCCTTGATTATAATAATAATAATAATAAGAGGGATAGAAAGGCGATGAATGCGACATTTTTTTATAATAACGTTTCGCTCTCCAGGAGCTTTGTGAAGCTCCAGGAGAACGAAACGTTGCCACAGTAAAATGTCGCATTAGTTGCATGTGTTTCCTTTTACTTAACATAAGAACATAAGAAAGAAGGAACACTGCAGCAGGCCTACTGGCCCATGCGAGGCAGGTCCAAGTCTCCTACCGGCTTAAGCTACTGCCTCAACCTAGTCAGTTCAGATCACATTCACCCAAGGAATACGGCATCTAACCTAGTAGTACAAGCTAATCAGGTCCAACTCACACCCACCCACACCCACTCATGTATTTATCTAACCTATTTTTAAAACTACACAACGTTTTAGCCTCTATAACTGTATTTGGAAGTTTGTTCCACTCATCCACAACTCTATTACCAAACCAGTGCTTTCCTATGTCCTTCCTGAATCTGAATTTATCCAACTTAAAACCATTGCTACGAGTCCTGTCTAGGCTAGATATTTTCAGCACGTTATTTACATCCCCTTTATTTATTCCTGTCTTTCCATTTATATACCTCAATCATATAATCCCCTGGTTCTACGCCTTTCTAGAGAGTGCAGATTCAGAGCCCTCAGTCTATCCTCATAGGGAAGATTTTTGATACATGGGATCAACTTTGTCATCCTCCTTTGTATGTTTTCCAGAGCATTTATATCCATTCTGTAATACGGTGACCAAAACTGTGCAGCATAATCTAAATGAGGCCTAACCAAGGATATATAGAGTTGAAGAACAACCTGAGGACTCCTATTATTTATGCTTCTTGATATGAAGCCAAGGATTCTGTTAGCTTTATTGCGAACACTTATGCACTGTTGTCTTGGTTTCAGATTACTGCTAACCAGAACTCCTAAATCTTTTTCGCAATCCGTAATATTAAGATCTACATTATTTAGTTTATATGTGGCATGGTTATTTTCCTGTCCAACATTTAGAACTTTGCATTTGTCTGTATTAAACTGCATCTGCCACTTCTCCGACCACTGCATCAGTCTATTCAAATCATCCTGGAGTGCTCTAGTGTCCTCGTCAGAATGAATTCGACGGCCTATTTTGGTGTCATCAGCAAACTTGCTTATGTCGCTCTTTATGCCCTCATCAATGTCGTTTATGTAGATTGTGAACAACAGGGGGCCCAACACTGACCCCTGTGGAACACCGCTCGTGTCGCTTCCCCACTCTGATTTCTCCCCATTTATGCAAACACTCTGCTGCCTATTTGTCAACCATGCCTCTATCCAGGAAAAAATTTCTCCTATTCCATGTGCCTTAATTTTCCTCAATAGTCTCTGATGTGGGACCTTGTCAAAAGCCTTACTGAAGTCCATATACACAATATCATATTCATTACCATTATCTACCTCCTCAAACACCTTAGTGAAAAAAGTTAATAAATTCGTAAGGCAGGAACACCCCTTTGTAAAACCATGCTGAGATTCGTTGATTAATTTATGCTTTTCAAGGTGGCTACGAACTACCTCGGCAATTATTGATTCCATAAATTTTCCCACTATAGAGGTTAGGCTTATTGGTCTATAGTTCGAAGCTAAGGACCTGTCACCTGCTTTGAAAATAGGTATTACATTTGCCATTTTCCACTTATCTGGCATTTCACGTACACTTCTTAAATTACACCAAAGTGGTTGGGCCACTTACCTTTTATATCCTACCTCTCTCCCCCCTCCCACCCTTTTCCAAAATTTCTATCCTTACCCATCCTTCTTCCTTACCCATCTCACCAAAGCTCTGGTCTGGACAAGAAGAACTTATCTGGCGCCATGCCAGTCTGTTGTGATATGTTGAAAAGATTAGCCAGAGGTTTGTAAGCTCCTCTTTACATTCCTTTAGAACCCTTGCATACAGTTCATCAGGGCCTGGGGATTTGTTAGGTTTTAATTTATCTATTTGCGTAAGGACCATGTCACTTGTGACCCTAATCGTGCATAGTTTACCATCATCCTGTTCTACATAATTTATTATTTCTGGAATATCGCTAGTATCTTCCTGTGTAAAAACTGAGAGGAAGTATGTGTTAAAAATTCTACACATTTCCTTATCATTGTCCGTGAATTGACCCAAGTAACTTTTGAGTGGGCCTATCTTGTCCCTTATCTTACTTCTGTATACCTGAAAGAATCCTTTTGGGTTAGTCTTTGATTCTCTTGCAAATTTAACCTCATAATATCTTTTTGCTTTTCTTATTCCCTTTTTTATTTCTCTCTTTAACTGAATATATTGATTTCTTAATTGCCCCTCTCCTCTTTTGATTTGCCTATATATGCCTCTCTTTTGACCAATGAGTTGTTTTAATCTATTGTTCATCGATTTAGGATCATTTTTGCTTGATCTGGTTTCCCTATTTGGAACATAAGTTGTCCTGAGCAGCTAGAACTATGCCCTGGAAAACGTCATATCGGCAACCATCACCACCTACCTTACCCATAGTCAGGTCATTCCAGTTCAGCCCACCCAAGTAATTTTTCAGTCCTATGAAATCAGCCAAGCGGAAGTCAGGGACAGAGACTTGATTGCCATTATTAGGGGAATTCCATATGTTAAAACTGAGTGATTTGTGATCACTTTCCCCAAGCTCATCATTACTTCAAGATTATTAATTAGCGTTTCCTTGCTGGCAAGAACCAAGTCAAGCAGGTTATTTTCTCTAGTTGGCTCTGTCACAAACTGTTTTAAAAAACAATCCTGAATCGTATCAAGAAAGCCACTTGACTCTAAATTTCCTGTCAAATTGCTATAGTCAATCTGTCTATAGTTGAAATCTCCCATTATCACAACATTTTCGTATGTAGATATCTTACGAATTTCATCCCATAGAAGTTTACGCACTCCCTATCAAGATTTGGGGCCCTGTAAATCACACCCAAAATTAGTTTTTCACGGCCCTCGAGAAGCTGTAACCAAACTGATTCAGTGGCTGATTCTTCTAATTTTATATCTTGTCTAACACAATTTAAATTGTCTCTGACGTTCATTGCTACTCCACCACCCTTCCTGTTGACCCTGTCAGTGTGAATAATTTATAGCCTTGTATGTGACATTCAGAAGACATCTCTCTATCTTTCAGACTGAGCCAGGTCTCTATTATAGCAATGATATCAATGTTTCCTGCACTTGCAATTAATCTTAGCTCATCTATCTTATTTCTTACACTCGTGCTATTAGTATAGTAGACCTTCAGGGAGCTAGTCCCTTGCTGCCCTCTGCTGTCTCCCTTTGTTTGCTGACGTGATCTATTGTCTTTATTTATAACTTCATGATGTCTTTTATACATTTACTGTTTTCAACCCTAGTGTTGCAACCTGACTGTTAACATATTGTCGATAATTCTACCAACATTAATACAACAACAGCCTGGTTGTAGGGTGATCAGCAAGGTTGATTGGCCCTCAAAACTGTTCACAGGTATTTCCAAGGTTGAGTCTACATACAAATGTATCATAAATGTTTGTCTGCAACATGTGTGCGCCCTCACAAGTATTGTACGTATTTATGCGACTATCAGATGATGTGTAGATTTCCTGAATAATTCTGTCATGGCACCAGTGTTCGGTACTGTAAACCTCAGTGAGGGGTGAGGGGCAAGTCAGGCAGGGGGAAGTGAGGGGTGGGAAGGCAAGTCAGGCAGGGGTGAGTGAGGGGTGGGAGGCAAGTCAGGCAGGTTGAGTGAGGGTGGAGGCAAGCAGGTGAGTGAGGGGTGGGAGGCAAGTCAGGCAGGGTTGAGTGAGGGTATGAGGCAAGTCAGGCAGGGTTGAGTGAGGGTGAGAGGCATGTCAGGCAGTGGTAAGTGAGGGTAGAGGCAAGCAGGAGGGTGAGTGAGGGTGAGAGGCAGTCAGGCAGTGGTGAGTGAGGGTATGAGACAGGTTCAGGCAGGGGTGAATGAGGGGTGAGAGGCAAGTCAGGCAGGGGTGAGTGAGGGTATGAGGCAAGTCTGGCAGGGTTGAGTGATTGTGAGAGGCAAGGTCAGGCAGGGGTGAGTGAAGGTGAGAGGCAAGTCAGTCAAGGGTGATTGAGCATGAGAGGCAAGTCAGGCAGTGGTGAGTGAGGGGTGAGAGGCAAGTCAGGCAGTGGTGAGTGAGGGGTGAGAGGTAAGTCAGGCAGTGGTGAGTGAGGGGTGAGAGGTAAGTCAGGCAGTGGTGAGTGAGGGGTGAGAGGTAAGTCAGGCAGGGGTGAGTGAGGGTGAGAGGCAAGTCAGGCAGTGGTGAGTGAGGGGTGAGAGGTAAGTCAGGCAGTGGTGAGTGAGGGCTAGAGGTAAGTCAGGCAGTGGTGAGTGAGGGTATGAGGCAAATCAGGCAGTGGTGAGTGAGGGTGTGAGGCAAGTCAGGCAGAGGAAAGTGAGGGGTGAGAGGTAAGTCAGGCAGTGGTGAGTGAGGGTATGAGGCAAATCAGGCAGTGGTGAGTGAGGGGTGAGAGGCAAGTCAGGCAGTGGTGAGTGAGGGTATGAGGCAAGTCAGGCAGTGGCGAGTGAGGGTATGAGGCAAGTCAGGCAGTGGTGAGTGAGAGTATGAGGCAAGTCAGGCAGTGGTGAGTGAGGGTATGAGGCAAGTCAGGCAGTGGTGAGTGAGGGTGTGAGGCAAGTCAGGCAGTGGTGAGTGAGGGTATGAGACAAGTCAGGCAGTGGTGAGTGAGGGTGTGAGGCAAGTCAGGCAGTGGTGAGTGAGACAGTCTTCGTGGCATCTTCGGCTCTCACCTGATACCTGATATTAGGTTGCTGCCCGTCACCACAGAACCTGGGTCCCACCGCAGCCCTCAGGGTCGATGTACCTACTGTCTGTAGTCCCCAGGGTTGATGTACCTACTGTCTGTAGTCCCCAGGGTCGATGTACCTACTGTCTGTAGTCCTCAGGGTCGATGTACCTACTGTCTGTAGTCCCCAGGGTCGATGTACCTACTGTCTGTAGTCCTCAGGGTCGATGTACGTACTGTCTGTAGTCCTCAGGGTCGGAGTTCACACGTAAAGGTAGCTCCGGTTCTTCTGGAACGAAGTCTTTAAGAGGCACCTAAGTTCCCCCGTCTTCTAATAACTTGTTCATTTTTACATTATAATCTACCTTGTCCATAATTTCTATCGCATTTGCTTTTTCTGTTTCGTAAGGTGAAGTCTAGGATCTTTCTTTAATTCATTGTATAGCTTAACAAATCTTTGAGGACAGTTGTGTTGCAGAGGTCTGAGCGAAGCAAATGCGATAGTAATAGTGGTCAAGGTACAGTATAGTGAAAAATGAACGTGTTATTAGAAGACGGGAGAACTTACGTGCCTTTTAAAGCTACCATAACTACTGAACCCGTGGTGGAATGCTTGACGATTTCCTCACATGCCCTGTTGAAGTCTCCCAGCTCAGGCTGACATATTTCATTACTTAGTTTATACATCATCCTGTGTGATGGTAAATGAAAGGAAAACAGCTAGCCTTTGTTCCTGCATTGTAACTATCCTTTAGAATAAAGCAGCTGCACACTCCGACTGTTCTCAAAATGTAACTGTCATTTAGAGCACTGGTTCCCAAACTTTTTCAGGCTGCCGTCACCTTGGGTCCCAGACCACATTCCTAGAGCCTTCCCCCTCACACACATACGAACACACCTCTTTCTTGGTATTAAGTTTACTGAAAATTCAAAACAACAACTAATCTAACACCATAAACAAGCGCATTTATTTCGCAGATCAAAATTAACATAGCAAATAAATCTATTTAACAATATGAAAGAGTAAATTTATATCTCATCTGTAACTACACTGTCTTCACAATTTTAATGAGATGGATGAGCTTGGTGCAGCAATATCAGCTTCTCAACATCAGACGTTCAGTAATTTTCAGTCTGTTACTTTGCCTGGAAAGAAGCCTGACGACTGCACTGAAACCTCTCTCTACTAAATATGATTTTGTTCCACAGTGCAGGGTAGTGGTCACAGTGCAGGGTAGTGGTCAGAAATATTTTTTTGTAACCAAAAATCTTGATATGTTTTTTGAACTCTGGCCTCAGCTCAGTGTCATTGTTGAGTGATCAGTTCTTCCTCCACCATTCCTCTTTCCTCATTGCTGATATCTAGGAATGGATTGATTATCCAGTCTGATATTTTAAGCAAGAAAAAAATCGTGAAATCTGTCGGAGACGTCTCTATGCCGCTCATTAAGGTGTGCATAATACAATTGAAAGTCATCGCCTGATATGTACTTCTTCAATTCAGAGAGCCTCGGAAACTGGAAGAGTTAACGACGGTCAATGTTACGTTTGAATAACTGTTACCTGGACAGAAAACTGGAAAAGGCTGACTTGACTTTGATAAGATTAACCTAATTTCGTTGCAGCTGCCAATTAACTTCGTTGAATTTTGTGAACACATCTGATAAATAAGCAATGGCATACTTGATGTTTCTTAGTTCATCACATAAAACAAAATTGGAGTCTTGGAAGAATTCAACAACTGTTTTAAAAAGTGAATAGAAACGTCTCAGCAAGTTTCCCTTTGACAGTCATCTGGCATCTGAGTGAAACAACAAACGTTCAAAATGTTCATCATTCTCAGTGTAGAGCTGTTGAAACAGTCGGGAATTGAGAGCTTGTGCCTTGATTTTATTACTGCTCTGATAACATTGCTTAATGATTTGTGAAGTCGATCACTTGAGTTTTTTTTTTTTTTTTTGCAACTACCTGTTGCCTATGGATTACACAGTGCACCGTAAACACCAGGTACAGCTTTTTTCAAGAAACTGATGAAGACACGATGACAACCTGTCATCGATGGTGCCCCATCTGTTGCACAAGCAAGAATGTTGGTAAGCTGGATGTCTCTTAATTTGAAAAAATTCTCAACAGACCGAAATACTGACTCCCCTTTTGTATCTGTTTCTAGTTGTCTTGCAAATAACAACTCTTGAATCAAACTTTCATCTCTGACGAAACAAACATAAGCAAGAAGCAAAGATCCGTTGCCTGACAGAGTGGACTCACCTAATTGTCAGCCAAATTCTGTTGTCTTAAGCATGTTGCACAGTGTGTCTTCAATGTTTTCAGCCATTTCATCCGCTCTTCTTTGAACAGAGTTATCACTGAGAAGCCTTGTGTAAAACTGTGCGCAGAACTTCACTTACTGCTGACAGAATAAGCTCTTCTCCAACTGTACGAGGCTTACTAGATCTAGCACTCAGCAATGAGATACTGTATGAGGCACGCAAGCCATCACTGAATTGTTCTGAAGTGCTACCAAACATATTTCCAGTGGTTTTCAGTTTCTGTAAGTTTTCTCGAAGTGACTGAAAATATGCTAAGTTTTCGTCTGCTTTATCAGAGTGAATTTTCTTCAAATGTTCAAGAAGCCTGGAAGGTTTCATGGCTTCATTTGAAAAAAACGTTCACACGGTAGTCACATTGGTTGCTGTTGGTTATTTGGTGCTGATACAAATCAATATTTCAGATATTCCACACTGTTGCCAGCACTTCTTTTTTGTCTGCTGTGCTGATGCTATATTTTATTCTAGAACAAAAAATATATGTTCGTTATAAAAATTATGCCAATCAAAACAAAATACAGCAGGAAAAGCATAAGGAAATATACAACAATGCATTTACTTGGAAAAGTATATGACACAATAATACAAATATGAATGTAAAACTAAAAAATCAAATACTTAAGAACTACAAATCTCAATCTTAGCATAGCAACACTTTGGCGTTCCTCCATCAACACCACTTAATCATATCTTATTATATTATACTTTAAAATGTACCTTACAAGACTGAAGATAACTTGCAGTGCGTACAAACCTAGAGCCTTGGCCCTTGCAGACATGAAAATCCGATCACCACCAGTACCCTAAGCGTCTCCTGTCTAATCTGGTTGGCGTGTGGCGCGTTCGAACAAACGTTAGGACTTTTAACTCCGACTTCGGAGTACAAAATAAAACTATGCTTTCGTGTACAACTCTGTTAATTTTATTCTTTAGAAAGCATTTATGTTATTTAAGTGTTCGTAAGTTAGATTTTGTCATATAGATTTCGTAAAACAAATGCTCCCTTGGTTCTGATGCCACCCTGCTTCTGCCCCTTCTGCCCTCTTTTTTATCAACGCCCCCAGGATCTTTCTACCGACCCCCATCCCTGTATCTTTTCAGTACCTCCGGCTTTGGGAATCACTGATTTAGATTATAGAATACTGTAGTCACATTCTGCGGATGTTCCCACTAATGTAACTATCACTTAAAATAAGGTAACCACACAGTGTAAGTGTGTGTGTGTGTGTGTGTGTGTGTGTGTGTGTGTGTGTGTGTGTGTGTCTCCAGAATGTAACTATAAAAATGGTTAGCTATACGTTGGCAGTGTTTTAAATTTTGTGGACTTCATCATTGCTCTAGCAGTGTGTCTCACCACTGAACCATTACTTTGATTGTTCCCAGGATTTTTATGCGAGAGACTGACAGCATTATTTTTTTATACTTGCAGAAGAGAGCTGAGGGTGAGTGTTTCCGGTGACAACACAGCGTCCAAAGGTAGACTACAGTAAGTCTAGTGCACTACGTCAGACAATTTTAATTTCATTTGTGTATTAACTCGGAAAAGAAACATTAGAATAGGCTATTATCCTATGCGAGCTAGGTCTTATTTTTATTTATTAAAGTTGCAAGAAACATTACAGTAGGCCTTTTTTGCCTATACATGTCCTACTTATATCCACTTCTTTTTCACTCGTATACGAGTAATTGTATACACAGAGTGTTATGCCTGTGTATGAACACTCAGAGTTTATTATGACCTATTCCATGGATCGGTGTTCTCAGATTTCTTACACAATTATGTGAGTGTGGAAAGAAACTAATTATGGAGGCATCAGGTTGCTCTGCCATCCAGTGGAGAGAGGAATAAAAATTGCAAAAGGTAAGCATAATAATCTTTGGATAACCTTTAGATATGAATCCTTCCAATTAGTCAGAGTGAGAGTACAATGAACCCAAAAGACATACAGACTAGATCCAAGTTGTCCCATATGGGTGAAATCATTGTCCCTCCCTTTAAATATCAAGGTGTCAAGCTCGTCTTCTGTCTGTTGTGGAGTATCATGCCCCTCTGTGCAGGGTATACACTTTACAGTACTGTTGTCATGTTGCAAAAAACTATGACGTACCTAGGAAATGTAATGTAGGGCATGAGGGCCAGACCAGAGAAGGCTCAACTCTTAAATGGGTTAACAGTAAGATAACTGGAGGAAAATTCTGGTACCAAAACTGTAACAGGAAACCAAGCAACTCTCACTCTAATTAGCCAACAGTCTGTTAATCAGTCTGCCACTACCATGCCTGTGACCACACCACGGAATTTGTGGGTTAGTCAGTAACCTGTGTTAACTCTAAGGTGACATCCCCCTCAAGGGAGGTTCCTTGACGCTGGTGAGGGGCTCTAGATCTAGGGATTTGGATCTGTGCTTCAGTTCCCTAAATTAAGCCTGAATACCTTCCATTCCCCCCTCCACATGCGCTGTATAATCCTACGAGTTTAGCGCTCCCCCATAATTATAATAATTTAGGTGACACCAGTCAGCCTTCCATCACACTGGAAGCTGCGGATGAGCCAGCCACCTCTGCTATGACACATGTCACCAGATAGCTTGTTGTCACACCAAAATCTCTATCACTTCTGCAAACACTGGTGGAGTCCACCAGTCAGCCTCCCGCCACACCTGTGATTACATTGGAAGCTGTAGATGAGCCAGCAGCACATGAATTATCAGATGTGGACGGTGAGTTATCCATGCCAGTGGGATTACCACTAGAAGACACCAGTGTGACTGTTGGACTTGTTCACCTTGAAGCACTGATTCTGGAAAAGTACCAGACTCGCCTAACCTTTTCAAACTTGCAGTAACCTTACGTAAATAAAATTCTGACCGTCTCGAACAGACGATGACTGTTTATGTAAAGCTAGGTAATTAAAATGCCTCTGAACACGAACACAAAAGTACAGTGAAAAATTATCCACTGAAAATAAAGCAATTAGTAGAAGAGAAGCGAAGGCATATTGTTTACAAACATTGCCTAGGACTGTGCTAATACAATGTCAGAGATGATTAAGGAAATTATTGTAGTTGAAACAATGTCCAAACAATGTTGTTGGTTAAGTGTTTGCAGAGTGTTGTGACTAGTTAATGGTGCAATTCGAACCGAAATGTCTTAAGTTTCATTCGTCTATGTGCGGGTTATTCGTGTATTGTTCCAGTTACGGTATTGTGCATTTTTTTTTCTTTTTTCACACTATTGTTGCAGAATAAGTTTTACTATCTAATAAGCAAGAAAATTTTTAATAAGTGACTATGATAAACTGGTTACTGTTTTGTACATGGAAGATGTTTTCATCTAATGCGTTGCCAACTGCAACATTTTTGAACTAAGAATATTGATGTAATTACTGCACAGTGTAGACTTGAGATGGAGAACAGTTCCTGAAGTTGTTTGGGTTAGCAGCTTGTAACTGAAGATCAACTCGCTGTTGTGTAGTTCCACTGTCATGAGACGAAAAAGGTCCAGGAGCTGGAGATTAACACCTTCACTAGGATCAGGTCTTTTCATATTCTGCCTACTTTCCGTTATTCTTCAGGTTTAAGACGCTTGCAGTATTTAATATTTTCCAGTAATTTTGTTTTTAATCGAAGAAATGGCTAGAGCAATGCTACTGTTACAGTATGGTGATTTTCGTTTATAATATAAGGTAAGTTTGCGTTCAACTTAATCCTGTACAATACTGTAAACAAAAAAAAATCTTTTTTTTTTTTTTGTAACTAGTCGGTGTAGAATTGACACAGCTGCCACAATAAACAGCTTAACTGTAAAAAATAAATTTGACAAATTGGCACCTACGTACAGCCTAACAATAATCCAAACCTATTAAGATAAATTGGCGTTCAGGGATTAAAGTCGTTCAGAACAGGTATTCTCCAGTTGTCGCATAAAAAAACATTATCTCTGTGTAATAAAAAAGGCAAATTACATTTTAAAACATCACAGTAATAAATGCGAGTTTTCCTTTGAACCAAATACACCAGAAGAGAAACAGAAACCAGTAAATCTCGCTTTTTTAATTGTTTAATTCGTGCCTAAACAGCCTAAAACTATAATGAATCTTCTTTAAGACGCTTCACTGGTTCAAGATGGAAACTGTTCACAAGAGTCAAGTTATCGAAAGGAAATCACATTTTCTTGTTTAAAATTAATAAATTGTCACCTACACAAACCAGTAACATCCTAGAGTCCAGGAGTGGGGAACCTGTGGCCTTAAGGTCGCATCCGGCATTCTAGGGCATTAAGTGTGGCCTGAATGAATAAATCAGAATTTTGCATTAGAAATCCCTCCTAACATGACTCACGAAATCGTAATGACACGATTGCAAACAAACCATACCACCAGTGGCTAACGCGACGGTCTCCATGGAGTTTTGAGACTGATCGCAGGTTCTTTCCCCGCCCGTAGTATGGTTAAATCCCTCCTATTTTGATTGAAAATGCATTGCCTTCATGATTTACTCCTGCCCAATCTAATGCAACTTTAGCTTTAGACCGTAGGTTCTCTGCCTGACCACCAGCACCCAGCTAGAGGCAAGTGGGTGATAGAGGGCGAGGAATGTGTGGCCAGTCTATTATCGTCTTTTAGTAAAAGTGCCTGTGACTCTCCGTTTGAAGTGCAAATTCAGAATCGCTGGTCAACGCTCATATTTTGGCCGATGATATTACACCGATTTTAGGGTAAGTTTGTGGTGCTAATTCTGAATATTTGATCGGTTTGCATGATTGGCTTTAGTTTTTGATAAATTTGGTATCCCATTGATAAACATGTAGGTGTGAAGAATATATTGATCAGGCGGGGCTAACTTACAAATCGCATTGATAATATTTTTTTAAATCGTACAGAAGTCAAATCATGTAATACATACTAGCAGATTAACATAGTAAGATAATTCAGATACCACTAATTACTGCATATGAAAACGTTTGTAAGATTTTCTTCTATGTTGGTCATCAGCACAATTTTGTTGAGTGAGCAGTTGGAAGAGATGCATATTGTTTACCATTGTGCAATAAGACACATTTGAAACTTCTAATGGAGCTGTCTATAAACACCCGCTAATCTGGTCGATATTCAAGTTCCATTCAGGTAGTCCAGTATACAAGTTCTTTATCTTGACTAAGGTAAGGAAGGAGTTCAACCTCTCTTATCTGATAAGTTATTTTAACTTCTTTAGACAGTTCTTTTCGTTTAGTCAGGATCCTTAAAGTTCAGATGCTTGCTTTGACTGACTGACGTCACATGTCAGATCATTGATTTCTTCTTGGAAGAACTGCTGGGGGTGTTGAAATGCTTACTTCATATTCACTTCCGTTGTTATCACCTGTGTTACATCCTAAACCCTGAATTTCTTCAACATCTGACAACGGAAGGTCAGGCAGTGTTGTAAACACTGGTATGGGAACGTCGTCACTGTGTGGCACAGGTCTCCTTGCTGACTCCGAATCAGAATATTCTCACTTTTGTATTGATTGCAACTTTTCACATTCACCATACAGAAATAACATCGTCATGGTGGTTTTTCGGCTCTCTCCACACCATAGGCACACCCAAGTTTAAACTTTTTTTTACCGATTTTTCCACTGTCGTCAGCACTCTACACAGGGTCTGCAAACCATATGGGGAGCCCAAGACTTGCCTTGTTCTCCAAGCAGCACTCCAAAATAAGCAAGATAAGCTTGTTTTACAAAATCTTAGAAGTTTTTTCTTTGTTTTTGCAAAGAGTATTCGCTACAAATGTAGCAAAATGCACTGGTACTGTTTAAGCAGACTCTTTGTGAAGATCTCATGTTAATCTGGAAAAATAACAAAATAAAGATGACAATATTTTCACGTAATCGTTGTTGATAAAACTCCTTTCTTTAAATATTAAAAACTATCTGTATATACAAATTACCATCACATATACACGCGTTATCGCTAAATTACCTGTTAATTGAGGGTAGGTATGCAATATCTCACAAACTAGAGCCAATTTGTAAAACCTACTGCTATATTCGAATTCAGCAACCTCAAAATACCATAAATACCTTCAAATATCTTTGACAACGATTTTTCTGTTTTTGGTAAGCAGTGTCATACAGTGTGACCGTTTTTGTATTTTTTATTTATTTATAACCCATCATGTCAAAAAAGATTAAAAGAATGCTGAAGGAAGAAAATAAAGTTTTTAAATGATTGGGAATTGCAATATTATCTTGTTTCTGCTCAAGATATAATGATTTGCTTAGTGATACTACAATATCAGTGCGTATCAGCATAAATTATCCCTCAACGTATCAGAACAACTTCACGTAATAATCCAAAAGGAAAACATTATTCGATCACTCTGGATGAATCAGCTGATGCTACTGACTCAGGACAGGTACTATACTTTATTCGTGCCATAACTGAGGATTTTAACAGCACAGTTGCTGGCAGGACATATGGAATAGATATCTTCAACAACTTTCACGATAAATGTCACGAAGTTGGACTGAATTTGGGTAATTTAGTGAGTGTGTTTACAGACTGTGTCCCTTCCATGACAGAACAATGTGAAGGGTTTATTGAACAGCTAAAAAAACAAAAAAATTGGATGGTGAGGTATTGAGTGTGGGTTCGCCGCATCACTCTGAAGTGCTCTGGCTATCATAGAGACAGACAGGTGTTTACCTGGAGATTACCTGGAGAGAGTTCCGGGGGTCAACGCCCCCGCGGCCCGGTCTGTGACCAGGCCTCCTTAGGTCAGTGTCCCAGGATGCGACCCACACCAGTCGACTAACACCCAGGTACCCATTTTACTGATGGGGAACATAGACAACAGGTGGAAAGAAACACGTCCAATGTTTCTACTCTGGCTGGGAATCGAACCCAGGCCCTCGCCGTGTGAAGCGAGAGCGTTAACCACCAGGTCAAAATTTTATCTGCGAGAACAAATCATTAGATTTTATGAAGAACAGAATAACTGCTGTTAATTATTAAAAGAAGATTTCTATAGAAATGCTGCGTTTTTGTGTGATATGTCAAAGCAAAATGACTTGAGTATTTAGTTGCAAGGTAAAACTAAGTCTATATATGATAAGTAGCAAAAAATCCAAGCATTTCGAAAAAAGCTATCATTTTTCAAAACCCTTCTTATTCAAATGGAAATTTCGAATAAACACTTTCCCCAGGTAGCGAAGGCCATTAATGAGCAGGAGGAGTCACGTGAATCATATGAAGAATATGCCGTTGTTAAAAGACTCATTGTCTGAAGAATTCAATGAAAGGTTCACTGACTTTGAGAAACATGACCTCACACTGATATTAGCATTTCAGCCTCACCCAGTTGATATCTTCAAGGCCCCTAAAAAGCTACAGATGGACCTGCTTGAGCTCTCAGAAGATAGCATTTTAAAGCCCCTCTTTGATGCTAAGAAAGATCCCACTGAAATATGGAGAAATGCAATACAATACCCACATCTACGGCAACATGCACGACGAATGCTTTCTTGTTTCTCAACCACTTACTGTTGCGAACCCACATTCTCCTGCTTAACCAAAATCAACACGCCCTAATTTAGGTCCCAAATGACGGATACACACCTGGAGGATCAGCTGAAGCTGCAGATTTCCATCTTTCAACCAAATATCCGAATGATTTCCCACAAAGAACAGTCACAACAGTGTCATTAAAAGGTTAGTTAACTTTATAATTTAAATAAATATTTTTCTTGAAGTTTGAAAAAATAATCAGCTTTTTACCAAATAACTGCAATTTTGCAGTGTATCTTATTAAAATTTCTTGAATGCGGCCTAACTAGATTATAGCTAACTATAATGTGGCCTTCCAACATAATGAGGTTCTCCACTCCTGATCTAGACTTTTCTTTAGGTAAGATGCATAAGCTTGAAGTTGCTCAGAAGTTATCACATGGAAGCTTTGAAGGAAAAAAATAAAAGGCTTCCTGCAGCGACTACAGGTATTCAGTTTTGAAGAAAACCTAATAACTTATCCAAGACAAATGACACGTCTTAACCTTCTGTCATAAACTAGAAAAGTTATTATTGTGAGGGGTTTTGATATCGCAGAGACGAGAGTGAAAGTATTTACGGTAATTACCTTCTGATGTGATCCAACACTTCCAGGTAGAAGAAAATACTTAAGTGGTACATCGGGATAATTATGTTAGCTACAATAATATCATTTTTTTTCTTTAAAATCCCGTCTCGACAGATACTTTTCATAAAGAAGAGAGATTAATCTCTTAAAGTATGCGGATATATAAGAGAAATCAAACACCTCTGACACCCATGTCTACGACTAAACCTAAATAGAAACACTATGCAAATATACACTAAAAAAACATAACCATTCTGCCATAAAAAAAATAAACATCAACAAAAGCAGGAACCAACCTGCCAGAAAAAACTACAAATTGTACGGAACAACAAATTTCAAGTAATGTCAAGGATACACCATTACGTAACTTAACGCCGTACGTTAAAAAAAACTGGCTTAGGCAAAATTACACCTAACCATTGTGTGTATGAACAAGCAGTGAACTCTGTGTTCTACAAGCATTACAGTAAAGCAGTAGCAGTGACATTTTCCCAGGTATGCTACACTGACTCTGAAGTTACGTCACGTAACTTGTTAGACTTGTAAACACGGATCTAGTGTTCAAACTGGGACTGCATTTGTATTCATTGAAATTTGACTTCTAGTAAAATGTTTTCAAGGGTTTAAGAATAAGAAATAATAAGTTATATTCTTTCCTTTTCTTTTTTCTACGGCCCTTTTGTCTTCTGTCCTATCCTTCCGCTCCTCTTCTTTGTTGGTGGTGGTGGTGTTGGTGTTAGTGGTGTTTGGTGGGTGGTGGTGATTGATGTTAGTGGTGTTTGGTGTGGGTGGTGTGTTGATGTTAATGTAGCTTTAGTTTTGGTGGTGTTGATGTTAAGTGGTGTTTGGTGTGGGTGGTGGTGTTGAATGTTAAGTGTGTTTGTGTGGGATGTTGTTGATGTTAGTGGTGTTTGGTGTGGGTGGTGTGTTGTAGTTGTGGTGTTTGGTGCGTGATAATTTGTTGTGTTAGTGGTGTTTGGTGTGGCCGATTGTTGGATGTTAGTGGTGTTGGTGTGGGGGTGTTGTTGATGTTAGTGGTGTTTGGTGTGGGTGGTGGTGTTGATGTTAGTGGTGTTTGGTGTGGGTGGTGGTGTTGATGTTAGTGGTGTTTGGTGTGGGTGGTGTTGTTGATGTTAGTGGTGTTTGGTGTGGGTGGTGTGTTGATGTTAGTGGTGTTTGTGTGGTGGTGTGTTGAAGTTAGTGGTTTTGGTGGGTGGTGGTGGTTGATGTTAGTGGTTTTGGTGTGGGTGGTGGTGTTGATGTTAGTGGATTTGTTTGGGTGTGTTGTTGATAGTGGTGTTTGGTGTGGTGTGTTGTTGATGTTAGAGGCGTTTGGTGTGGGTGGTGGTGTTGATGTTAGTGGGTTTGGTGTGGGTGGTGTGTTGATGTTAGTGGTGTTTGGTGTGGGTGGTGGTAGTTAGTCAATAGATGGTGTTTGGTGGATGGTGTTGTTGATGTAAGTGGTAGTTAGGAATGGTGGAGGTGATTAGTATGTATGATGTAAGTGGTATATAGGTGATGAGAGTAGGTGTTGATGTTAGGGTTGTCATGGTGTGAGATGAGTAGGTTTTGATGTTAGTAAGATTATGGACATGGAGGTTGGTGTGTTGATGTTAGTGGTTTGGTGTGGTGTGTTGTGAGTTATGTGTTTGGTGTGTGTGGTTATGTATGTTGGTGGTGTGTTGTGTTAGTGGTTTTGGTGTGTGGTGTGAGTATGTTTGTGTGGTTGTTGTGTTGGGTTGTTGGTGTGTGTGTGTGGTGTTGGTGGTGGGTGGGTGTTTTTTTGTGGTGTGATGGTTTTGGTGTTTTTAGTTTGTTGATAAGGATGTGTAGATTTTTACACTACTTCCTGCTTGTTTTTACACAAGGAGTATACCATAGCAACATTCCTTAATACAACATTATGAAGGAACAGACGATATACATGTGCACTTTAGGGACAAAAAGTGACATGTCTGCTTAAACACCACAACAGACAAATAAAAACCTACAACAAACACACACAGGCTGAGAATGATGCAGGGCTAAAGAATTAATGAGGGTTACACCAGTTTGGAAACTGTTTGCAACATAATCACACAAACTGGCAGGAGGCCAAGAGTGAATTGAGGAAACAATGCAAATGTGATACCTTTCAAGAGGTGAAAGGTAGCTATCGAAGCAAAGTTGACTGTAATCAAGCCAACAGGACCATAGATGGGAAAACTGGATGCACATGGATCCAATAATGGAGGCAAGTTCGGTAGACTGAAATAACTTAATGCAACCAATCAGCTGGAACTACAAAGGGAGTTCCTGCAACGATTGAAACTTTTTCACTGGAGAGGTACATTGAGGAAGTATGAGTCAGGATAGCGACATGATATTGTGTTGAATGACTTAGTAGAGCTGACAGGGTAATCAGATGAATTGAGGAATAAAGACATGGAAATAGGGAGAGAAATTTTCCTGGATAGAGGCATGGTTGACAAATACGGCAGAGAGTTGCATAAATGGGAGAAATCAGAGTGGGGAAGCGTCACGAGCGTGTTCCACAGGGGTCAGTGTGGCCCCTGCTGTTCACAAACTACATAAACGACATAGATGAGGCAAAAGCGACATCGGCAAGTTTGCCGATGACACAAATAGGCCGTCGAATTCATTCTGACGAGGACATTCGAGCACTCCAGAAGATTTGAATAGACTGATGCAGTGTCGGAGAAGTGGCAGATGCAGTTAATAAGACAATGCAAAGTTCTAATGTTGGACAGACAATAACATGCCACATATAAACTAAATAATGTAGATCTTAATATTACGGATTGCGAAAAGATTTAGGAGTTCTGGTTAGCAGTAATCTGAAACCAAGACAACAGTGCTAAGTTGTTCGCAATAAAGCTAATAGAATCCTTGGTCTTCATATCAAGAAGCGATAAATAATAGGAGTCCTCAGGTTTGTTCTTTTAATTTATGGTCCTTGTGTTAGGCCTCATTTAGATTATGGTGCATCAGTATTTTTCTTTCCGTATGTCGAATGATAAAAATGATTTCATGAAAACAGTGTCTAAACAACATGCAAGTGTTCATACAGATGAGTCATTTACATCTGACACACGAACATCTGCTGTAACACACCACCAAGACAGACACACACCACACACTCACACACACACAAAACAGGCATAGATTAGAGGGAGAAAGAGACTACATGTAGGTAACTTCAGTAATGGGGAACACATAAAGTGGCATGCATGATATAAGTCACACAGAACTGCAGTAGGCCAAGAGAGGAATATGAAGAGCAAGGCAATGTGGAAACAATTGCTGAGGTGCAAGAAGAGCTACTCCAGCGAGCAAAGTTGCTGGTTATGGGGATTCAACCACAGGGAGATTGACTGGAACAACTGGGCCACAGGAGGTCCCGAAACATGAGAGCCAAGATGTTGGACGTGTGTGAAACCTCATGCACCAACATGTTAGGACACTACCAGAGTGAGAGGGGAGGATGAAGCAGATTGAACTTGTGTTCACCCTGGCAGCTAGACATTGTGGCATCAATATGAGAGTCCAGGAGCTGCGACACGTGGTTCCTGTGCCTTGAATACATAGTAGAGCTGCAAGTGGAGAAATAACAGGTTGAATGGGAAAGCCTGCTATAAAAGAGGGGACTACATAGGGTTGAAGACTTCCTGCGGGAGGCCAGTGGGACAGAGAACTGGCAGAAAGGTCCGTAATGATAATGATGGAATATGTAACAACAAAATGCAAGGAGGCAGTGGAAAGGTTTATTCCCAAGGGCAACAGTAACAACGGGAAGACCAGAACGAGCCCCTGGTTTACCCGACGGTGTAAGGAGGCAAAAACAAAGTGCAATAGAGAATGGAAGAAGTACAGAAGGCAGAGAACACACGAAAATAGGGAGATCAGTCGCAGAGCCAGGAATGAGTATGCACAGGTAAGGAGGGAGGCCCAGCGACAGTATGAAAATGACATAGCATCGAGAATCAAGACTGACCCGAAACTGTTGTATAGCCACATCAGGAGGAAGACAACAGTCAAAGACCAGGCGATCAGATTAAGGACAGAAGGTGGAGAACTCACAAGAAATGATCAGGAGGTATGTGAGGAGCTGAACAGGAGATTTAAGGAAGTTTTTACAGTAGAGACAGGAAGGGCTGTGGGAAGACAGCACAGAAGGGAACATCAAGAGGGAATATACCAACAAGTGTTGGATGACATACGAACAACTGAGGAGGAGGTGAAGAAGCTCCTAAGTGACCTTGACACCTCAAAGGCGATGGGACCGGACAACATCTCCCCATGGGTCCTTAGAGAAGGAGCAGAGATGCTGTGCGTGCCTCTAACCACAATCTTCAACACATCCCTTGAAACTGGGCAACTACCTGAGAAATGGAAGACAGCTAATGGAGTCCCCATATTTAAGAAAGGAAACAGAAACGAGGCGCTAACTACAGACCTGTGTCTCTGACATGTATTGTGTGCAAAGTCATGGAGAAGATTATCAGGAGGAGAGTGGTCGAACACCTGGAAAGGAACAAGATTATAAATGAAAACCAGCATGGGTTCATGGAAGGCAAATCTTGTATCACAAACCTCCTGGAGTTTTATAACAAGGTAACAGAAGTAAGACACGAGAGAGAGGGGTGGGTAGATTGCGTTTTCCTAGACTGCAGGAAGGCCTTTGACACCGTTCCCCACAAGAGATTAGTGCAGAAGCTGGAGGATCAGGCGCATGTAACAGGGAGGGCACTGCAATGGATCAGGGAATACCTGACAGGGAGGCAGCAACGAGTCATGGTACGTGAAGAGGTATCACAGTGGGCGCCTGTGACGAGCGGGGTCCTACAGGGGTCAGTTCTAGGACCAGTGCTATTTTTGATATATGTGAACGACATGATGGAAGGAATAGACTCTGAAGTGTCCCTATTCGCAGATGATGTGAAGTTGATGAGAAGAATTAAATCGGATGAGGATGAGGCAGGACTGCAAAGAGACCTGGACAAGCTGGACATGTGGTCCAGTAACTGGCTTCTCGAATTCAATCCAGCCAAATGCAAAGTCATGAAGATTGGGGAGGGGCAAAGAAGACCGCAGACAAAGTGGACAAAGACTACAGACCTCAATCAGGGAGAAAGACCTTGGGGTGACCATAACACCGAGCACATCACCGGAGGCACACATTAACCAAATAACCGCTGCAGCATACGGGCGCCTGGCAAACCTGAGAATAGCGTTCCGGTACCTTAATAAGGAATCGTTCAAGACACTGTACACTGTGTATGTTAGGCCCATACTGGAGTATGCAGCACCAGTCTGGAACCCACACCTGGTCAAGCACGTCAAGAAGTTAGAGAAAGTACAAAGGTTTGCAACAAGGCTAGTCCCAGAGCTCAGGGGAATGTCGTACGAGGAAAGGTTGAGGGAGATCGGACTGACGACACTGGAGGACAGAAGGGTCAGGGGAGACATGATAACGACATACAAGATACTGCGGGAAATAGACAAGGTGGACAGAGATAGGATGTTCCAGAGAGGGGACACAGGGACAAGGGGTCACAACTGGAAGCTGAAGACTCAGACGAGTCACATGGACGTTAGGAAGTATTTCTTCAGTCATAGAGTTGTCAGGAAGTGGTATAGCCTAGCAAGTGAAGTAGTGGAGGCAGGAACCATACATAGTTTTAAGAAGAGGTATGATACAGCTCAGGAAGCAGAGAGAGAGAGGACCTAGTAGCGATCAGTGAAGAGGCGGGGCCAGGAGCTGAGTCTCGACCCCTGCAACCACAATTAGGTGAGTACACACACACACACACACACACACACACACACACACACACACACACACACACACACACACACACACACACACACACACACACACACAGTGAGTGTTCATGCTCTGGCTCTGACTCAACATACTTTCCTATGTGTATTTTGCCTCAATTATATTAATATTATTTTTTATTATTATTCCCTAGTGTTTATATAATGTTAGACGGAAGTGTTGCCTTTTTTTTTTTTTTTTTTTTTTTTTTATTAGGTATTCTACCGCGGGTCTTTTCCAACGTTGTGTACACCGTTGGCTTTATTAGGAGTGTCTCGGACTTAAGTTCCTACATGGACAAGGTACAAGTAACCTCTCATCTTTGGGAACAAAGTGTCCCCAGGCCTAGCCACAGTCCCCGCCCTCACGGGGCTCGTAAGGAGAAGCTAGGCCTCTGGTCTGCCATCTACCCCGCCTCAAAGGGGCTCGTGGGGATGGCAGTCTTATGAGCTGCAGATGGTAGCAAGCTCAGACTTATAGTGTTGCCTTGAATATCAACGTATTCTGGTGTTAAGTTGCATACTCTTCAGTAAATTTTCTTGCAGGTAGTCTAACGTTGTTTTCTAAACGTTCGCTGTAACAAACAGTTGCTATTTTTTAAGTTAAGCTAAGTTTGGGCTTTAAGTATCCTATAACAACTTGACCAAAAATAAACGAATAAAATAAGGCCTCGATACTTCTGGCAGCGAAATGATTAAGTAGTCCCAGGAAACGTTGAAAGCTGCACGAGAATGGTTGCCAGTTGAGTGTAGCTGAACTTGCATGTACATCCACGGTCTTTAAGCATACAGGTGTGATTGATTAGCCTTACATTATCCTGTGCTTTAAGGTGAGTGTAGCCTGTTTTAAAAGCAAAAGTGAAAAATTTAGCTTTTTTTTGTACGATTTATTCATTTAAGTGAACGTACACAAGTGTATTTACGGGACAGTTTGACATGTGAACATACTGACTGAAGATCAGGCTTGGTTACAATTATTTATGGCAGTCTGGCACTCATACAGACGATAATTAAACTGAATATGAAATATGTGGTCAGTCTTACGGTCACTTTCTTGAACACTAGCTGCTTGATTGTCAACTTCGGAATACAATGATAATAATCTGTGTGCTATATCAAGGTATTTTATTAATGAAAATAGGATTATTATCTATATCTATATATATATATATATATATATATATATATATATATATATATATATATATATATATATATTATAATATATCGTGAGAGGTGAAGGTTTATTAACTAAAGGAGGAGGCAGTTAGGGTAAGATATAAACAACTAGTGGAGGAAAGATGGGCCAGTGAGACTATAGGCAGTGAGGATGAAGAGGTATGGGATAGATTTAAGAACGTAGTCTTAGTGTTCAAGAGAAGTAAGTGGTTACAGAAAAGTGGGTGCAGGAGGGAAGACGAGAGATTGGTGGAATGAAATAAAGAGAGTAGTAAGAGAGAAAAAGCTAGCATATGAGAGGTTTTTACAAAAAGGGAGGAGTATATGAAGAGAAAAAAAAGAGAGGGTCAGAGAGTGGTGAAGGAATGTAAAAGGAGAGCAAATGAGAGCGTGGGTGAGATACTATCAACAAATTTTGCTGAGAATAAGAGTTTTGGAGTGAGATTAGTAAGTTATGAAAGTCTAGGGAACGAATGGATTTTACAGTTAAAAATGGGAGAGGAGAGTTATTAGGTGGAAAGCTGGAGGGAATATTTTGAAGAACTGTTAAATGTTGATGAGATAGGGAAGCTGTGCTTTCGTGCATTGGGCAGGGAGGTATAAGGGGAATAAGCCTGTTTAGTATACCTGGTAAAGTGTATGGTAGAGTTATTATTGAAAGAATTAGGAGTAAGATGGAGAGCAAGATCAGAGATAAACAAGGAGGCTTTAGGAAGGGTAGGGGGTGTGCTGACCAAGTGTTTACAGTGAAGCATATAGTATTTATATAAGGATAAAGAGGTTTTTGTTGCATTTATGGATTTGGAAAAGACGTATGTTTGGGTGGGTAGGAGAGCAATGTGGCAGATGTTGCAAATGCATGGAATAGGTGGATAAGCGTTTTTACGAGGATAGTGAGGCTCGGGTTAGAGTATGTAGGAGAGGGAGATTATTTCCTAGTAAAAGTAGGCTTTAGACAGGGATGCATAATGTTGCCATGCATTCATAGATGGAGTAAGAGAAGTGAATGCTCAAGTGTTGGCAAGAGGCTTGGAATTAAGAAATAAAGACTCTAACACAAAGTGGGAGTTGTCACAGTTGCTTTTTGCTTATGACACTGTGCTTTTTGGAGATTATGAAGAGAAGTTAGAGGTTGGTGAGCGAGGTTGAAAGGGTATGTAAAAGAAGGAAATTAGAAGTGAATGTAGGAAAGAGCAAGGTGACGAGTATAAAAAAAAGTTTAAGTAATAAAAGATTGGATATCAGATTGGAGGAAGTGAATGTATTAAAGTATTTGGGAGTGAACTTTTCAGCAGACGGGTCTATGAAAGACGAGGTGAATTATGGAACTGGTGAGGGGAAAAATGTGAGTGGAGCACTGAGGAGTGTGTGGAAACGAAGAACGTTATCCATGGCAGCAAAGAGGGGAATGTATGAGAGTATAGAAGTACCACCGCTCTTATATGGGTATGAAGCATGGGTGGTGAATGTTGCAACGAGGAAAAGGCTGGAGGCAGTGGAAATATCGTGTTTGAGTGCAATGTGCAGTGTGAATATAATGCAGAGAATCCGTAACTTGGAGATTAGAAGGAGGTGCGGGATTTCTAAAAATATTATACAGAGGGCAGATTAAAGGTTGTTGAAGTGGTTTGGACATTCAGAGAGGATGGAACAAAATATAATGACTTGTAGGGCATATAAATTTGTTGTGGATGGAATGCAGATAAGATAAGATAAGATAAGATTTCGTTCGGATTTTTAACCCCGGAGGGTTAGCCACCCAGGATAACCCAAGAAAGTCAGTGCGTCATCGAGGACTGTCTAACTTATTTCCATTGGGGTCCTTAATCTTGTCCCCCCAGGATGCGACCCACACCAGTCGACTAACACCCAGGTACCTATTTGCTGCTAGGTGAACAGGACAACAGGTGTAAGGAAACGTGTCGAAATGTTTCCACCCGCCGGGAATCGAACCCGGGCCCTCCGTGTGTGAAGCGGGAGCTTTAACCACCAGGCCACCGGGTAGGGTTTGTCCTAGGAAAGGTTGGAGGGAGGGGGTAAAGGAGGTTTTGTGTGCGAGGGGTTTGGACTTTAAGCAAACATACGTGAGCGTGTTGCATAGGAGCTAGTGGAGACGAATGGTTTTTATGATTTGACATGCTGTTGGAATTAAGCGAAGTAACATTTATGAAGGGATTCAGGGAAACCAGTTAGCCAGACTAGTCCTGAAGATGGGAAGTACAGTGCTTGCACTCTGAAGGTGTGTTGATATGTTACAGTTTATTTTAACTGTAGTGAAGGCATACCTTTGGCAAGACAGTGATGGAGTGAATGATGAAAGTGTTTCTTCTTTTTCGAGTCGCCCTGCATCAGTGGGAAACTGCCACTGTGTTAAAAAAATAGGTAAGTGGGGTAGGGTGTGATACAGAAACGGTGGGATAAGATAAGATAAGATTTCGTTCGGATTTTTAACCCCGGAGGGTTAGCCACCCAGGATAACCCAAGAAAGTCAGTGCATCATCGAGGACTGTCTAACTTATTTCCATTGGGGTCCTTAATCTTGTCCCCCAGGATGCGACCCCCACCAGTCGACTAACACCCAGGTACCTATTTGCTGCTAGGTGAACAGGACAACAGGTGTAAGGAAACGTGTCGAAATGCTTCCACCTGCCGGGAATCGAACCCGGGCCCTCCGTGTGTGAAGCGGGAGCTTTAGCCACCAGGCCACCGGGAGTGAGATGAAGGTTGTGAGGGAGAGTTTGGAAGTGATGGAGGGAGGTGATGGAGACTGATCGTCACCACGTTAAGCTGTGTACTGAAAGTTTTACTTGCAAGAGTGTGACGACCCCCTCCCTGCTCTCACATCCCACTTACCCCCTCCCCTTGCTCTCCCGTTCCTCCCTCCCCCTCTACCATT
>NC_069413.1:47604180-47644180 GCF_026875155.1 Cherax quadricarinatus | reverse complement strand
CCTGGTTGATGTGGCACCTGGTGGAAATACTTGTCCAGTTTCCTCTTGAAGGCTTCTACACTTGCTCCCGACGTGTTTCTGATATCTTCTAGTAAGATATTGAAAAGTCTGGGACACGGGATGTTGATACAGTGTTCCCTTATTGTCCCCACTGCACCCCTGCTCCTCACTGGATTTATTTTGCACTTCCTCCAATATCTCTCACTCCAGTATGTTGTTATGGCAGTGTGCAGATTTGAGACCAGGCCCTCAAGTACTTTCCAGGTGTATATTATCATGTCTCCTCCGCTCCAATGAGTACATGTTTATTACAACCCAGGAGTCCAAATGGCCTGTTATCCTGGGTGTAAAGGGAGCAAAATAAACACAGCAGAAAACTTTTGACTTATATTATCCTTCACCAATTTAGAACAGAAGTATGTACACTATGTACAGCAATAGGTATTAATGCACTCCACGGTAAGGCAGAATAGAAGCCACTAGAGAGCAGACCGTGCTTCAACCAGCTCTAGAATGGGAATGACAAGGGCAGACAGGAGAGTGGTACCCACATAACCTCTGGGATTGCCAAAACCATTTTCTTATTGGCTGGAACCTGGGTACTGGTTGAACGGCGGGGCCCCATCGTCAACCCTCAGTCACCTGGTTCGCTGGTTGGGGGAGATAGCCTGTGTACATGCGCCGAATAAAGGTTACGTACTCTTTGCATGCCACAGTGTTCAATTTAGGTGCTTTACTGGCTCGGTGTGAGCCGTAAACGATCAATGTATTTGTTCCAGCTCTGATATTTCTCCTGCCTTGAACGGGGCCGTCAGCACTGAGCAATATTCTAAGTGAGGGAGCACTAGCGATTTGAAGAGTGTCACCATCGGCATTATTTCCCTTGATATGAAAGTTCTCAATACCCACGCCGTCATCTTCCTGGCTCTCGTGATCTTTGCCTTGGTATGGTCTTTTAAAGAAAGGTCTGCTGACATAATTATTCCCAGGTCTTTTACGTGTTCCTTTCGTTCTATTTGGTGACCCTCTTGAGTTTTGTATATAGTGTTCCTTTTAAGTTCCTCATTCTTTCCATATCTAATCAGCTGGAACTTGTCACCACTGAACGTCATGTTGTTCTCCACTACCCACTGGAAAACCCTGCTTATATCTTCCTGTACTTTTTCAGTGTCCTCTACCGTAGTGACTTTCATGCTTAGTTTAGTGTCATCTGCAAATGATGATACAAAAGTGTGACGGGTGTTTTCATGTACGTCTGCTATGAGGATGAGAAACAGCAGAGGTGCCATGACAGTGTCTTGGGGCACTGAGCTTTTGACCTCGCTGATGCTGAATCTTGCTCTGTTTACTACTACTTGTTGTGTTCTGTGTGTTAGGAACTCGAAAATCCATCTGCCTACCTTCCCCGTAATGCCCATGGCCTTCATTTTGTGCGCTATCACTCCATGATCACATTTGTCAAACGCCTTTGCAAAATCTGTGTAAAACATTGGTTGTCTTCCAGTGCCTCCGTAATTCTGTCATAATGGTTCAGCAGCTATGACAGGCATGATCGTTCTGCTCTAAAATCATGCTGGTTCGGGTTATGCTGTTTGTGCTGGTCCATGAAATTTGTAATCTGTCGTCTCATCACTCTTTCGAAGATTTTTATGATGTGAGAAGTTAGGGCTACTGGTCTGTAATTTTTAGCTAGTGCTCTACTACCTCCCTTATGTAAAGGAGCTATGTCTGCACTCTTTAAGGCCTCCGGTATTTCACCTCGATCTAAGCTCTTTCTCCGAAGAATACTGAGTGCTCGTGCTAGTGGTACTGTACACTTCTTTACAAATAGAGCATTCCATGAATCTGGTCAGGTGCTGAGCAAGTGGGCATGTTATCCATTTCTTTTTCGAAATCTATGGGATTTGTATTAATGTCTATTAGTTGGTCTGTGCGGCCTTCTTCTGGAGTGAAAAATATTTCTGCTTTTTCTACCTTGCTGTCATTTAGCGAGTTGCTGAACACCGACTCATACTGTTCTTTTAGGATTTCACTCATTTCCTGTTCATCGTCAGTATACGAGTCTCATCTCAGTAGTGATCCAATTCTACAGGTAGTTCTTAGCTTGGATTTTGCATAAGAATAAAAATATTTTGGGTTTCTTGCAGTATCATATATGGCTCTTTGTTCACTGTGTACTTCTGTTAGGTATGACATCCTGAGCTTTTGCTCTAATTCAGTGATCTTTCGGCTAAGATTATCTTTCCTCTGTTGCAGCATATTTGTGTTTTTAAGCAATTCGGTAACCTGTTTTCTTCTTCTGTACTGTTTCCTACGCTCTCTCTCTATATCTGATCTTCTGGGTTTTCTCAATGGTACGTGCTTCATACATACCTTGTATACTTCTATATTCAGGGTGCTCATGTCTGATTCCCAGGATATGTCTGATAACTCTTGGTTTATTTTTTCCTAGTCAGTTCTATGGTTGTTAAAATTAAACTTACTGAGCATCCCGTCTCTAACATTAGTGATGAATTTCTCTAACCCTGAGTTAATACTCGTTTGAACTTCTATGATGTGATCAGAATATATTGTTTTTGTAACTGTTGTGTCTCTGATTAGCTCCTCGTTGTTTGTGAATATGAAATCCAGGGTATTTTCAGTTCTAGTGGGATCAGTTATCTGTTGGTTCAATGAGTACTTTTCACAAAGCCTCATTAGTTCCCTGGTGTGTACCTGTTGAGCCAGGGTGCTTCCCGGAGATATTTCTGGTATAACATTTTGTTGCGCCATCTTCCATTTTACACGAGGGAGATTAAAATCTCCAAGGAGTAAAATATTTGGTGTGGGATTTTCTAGCCTATCCAGATAGCTATCTATCTACCTTAATTGATCTGTGAATTCCTCAGCAGTTGCTGATGGTGGTTTATATACTAGGATAATTACAAAATTTATATTTTCACCTTTAATGCCTAGAATTTCTACTGTATGCCCGACCAGCTTTCATCTCATTGGGGCAAATCCAGAATCGACTTCTTGTTTTAGGTCATTTCTCATGGTTGCATGAAGCTTTGTGCATGATATATGGGATATTTTACCACACATTTCACAATCAGTGTCCCTAATATTTCTCCCCAAAATTTTTCACATGTACAACAGACCTTAATTCTGGCCATGTTCACTTCCTGGGCAGGTGTATGTGGTGGGTGGTTGGTTGTTATGGGTGGGCTGAGAGTTGGGGGAGCTAGGAGGTGGGGATCATTGGAATGAGGGTAGGAGTACGAGGTGGGCTGGGATGTGGGGTTCCGTGGAAAGAGAGTGGAGGTGTGAGGAGGGGAGCTGGGAGGTGGGGTGGTGGCCCCAGCTCACATCTTTGTGAAGAATGATACACTTGTGCAACATTTGGGAATCTTGATTGAGGAAACGTTTCGGCAGCCAGTGGTTTCTTCAGCCCAGCCACTGGCTGGCGAAACGTTTCCTCAATAAAGATCCCAAATGTACAAGTGTCTCATTCTTCAACTCGTCGGTTTTCTGAACTATTTAGATAACTTCGTGTGTTTATCACCATACCTCTCACTATTATTGTTCGATGTGTGTATCATGAAAGACTAAACAAGAGCAGGCGATGATGTCTGAGCCCCTCGCAAGTATGACTTAAAAACACTGAACGTGAGCTTTAAATAAGTTCCAATTGAGTCTTAGATGCAAGACAACGAGCTGGAGAGAGAGTCTCTTCATTCTCCGGAGAGGGCGCTCCAAATCTCACTTTTTTAAAAGGGTTTTAATTCTGGAAGAATTAAGAGGCGGTAACCAGGTTAGGAGGGGAGACTCTCCTCGTATTGCTTTATCGCTCAACTTCCCACTTTTTTTCTCTCGTAATTTATTCCCCAGAATTCGATGTGTTGTAAATTTCCGTTATGGTTCTGGCTCGATGTGTTCTACCCCCCCCACTTCCCCATACCTCCTCTCTTTTTACCTCCTCTCTTTTTACCTCCTCTAATTTTACTTCTTCTCTTTTTACTTTCTCTCTTTTTACCTCCTCTCTTTTTGCTTCCTCTCATTTTACTTCCTCTCATTTTACCTCCTCTTTTTTTAAACCTATCTTTATACCTCCTCTCTTTTTACCTACTCTTTTTTTACCTATCTTTTTCCCTCCTCTCTTTGTACTTTTTTCTCTTTTTTTACCTACTTTCATTTTACCTCCTGTCGTCTTTACCCCATTTCCTTTACCACTTTTCTTTATCTCATCTTTTTTCATTTACCTCCTCTTTTCTCTTTAGCTCCTCTCTTCTCCTTTACTCCCTGTCTTCTTCTTTACCCCCTCTTTCTTCTTTACTTCCTCTTTTTTTCTTTTCCTCTTTTCTTCTTTATCTCCTCTTTTCTCATTTACTTCCTCTCTTTTGTTTTACAGAAGAAAATATTAAACATAACTTTGTCAAATTATTGTTGTATTACTGGGGAAGAGACGGCAACACTGTAGGTCCCAGACAGTGCCAGGGGGAATAGGAGGCACTCAGCTTTATTACAAGTGGAGAGTAGCTCCAGTTTCTGGGATTGAGAGCCCTTCACCAGCATGAACGCCCACCACTGTGGTACTGTGTAAGTTATGGTGAAGGCACCTCCGTGGAAGATGGCACTTCAGATGAGAGATTAAGGCACCTTAGATGAGAGATGAAGGCACCTCAGGTAAGAGATGTAATCACTTCAGATGAGAAGTAGACAACACACAAACGTTAGCTTGAAGCTTGTAAACGTTGTTTTCTGATTTAAATGTTGAGATTGATGAGAAGAGCAAAAGTTCTACAAGTAAGAAACTGGTAATGAGAACCGAGGTTCATGAGAAACTGGAATAGAAGCCTGGAAATTAACTGAAATAGATTACCTGGAAGAGTGAGAAACTATAACAGAACCAGGAATAGTGAGAAACTAATAGAGAACCAGGAATAGTGAGACACTCCGATGTGAGACTCTGGAAAAGTGAGAAACGAAGTCTTATGCTGTGCGTTGTTATTAAATTGTTAAACAAGGTAAACATTGAACACGTGTATTGAACAATGGTAAGAATGTACTGGAATATGAGAGAACATGTGTGTGTGCGCTGGAATGAGAGAACATGTGTGTGTGTGTGCTGGAATATGAGAGAACACGTGTGTGTACTGGAATATGAGAGAACACGTGTGTGTACTGGAATATGAGAGAACACGTGTGTGTGTGCTGGAATATGAGAGAACACGTGTGTGTGCTGGAATATGAGAGAACACGTGTGTGTACTGGAATATGAGAGAAAACGTGTGTGTGCTGGAATATGAAAAGAACATGTGTGTGCTGGAATATGAGAGAACACGTGTGTGTACTGGAATATGAGAGAACACGTGTGTGTGCTGGAATATGAGAGAACACGTGTGTGTACTGGAATATGAGAGAACATGTGTGTGTGTGCTGGAATATGAGAGAACATGTGTGTGCTGGAATATGAGAGAACACGTGTGTGTACTGGAATATGAGAGAACACGTGTGTGTACTGGAATATGAGAGAACACGTGTGTGTACTGGAATATGAGAGAACACGTGTGTGTGTACTGGAATATGAGAGAACACGTGTGTGTGTGCTGGAATATGAGAGAACACGTGTGTGTGCTGGAATATGAGAGAACACGTGTGTGTACTGGAATATGAGAGAACACGTGTGTGCTGGAATATGAGAGAACATGTGTGTGCTGGAATATGAGAGAACATGTGTGTGTGCTGGAATATGAGAGCACATGTGTGTGTGTGCTGGAATATGAGAGAACATGTGTGTGTGTGTGCTGGAATATGAGAGAACATGTGTGTGTGCTGGAATATGAGAGAACATGTGTGTGTGTGCTGGAATATGAGAGAACATGTGTGTGTGTGTGCTGGAATATGAGAGAACATGTGTGTGTGCTGGAATATGAGAGAACATGTGTATGTGCTGGAATATGAGAGAACATGTGTGTGTGCTGGAATATGAGAGAACATGTGTGCTGGGAAATGACAGAACATGTGTGCTGGAATATGAGAGAACATGTGTGCTGGAAAATGAGAGAACATGTGTGTGTGCTGGAATATGAGAGAACATTGTGTGCTGGAATATGAGAGAACATGTATGCTGGGAAACGACGGAACATGTGTGCTAGAATATGAGAAAACATGTGTGCTGGGATGTGACAGAACATGTGTGCTGGAATGAGAGAATATGTGAGCTGGAATATGACAGAACATGTGTGCTGGGAAATGACAGAACATGTGTGCTAGAATATTAGAGAACATGTGTGCTGGGAAATGACAGAACATGTGTGCTAGAATATTAGAGAACATGTGTGCTGGGAAATGACAGAACATGTGTGCTAGAATATTAGAGAACATGTGTGCTGGGAAATGACAGAACATGTGTGCTAGAATATGAGAGAACATGTGTGTTGGGAAATGACAGAACATGTGTGCTAGAATATGAGAGAACATGTGTGCTGGGAAATGACAGAACATGTGTGCTAGAATATGAGAGAACATGTGTGCTGGGAAATGACAGAACATGTGTGCTGGAATAGGAAGTAGGTAAGTTAGAAATGCAGGAACTGAAAGCTAGCAATGCAGATTACCTCAACAAGATCACTGCTCTAGAACATAAACTAGACACTCTGGAACAACAAAGCAACACCCACACCCAGTCCCTAGACACCATCAACACTCTAAAAGACCAAGTCACCCTACTTACTACCAACATTACAGAGGAAAGATCAAGAGTGGACCAACAACTTGCCAATGTCATAACCAACTTCCAAGACCATAATGACCAACAGCAGCTATCTGACGCTGTTGTAGTTAACAGCAAACATCTCCCACCCACAGTCACCCAAGAGACCTGCATGTAGACCACCCTACAGCTTATCAAGGACCACCTTCGCCTTAACATACGTAGTGATGACCTAAAGGATTGCAAACTGATGGGCTACCAAGCAGGTAAAAATACAGTGCTGTTAAAATTCCAAACTAGCCTACAAAGAAACAACCTACTAAAAACATCTATTTCTATGAAAACTGATGTTTACGTCAATGAATGCCTTACCAAAACAAGACAAAAACCTTCTTTATCGGCTAAGAAAATTACGCTATGCCCAAAAAATCCACCAGTGCTTTGTGAGGGATGGAAAAATCGCAGGAAACAGCCCACTGGGAAGAGATACTTCATCTCTACAGAACATGACCTTAAAACATTCCTAAGTGAGGCTGGACTAACAGAATCAGAGTAAAGTGCAGATAATACCCATAGTACACCGTTAGTATTATATTGTCATAAATTTGTGCCCCCCTAAAATTCTAATACCCCAACTACTTTTAATTGTCATTGTTGTATTCAACGACCATTCTACCTCATAGTCTTAATTTGTTTAATATCTACAGAATCTATCTCCTTTTTTTACAACTTACCGCATCACTGTTCCATCTTATTTTATTATAAACTAGCCATAACTTGTCCTCAATAATTCTACCTCACTTTAAGAAATACTCAATTGCCCAATTTTATTCTAAAATCCCTATTATTGCCCAATTTTGCTTTAAACTATATTGATCAAACTTATTGTAAACTTCTTTTATTGACCATTTTTTATTCTATACTTTTTAAACTAGTATTTTCAACTACAACTTTTATATTATCCTGTCTACCATCTTACTAGCATATTATAACCAAGTCATTGCCTTTTTTTTTTTTTTTTTTATTCTTTTGCTACCTTAACTTGTGTATTTTATCCTGTCAATTTAAATCTAGTTATACTCTAATTCTTGTAAACAACTTATATAAGACCTTAGTGCAATTACAATTGAGAGTCTTGTGCCTTTTTTTATATTATTAGATTAAACTCAGTTGTACTATAGCTCATTCTAGCTCAAAACATAGACTCCACAAAAGTCATTATATTAGACCTTAGTGCAATTACAAGTGAGAGTCTTGTGCTATTTTAAATTTGTATTTTTATGTTACTAGTTTATACTTAGTTGTACTTTAGTTCATTCCAGCACAACACATAGACAACATCAACTTCATTATGTGTAGTAGTGACTATACTCTATATGACCAAAATACTCTAGCTATATACTTATCCAAACTTCCCACCACTACAGATATCAGTACTAGAACTCAACACATAACTCAGGATATAAATAACCATAATTTAAACCTAGAAGATGATTGATCACGTTGACCCTGATCTAAACCTCCATAATCTGACACCCAATCAAAACCTATTGGAAAGTAAACTGCCTTTATTACACAGCATCACAAGCCCAACACTATCCTAAACAATGCTAAAAGTCTATCAGTACTTAACTACAACATCAGGTCCTTAAGCAAACACTATGATGACCTCCTGGCACTCCTTGAATCACTAAGACACCCTTCTCCTGCATTATTCTTACTGAGACCTGGCTTAAGCAGGACACAATAGATATCTACCCTCTACCAGGATACACAGCAATTCACAACTGCAGACCAAACCAAGTTGGGGGTGGTATTGCAATCTATTACTCTAACCAATTATCTGTATTAGCACCACTTGCTTTAGTGATGAATATGGGGAATACATTTTTGCTAATTTTACTGTAAAAAACCTTAAGACTCCTATAACAATCGGTGCCATTTACCGGATACCTCACACAAACATCCCAAATTTCAGTGAGAAATTAAAGTCACTAATAACAAGCAGACAAATGAATAAGCACCACCTTCTCTTAGCTGGAGACTTCAACATCAACCTTGGCTTACTAGATGATCAGCCTGTAACTGATTTCATCAACAATATGAACAACACACTTCTCATACCAACAATAACTAAACCAACCAGGCTCACTGAGACAAGTGCAACCATAATAGACCACATATGGACCAATATACTAGCCCCCCTTAAATCAGGGATAATCACAGATAGCACTACAGACCACTACCCTACCTTCCTCCTGACAAACATTAGTAAACCACCACTTGAATACAACAAAGTCTCATTTAGACTCCATGACGAGGCCTCAGTAAGGAAGTTCACAGCTGACCTAGAGACTGTTGACTGGCCTACAGAATTCTCCAAGGCCAATGGTATTGATGACTGGACAGACATTTTTCTTAACAAACTACTTAGACTATACAACAAACATTGTCCTATAAAAACGAAACAGATCACAAACAAACGGCTTGGTTGCCCATGGCTAACCAGCACCATTCTGAAATCCATTGACGAGAAACACCAATATGAAAAGCAATATAGACAGGGCTTAATACACAAAGATATTCTTAAACACTATTCATCAGTTCTCACCAAAGTAATAAAGAAAGCCAAACAACTATACTACTACAGTAGATTCACAGACACTAGAGGAGATATAAAAAAGACCTGGAAAACACACACTCAGATTCTAGGGACCCACAAACTGAAAAAAAACAAGAATATTGTCCTAACTAAACCTAATGAAACGCCACTACATCCCACTGACACAGCTAACAAGATAAACGACTTCTCAACCATAGTATCTCATCTCGCCAATAAAATCCCACATACCAATGCCCATGCCGGGGACTACCTAGATGGAAATTTCCCAAATTCCTTCTATCTTGCACCAACTGAGCCCTCGGAAGTCACCGTGATTATAAAGTCACTTAAAAATAACTCAGGGAATCTGTCTCATGTCCCACCATTACTGTACAAGCGAGTGGCCCATATCCTTTCGCATGCTATTTCATTACTTTTTAACAAGTCACTAGAAACTAACACCTTCCCGAGACTTAAACAACTATAGGTCAATATCAAACTTACCATTGCTATCCAAAATCTTTGAGAAACTCGTGCACAGGAGACTATATTCATTTATAACAGCACAAAACATACTCAACCCCTGCCAATTTGGATTCAGGAAAAATAAAAGCACTAATGATGCAATCATAAAAATGCTAGATCTGCTTTACACAGCATTGGAAAATAAGGAATATCCACTAGGAATTTTTATTGACCTAAGAAAAGCTTTTGACACAGTAGACCACGACATCCTACTCCACAAACTTGACCATTACGGTATAAGAGGCTATGCGGTTGCTTATTTCAAATCTTACCTTACTAATAGGTATCAGTATGTCACCATTAAAGAGACAGCATCAACAACACGGCCACTTGATACTGGAGTTCCGCAGGGAAGTGTCCTTGGTCCCCTGCTCTTCCTCATATACATCAATGATCTTCCAAACGTATCCCAACGCCTGAAACCCATTCTCTTTGCTGACGACACGACTTATGTCATCTCTCACCCTAGTCTTGCCACCCTCAACACCATTGTTAACGAGGAGCTGATCAAAATATCGACTTGGATGACAGCCAATAAACTTACGCTTAACACTGACAAAACCTACTATATTATGTTTGGTAGCAGAGCAGGAGATGCACAAATTAACATTAAGATCGACAAACACTCTAATTACCAACATAATGAGGGCAAATTCCTAGGCCTATACCTTGACAACAACCTGAATTTCAGCACCCATATCCAACACACAACCAAAAAAGTATCCAAAACGGTTGGGATCCTCTCCAAGATACGATACTACGTGCCGCAAAATGCCCTTCTCACACTATACCACTCATTTATCCATACCTCACCTATGCTATTTGTGCTTGGGGATCAACTGCAGCAACACACCTAAAACCAATAATAACCCAACAAAAAGCTGCAGTAAGAATAATCACTAAATCCCATCCCTGGCAACACCCCATCCCCCCCACTCTTCATAGATCTAAACTTACTCCCTGTTCAGTACATCCACACTTACTACTGTGCAATCTACAGGACCTTAAACTCCAATATCAACCTTGACCTAAAACGCTTTCTTGATAGTTGTGACAGAACCCACAGGCATAACACCAGACACAAACATCTCTACGACATTCCCCGTGTCCGACTAAACCTTTACAAAAATTCAATGCATGTCAAAGGCCCTAAAATCTGGAACACCCTACCTGAGAACTCTAGAACTGCAGACACATTCATCACCTTCAAAACTACCATTAGAAAACATCTTATCTCCCTGATACACCCCATCAACTAACTACACGAATACCACCTGGTGGTTCACACTTACACTCACTCACCCATTTGACCATAAACAGAAATATTAATCTCAATCTTAAAATAATGAATCCTATGATACTCCAATACTGAAACTATGTACTGTGCCAAAACAAAAGCATTCACATTGCTAAACTCACAAACTAGTATTTAGTCACTTAGCCATAATACCAACTTACCTCATAATTTGTAATATTTTAAAATAAAGAATTAAACTAAGTCTTCCCGAAATGCCTAGCCATGCTAGGCGTTCTAGTGGTACACTCTGTAATTATTATTTAACTACATGTAAACCACACAATAACCAAATTCTGTAAATTCAACATTGTAATCCTTATAGAGAATAAACTTTGAATTTGAAAGAAAAGCTAATGATATAGCAGGCATTGATAGTGACACAGCAGACATCGATAGTGACACAGCAGACATTGATAGTGACACAACAGACATTGATAGTGACACAACAGACATTGATAGTGACACAGCAGGCAGTGATAGTGACACAGCAGATATTGATAGTGACACAGCGTGCAGTGATAGTGACACAGCAGATATTGATAGTGACAGCATGGTGATAGTGACACAGCATGCAGTGATAGTGACACAGCAGGCAGTGATAGTGACACAGCAGGCAGTGATAGTGACACAGCAGGCAGTGATAGTGACACAGCAGGCAGTGATAATGACACAGCAGGCAGTGATAGTGACAGCAAGCAGTGATAATGACACAGCAGCAGTGATTATGACACAGCAGGAGAGATAGTGACAAGCGCAGAGATAGTGACCAGCAGTCAGAGTTAGTGACACACAGCAGGCAGAGTGACAACTAGAACCTACTGTACACAGATAAGTTTGTTGACGTAACACTCGAAAACACAGCATCGCTTTTTTATCTCTCACTCTCAACAACACTATCACAATAATTAAATATTTGCGTTAATGTTAGACTATGATATAAGACTGAATAATACTTTAGACCGTGTCTGCCTTCACAAGTTAACTCACAATGGTAACTAACGAAGTGTTAGTTATTACAGTGACGAATGGAAACGAATTTATAGTTCTCAGTATGACTAGATAAAGTGGTATCTGTTGATTATAGGTCGATATTGGAAAATACAGCACTCAAGTACAATAAATCTGAAATATGGAGGTTACAGTAGAAGGCAACCCTCGTGTAGACAACGACGGGAAAATAGTTGCTTTGTTGACAATATTTGCTTGTCAGTCTGTGATAATTACCAACAGAATATGAGGAGGATGTCAGACACGGATTGTAATCTACACACCAACATGTGGGTCACCTTCTACAATAGCTCACATGTCAACATGTGGGTTACCTTGTGTTACGACTTAATCTTCACTGTAACAATAGGGGCACAAATAACTCCAATTTTTTGTTAGTTTTATTTTATTACCAATCGTTCAGCTTCATTGGTATTTGGTTAGTGAATTAAAATAACCACAAGCAATTATAAATGAAACACTATACAGCAAGAACCCAATCTTACGTTCAAATTCTCATTAACAGAGTATAATACAATAATTTCAATTAATAATCTACTAATCTCACCATTTAACTCTTTTAGAAAGGTCTAGGGTAACGAAATAGTTATCTTTCATAAGTGACATGAATTACCAGACTTCAGGAAACTAATGGCAAAGGCAAGACAATAGACTTGGTATAAAGTTTTAGTTTAAGCTAGGAGCTTTGGTTGAAGACCCGTACCGAGTCAGAGCTAGGAGCTGACTGACTCACTCAACTACTCCATAGTCAGACTTCAGCTCGGCCAGAAGGCGACGCGTGGCGTCAATTCTAGAACCACCAATTGGTCAGTACAGTAGTGGTTACACATTCGTAATACCTAACCTAATAATAATATAATATAATATTATAATTATAATAATCATGGGGAAAGATATAATATAATACAATATAATACAATGAGAGTACTTTGATGATTCATACTGTACCCGATAATAATATATAGTCGAACCTGCTTTATCTAGCTAGTAATAAAGTGGTTCGCGATATATTATTACAGAACTTATTTTAACCAGGCCTTTTATTTTTGTATATAATGGAGTGAAGTAGGGGCGCGTAACACCTTGTACAATAACCCACGTTAATATGTGCATTATCTTCTGCAATAACCCACATATCAACATGTACGTTACCGTCTACAGTAACGCACATGTCAGCATGTGGGGTTACCTTTTACATTAATCCACGTTAACTTGTACATTACCTTCTACAATAACTCACATATCAACACGTGGGTTACCGTCTACCACTGGCAAGTGACGACACTTTCTCTTTCTTTATGAAAGTTGTTCCAATACCAGTGAACATTATTCCAAAATAAAATATTGTAAGTGACAGTAAAATATGGCAATGAAGATATTATCCAGAGGAAGCAGAGTGTGTGTGTGTGTGTGTGTGTGTATTCACCTAGTTGTACTCACCTAGTTGAGGTTGCAGGGGTCGAGTCCAAGCTCCTGGCCCCGCCTCTTCACTGGTCGCCACTAGGTCACTCTCCCTGAATCGTGAGCTTTATCATACCTCTGCTTACCTGGAGACCTGGAGAGAGTTCCGGGGGTCAACGCCCCCGCGGCCCGGTCTGTGACCAGGCCTCCTTTAAAGTTATGTATGGATCCTGCCTCCACTACATCGCTTCCCAAACTATTCCACTTGCTGACTACTCTGTGACTGAAGAAATACTTCCTAACATCCCTGTGATTCATCTGTGTCTTCAACTTCCAACTGTGTCCCCTTGTTGCTGTGTCCCATCTCTGGAACATCCTGTCTTTGTCTACCTTGTCAATTCCTCTCAGTATTTTGTATGTCGTTATCATGTCCCCCCTATCTCTCGTGTCCAGTGTCGTCAGGTTGATTTCCCTTAACCTCTCCTCGTAGGACATACCTCTTAGCTCTGGGACTAGTCTTGTTGCAAACCTTTGCACTTTTTCTAGTTTCTTTACGTGCTTGGCTAGGTGTGGGTTCCACACTGGTGCCGCATACTCCAATATGGGCCTAACGTACACGGTGTACAGGGTCCTGAACGATTCCTTATAAAGATGTCGGAATGCTGTTCTGAGGTTAGCTAGGCGCCCATATGCTGCAGCAGTTATTTGGTTGATGTGCGCTTCAGGAGATGTGCCTGGTGTTATACTCACCCCAAGATCTTTTTCCTTGAGTGAGGTTTGTAGTCTCTGGCCCCCTAGACTGTACTCCGTCTGTGGTCTTCTTTGCCCTTCCCCAATCTTCATGACTTTGCACTTGGTGGGGTTGAACTCCAGTAGCCAATTGCTGGACCAGGTCTGCAGCCTGTCCAGATCCCTTTGTAGTTCTGCCTGGTCTTCGATCGAATGAATTCTTCTCATCAACTTCACGTCATCTGCAAACAGGGACACTTCGGATTCTATTCCTTCCGCCATGTCGTTCACAAATACCAGAAACAGCACTGGTCCTAGGACTGACCCCTTGTGGACCCGCTGGTCACAGGTGCCCACTCTGACACTCGCCACGTACCATGACTCGCTGCTGTCTTCCTGACAAGTATTCCCTGATCCATTGTAGAGCCTTCCCTGTTATCCCTGCTTGGTCCTCCAGTTTTTGCACTAATCTCTTGTGTGGAACTGTGTCAAACGCCTTCTTGCAGTCCAAGAAAATGCAATCCACCCACCCTCTCTCTCTTGTTTACTGCTGTCACCATGTCATAGAACTCCAGTAGGTTTGTGACACAAGATTTCCCGTCCCTGAAACCATGTTGGCTGCTGTTGATGAGATCATTCCTTTCTAGGTGTTCCACTACTCTTCTCCTGATAATCTTCTCCATGACTTTGCATACTATACATGTTAGTGACACTGGTCTGTAGTTTAGTGCTTCATGTCTGTCTCCTTTTTAAAGATTGGGACTACATTCGCTGTCTTCCATGCCTCAGGCAATCTCGCTGTTTCGATAGATGTATTGAATAGTGTTGTTAGGGGTACACATAGCGTCTCTGCTCCCTCTCTCAGGACCCATGGAGAGATATCTGGCCCCATTGCCTTTGAGGTATCTATCTCACTCAGAAGCCTCTTCACTTCTTCCTCGGTTGTGTGTACTGTGTCCAGCACTTGGTGGTGTGCCCCACCTCTGTCTTTCTGGAGCCCCTTCTGTCTCCTCTGTGAACACTTCTTTTAATCTCTTGTTGAGTTCCTCACTTCATGGTCATTTCTTGTCTCTCCTCCTTCCTTCCTTAGCCTGATTACCTGGTCCTTGACTGTTGTTTTCCTCCTGATGTGGCTGTATAACAGTTTTGGGTCAGATTTGGCTTTTGCTGCTATGTCGTTTTCATATTGTCGTTGGGCCTCCCTTCTTATCTGTGCATATTCATTTCTGGCTCTACGACTGCTCTCCTTATTCTCCTGGGTCCTTTGCCTTCTATATTTTTTCCATTCCCTAGCACACTTGGTTTTTGCCTCCCTGCACCTTTGGGTGAACCATGGGCTCATCCTGGCTTTTTCATTAGTCCTGTTACCCTTGGGTATAAATCTCTCCTCAGCCTCCTTGCACATTATTGCTACATATTCCATCATCTCATTAATTGACTTCCCTGCCAATTCTCTGTCCCACTGAACCCCGTTCAAAAAGTTCCTCATTCCCGTGTAGTCCCCTTTCTTGTAGTTTGGCTTCATTCGTCCTGGCCTTCCTGCTTCCCCCTCCACTTGTAGCTCTACTGTGTATTCGAAGCTTAAAACCACATGATCGCTGGCCCCAAGGGGTCTTTCATATGTAATGTCCTCAATATCTGCACTACTCATGGTGAATACTAGGCCCAGTCTTGCTGGTTCATCCTCTCCTCTCTCTCTCTTGTAGTGTCCCTTACGTGTTGGTGCATGAAGTTTTCCAGTACCACCTCCATCATCTTAGCCCTCCATGTGTCTTGGCCCCCATGTGGCTCCAAGTTCTCCCAATCGATCTCCTTGTGGTTAAAGTCGCTCATGATCAGGAGCTTTGCCCTGCTTGCATGAGCTCTTCTGGCCACTTGCAGCCAGTGTGTCAACCATCGCTCTATTGCTCTCGTCATACTCTTGCCTTGGCCTCCTGCTATTGTGGTGGGTTATACATCACTGCAATTACCACCTTGGGACCTCCAGAGTGAAGTGTTCCTGCTATGTAATTGCTTGCTTCTTCGCTGTCTCCTCCAGCTCGTCAAAATTCCATTGGTTTTTGATCAACAGTGCCACTCCTCCCCCCCTGTTACCTCTGTCTTTCCTCAGGATCTGGTATCCCATTGGAAATATGGCATCTCTTATCATACCTGTTAGCTTGGCTTCTGTGAGAGCTATGATGTCCGGTGATGCCTCTTTGACACTTTCGTGCCACTCCTCCCACTTATTTGTTATTCCATCAGCGTTTATGTACCATACCTTCAGTTTCCTTTCCAACACTGTGGTTTGGGGGGCCTGTGAGGGTGGGAGACCTGGTAGCACACTGTGGTTTGGGGGGCCTGTGAGGGTGGGAGACCTGGTAGCATACTGTGGGATTCTATAGCTGGGTGTTGGGTGGAAGCTGTGAGTGTGGATTGTAGTTTGTGTTGGGATGGTGTTCTGAGGATAGTTCTGTGTGTGCTTGCACTTGCTGCTCTGTTCTGCTCTGATTGACCTCTGCTGGTTCCAACCTTGTCTCCTTTCATAGCTCCTTTCGCTTTTTTGTCTTCTCCCTCAGCTGCTGTCATTCTGTTTGTGTTCTGTCTCTGTCTAGGAACACCCTCATGTACTTTTCCGAGTATTTCAACCGCGGTTTCTCTTGGAGGATCCTGTTCCGTACTGTTTCTGTCCTGAGAATCAGCGTGATCAGTTGTTTTCTTCCCTTGAAGTACCCCCTTATTCTCTGAAAAGTTACAATCTCATTCATGTCTTCTTCACCTATTTCCTTGATGATGTTCTCAATCTCCTTTCTTTCTGCCTGCCGTCTTTCAGTGTGTCCTTTCCTCTCTCTCCTGAAACCCATGGATAATCACTGATTTAGCCCTTTCCTCCTCCCATTGCCTCTCCCTCTGTGACTCTGGTTCCTGTCTGTACATGGTCATTTTCTCCCTTGTTTTTTCCAGTGGCTCTTGGTAGCATTGTTGTGCCTCTGCATTTGACCTAATCCCCTCTCAGCCTGCACCCAGCTGCTCTCCCCATTCACTCCTTGTCCCTTCTTGGCAGGTTGATATGGCCTTAGCATAATTCATATCTCCCTCCTTCCTGTTCGGCCTCTCAGCTTCATATGCTGTGTCTTCTCTGGTCAATGCCCATGTAACTTGCTTCAGCCTGTTTATCTCATCTTCTAGGACCCTTATCCTGGTTATTGCAGTTTCGGCTTGTGCCTCCCAATTCTTCTTCTTCTCCAACCTCTCTTCTAATTTCACAGAAAGCTGTCTCCATTTTTTCAGAAAGCTCTCCTAATTTTCTCTCCCACTCTTGTTCCATCCTTTTCCACTGCTCCTCCATCCACTCCTCCCTACCAGAACCATTCTCATGTGATCCCTGGTTCCTGCGAGTCCCCACCATATTTTTTTTAAGAGAAAAGAGAAAGAGAAGGGAAAGGTAGGAGAGAGGGAGAGAGTGAGAAGGGAAAAGGGCAGTGAGAGGGGGAGTGTGAGAAGGGAAAAGAGAGAGAGAGAGAGAGAGAGAGAGAGAGAGGGAGAGAGAGAAAGAGAGGGGAGGGGCAAAGAGAGGGGAGAGAGAGGGGGGAGAGACTGGGAAGAAGGGGGGAGAGAGGGGGAGATGGAAGAGAGAGAGGGGAGAGAGAGGATAGGGGGAGATAGAGGGGAGAGAGGAGGATGAGAGATGGGAGAGGGGAAGGATGTTAGAGGGGGAGAGATGTTAGAGGGGGGGAGGTGTTAGAGGGAAGAGATGTTATAGGGGAGAGATGGAGAACGGAGAGTTGGGAGAGGGAAAGAGAGATATGCAAAGGGAGATAGGTAGAGAGATAGGTAGTGAGAGATATAGGTAGAGAGAGATAGGTATAGGTAGAGAGAGGTATAGAGGTAGTGAGAGAGATAGGTAGAGAGAGAAACAGGTACTGAGAGATAGGTAGAGAGAGATGGGTAAAGAGAGATAGAGAGATAGATATTGAGAGAGAAAGAGAGAAAGAGAGGGAGGGATTTCAGGTCAGTTAACAGGAAGGTATGAAATCCTGTGTATGTGTGTGTGGTGTGCATGTGTATGTATGTGTGCCCCCACTTCTAAGTATTCATACTGCTAATAAATATCAGTAGTAATACCAGTATTTCTAAAATTACCAACAATGATTCTAGCACTTATCACTTCTACTTATAAAACACATAAAGTAACTAGGTTGTAAAATTTAGCTTGTCTCAGCTTCTAGGAGTGTCTGACGTCACCCCTCACTAGGCTTCCCCTCGCTAGTCAACACTATCTTCACCTTATCTATGCTATTTCTGCTCTAATTCTGGTAATAGCTTGCAGGAGTGAGTGACCAGTATCTAACAGTGATGCAAGACCAGGATTCAGAACCCCACAACAACCCCAACAGGTGAGTGATACTTGCGCTGGCAGTGATGCGATGACAAGTTGCCAGATGCTGATGATGTAGTCGTCGTACATACGCCTTCTATCACTATTTTGAAAATTCTTCACCCGTGATGTTTATAACCATATATGCTCATACATCCCGTGTCCCTCAAGTGATTTCACTTTGTATGTATAATGTCACACAACTGTTGTGACGTCACTGCTTCAGCAGGCCTACTGCCACCTTCCCTTGTTATATATTTTATTGTTTCCTTTCTACTTTTGCTTATTAGCTTTTTCACTCTCACTGTATGGTGCCCCACATTACACTTGTTATCCAATCTCTCGAAATTCTTGAACACCCGCTTCCACACTCACTTGAATCTTTGTATATTTCAATCTGTGTAGCAACAGAAGCCTACTAGCCACTAACGGTTTGACACTTTGAAATATTAATGATTTCAGGCTTCCTCTCGACTTTTTTTTTAACTAATAACTCTGGTTATCATTCGTAGGATTGTTCACTGACGTTGTCACTACCACTGATTACTGCTAGCAGATACTGCACGCCTTAAAAACACTAAAGTTCTCGGAGCCTTGTGCACCCACGTCTGCTGACTGTGTGTTTGTGTGTGTGTGTGTGTGTGTGTGTGTGTGTGTGTGTGTGTGTGTGTGCGTGTGTGTGTGTGTGTGTGTGTGTGTGTGTGTGTGTGTGTGTGCCTCAGTTTAATACACAGGGTGTGGCTAATACATAGGGTGTGGGTAATACACAGGGTGTGGCTAATACATAGGGTGTGGATAATGTTAAGGAGGAGTCAGTGGATGGCATAGTAACGAGAGCATCACATACCTAAAGTAGTGTAAAAAATCTCTTGGTGACACAACTAAAGAGGTAAAAGGAAGGTGAAAATAAACGGTTTAGAAAAACCAACAAGTTGATAAATGAGACACTTGTGCGACATTTAGTTATCTTTATTCTGGAAACGTTCCGCCAGCCGGTGGCTTCTTCAGTCCAGTGCAGAGAAAGGTGGAAGATGAGGAGTTTGAGGTAATCAGTCCCTCAGTCTGAAGTAGATGTGTTCAGTCCATCTGAGTGGAGAAACGTTTCCAGAATATAGATACTCAAATATTGTACATGAATTGTATACAGTACCGACAAGATAAAGAATTAGACATGTCCAACATCTGGGGTATCTTTATTGTAGACGTTTCGCCATCCAGTGGCTTTATCAATACAAATTGAAGACCTCTTCATGACTTCGGCACTCTTCACCTCCAAGACTAAGGGACTCATTACTGTCTTCGAAATTATGTCCTTGAATTTGTATTGATAAAGCCACTTGCACAAGTGTCTCATTTATTAAAAGGAAGGCGAGTTTGAGAGAGAGAGAGAGATGAGAGAGAGAGAGAGAGAGAGAGAGAAGAGGAAGAGAGAGAGAGAAGAGAGAGAGAGAGAGAGAGAGAGGAGAGAGAGATTGATTCCATAAAACCAGCGAGAAAGAATGAAAGAAGCAACACGTCACGATCTTTGACACAGGGGAGGGGAGAGGGGATGTTGGGTGGGAGGGAGGGGAAGGAGGAGGGGGTGAGGGGGAGGACGTTGTTGAGGGTAAACACAGAAATTACGATGATAGTCTGTCGGTAAATCAATAAACGAGGCAACTGACAGGAACACGTGATAAATGAAGGCGAGGGGAGGTGTGGGGCAGGTGTGAGAGAGGTGTTGGAGAGGTGTGAGGCAGGTGTAAGGGAGGTGTGGAGCAGGTGTAAAAGAGGTATAGGGAAGGTGTTGAGCAGGTGTGGGGCAGGTGGGAGAGAGACTGGCTGTTGGGGGAAAAAGACTTCACGATAATTTTAAATTCTGTCAACCAATTTTTTTGTATCTGGTCAGTTATTCTAAAAGATAAACCAAGTCTATACAAAGATAAAAAATATATATATCAATCATAATTAAAATCTGCACAAAATGTAAGGATGAGTTCCACGGATAAGAAAGAGACATAGTGTGTATTCTCTGCCACGACAAGTATCATGCACGGGTGTGTCGTCACTCAGGAGCGGGAAGAGAAAGAATGTACTAACACACGTGGTAAATGATAGTAATTAACACAAAGAATATCTTTCATGGAGGTATTATCAGATATATAAGAGATAAGGAAGCTAAGAAATGGAAGATACAGGTGAGAGTGAAACACAGTGGCGAAGTAACACAGATGTGACGGAAGCACAGATGCAAAGTAGCACAGGGGAGAAAGAAGCACAGATGCAGAATAAGAGGTGTGACGGAAACGCAGATGGAGTGTAGCACAGGGGAAGGAAGGACAGGTGCAGAGCAACTTATATGAAAAAAAAGGACAGATGCAGAGCAACGTAGGTGAAGGAAGGACAGGTGCAGAGGAACATAGGTGAAGGAAGGACAGGTGCAGAGGAACATAGGTGAAGGAAGGACAGGTGCAGAGGAACATAGGTGAAGGAAGGACAGGTGCAGAGGAACATAGGTGAAGGAAGGACAGGTGCAGATCAACATAGATGAAAGAAGGACAGGTGCAGATCAACATAGATGAAGGAAGGACAGGTGCAGATCAACATAGATGAAAGAAGGACAGGTGCAGATCAACATAGACGATGGAAGGACAGGTGCAGATCAACATAGACGATGGAAGGACAGGTGCAGATCAACATAGACGAAGGAAGGACAGGTGCAGATCAACATAGACGAAGGAAGGACAGGTGCAGAGCAACATAGATGAAGGAAGGACAGGTGCAGAGCAACATAGACGAAGGAAGGACAGGTGCAGATCAACATAGACGAAGGAAGGACAGGTGCAGATCAACATAGACGAAGGAAGGACAGGTGCAGAGCAACATAGACGAAGGAAGGACAGGTGCAGAGCAACATAGACGAAGGAAGGACAGGTGCAGAGCAACATAGACGAAGGAAGGACAGGTGCAGAGCAACATAGACGAAGGAAGGACAGGTGCAGATCAACATAGACGATGGAAGGACAGGTGCAGAGCAACATAGACGAAGGAAGGACAGGTGCAGATCAACATAGATGAAGGAAGGACAGGTGCAGATCAACATAGACGAAGGAAGGACAGGTGCAGAGCAACATAGACGATGGAAGGACAGGTGCAGATCAACATAGGTGAAGGAAGGACAGGTGCAGAGCAACATAGATGAAGGAAGGACAGGTGCAGAGCAACATAGACGAAGGAAGGACAGGTGCAGAGCAACATAGATGAAGGAAGGACAGGTGCAGAGCAACATAGACGAAGGAAGGACAGGTGCAGAGCAACATAGGTGAAGGAAGGACAGGTGCAGAGCAACATAGATGAAGGAAGGACAGGTGCAGAGCAACATAGACGAAGGAAGGACAGGTGCAGAGCAACATAGACGATGGAAGGACAGGTGCAGATCAACATAGACGAAGGAAGGACAGGTGCAGATCAACATAGACGAAGGAAGGACAGGTGCAGATCAACATAGATGAAGGAAGGACAGGTGCAGATCAACATAGACGAAGGAAGGACAGGTGCAGAGCAACATAGACGATGGAAGGACAGGTGCAGATCAACATAGACGAAGGAAGGACAGGTGCAGATCAACATAGACGAAGGAAGGACAGGTGCAGATCAACATAGACGATGGAAGGACAGGTGCAGATCAACATAGACGATGGAAGGACAGGTGCAGATCAACATAGATGAAGGAAGGACAGGTGCAGATCAACATAGACGATGGAAGGACAGGTGCAGAGCAACATAGACGATGGAAGGACAGGTGCAGATCAACATAGACGAAGGAAGGACAGGTGCAGATCAACATAGACGAAGGAAGGACAGGTGCAGATCAACATAGACGATGGAAGGACAGGTGCAGAGCAACATAGACGATGGAAGGACAGGTGCAGATCAACATAGACGAAGGAAGGACAGGTGCAGATCAACATAGACGAAGGAAGGACAGGTGCAGATCAACATAGACATGGAAGGACAGGTGCAGAGCAACATAGACGATGGAAGGACAGGTGCAGATCAACATAGACGAAGGAAGGACAGGTGCAGATCAACATAGACGAAGGAAGGACAGGTGCAGATCAACATAGACGAAGGAAGGACAGGTGCAGATCAACATAGACGATGGAAGGACGGGTTTGCAGATCAACATAGACGAAAGGAAGGACAGGTGCAGAGCAACATAGGTGAAGGAAGGACAGGTGCAGAGCAACATAGGTGAAGGAAGGACAGGTGCAGATCAACGTAGATGAAGGAAGGACAGGTGCAGATCAACGTAGATGAAGGAAGGACAGGTGCAGATCAACATAGACGAAGGAAGGACAGGTGCAGATCAACATAGACGATGGAAGGACAGGTGCAGATCAACATAGACGAAGGAAGGACAGGTGCAGAGCAACATAGGTGAAGGAAGGACAGGTGCAGATCAACATAGACGAAGGAAGGACAGGTGCAGATCAACATAGACGAAGGAAGGACAGGTGCAGAGCAACATAGGTGAAGGAAGGACAGGTGCAGATCAACGTAGATGAAGGAAGGACAGGTGCAGAGCAACATAGGTGAAGGAAGGACAGGTGCAGATCAACGTAGATGAAGGAAGGACAGGTGCAGATCAACATAGACGAAGGAAGGACAGGTGCAGAGCAACATAGGTGAAGGAAGGACAGGTGCAGATCAACATAGACGAAGGAAGGACAGGTGCAGAGCAACATAGGTGAAGGAAGGACAGGTGCAGATCAACATAGACGAAGGAAGGACAGGTGCAGATCAACATAGACGATGGAAGGACAGGTGCAGATCAACATAGACGATGGAAGGACAGGTGCAGATCAACATAGACGAAGGAAGGACAGGTGCAGAGCAACATAGGTGAAGGAAGGACAGGTGCAGATCAACGTAGATGAAGGAAGGACAGGTGCAGATCAACATAGACGAAGGAAGGACAGGTGCAGATCAACATAGATGAAGGAAGGACAGGTGCAGAGCAACATAGACGAAGGAAGGACAGGTGCAGATCAACATAGATGAAGGAAGGACAGGTGCAGATCAACATAGACGATGGAAGGACAGGTGCAGATCAACATAGATGAAGGAAGGACAGGTGCAGATCAACATAGATGAAGGAAGGACAGGTGCAGATCACATAGACGAAGGAAGGACAGGTGCAGATCAACATAGATGAAGGAAGGACAGGTGCAGATCAACATAGACGATGGAAGGACAGGTGCAGATCAACATAGACGATGGAAGGACAGGTGCAGATCAACATAGATGAAGGAAGGACAGGTGCAGATCAACATAGGTGAAGGAAGGACAGGTGCAGATCAACATAGATGAAGGAAGGACAGGTGCAGATCAACATAGACGATGGAAGGACAGGTGCAGATCAACATAGACGATGGAAGGACAGGTGCAGATCAACATAGATGAAGGAAGGACAGGTGCAGATCAACATAGGTGAAGGAAGGACAGGTGCAGAGCAACATAGGTGAAGGAAGGACAGGTGCAGAGCAACATAGATGAAGGAAGGACAGGTGCAGATCAACATAGATGAAGGAAGGACAGGTGCAGAGCAACATAGGTGAAGGAAGGACAGGTGCAGATCAACATAGATGAAGGAAGGACAGGTGCAGATCAACATAGATGAAGGAAGGACAGGTGCAGAGCAACATAGGTGAAGGAAGGACAGGTGCAGATCAACGTAGATGAAGGAAGGACAGGTGCAGAGCAACATAGGTGAAGGAAGGACAGGTGCAGATCAACATAGGTGAAGGAAGGACAGGTGCAGAGCAACATAGACGAAGGAAGGACAGGTGCAGAGCAACATAGGTGAAGGAAGGACAGGTGCAGAGCAACATAGGTGAAGGAAGGACAGGTGCAGATCAACATAGGTGAAGGAAGGACAGGTGCAGAGCAACATAGACGAAGGAAGGACAGGTGCAGATCAACATAGGTGAAGGAAGGACAGGTGCAGAGCAACATAGGTGAAGGAAGGACAGGTGCAGAGCAACATAGGTGAAGGAAGGACAGGTGCAGAGCAACATAGGTGAAGGAAGGACAGGTGCAGAGCAACATAGGTGAAGAAAGGACAGGTGCAGAGCAACATAGGTGAACCAGAAAAAGTGATGCAAAATGGTACACATAGAGACATTCAGGGTGAGACGAACATCAACAACATAATGAAACACACACCAAAAAAAGTGTTCAGAGTATGAGACAGTGAGACTGAAGAGAAGGCTCACCAGACGGCGTTGTCGCTGAAAAGAAAAAAAAAACATGAAAGAGATGGAATATATCAGCACTACGCCATAGGACTTTGCACCAGCGGTAAAAGTTGTAAATATCCATACATCAAAAAGTACTACAATAGGCCGACCCATCAAAGAAGGTTCCTTGATGCTGGTGAGGGGCTCTTGATCTAGGGAATTGGATCTGTGCTTCAGTTCCCTGAATTGAGCCTGAATGCCTTCAATTCCCCTTCCCCACAGGTACTGTATAATCCCTACGGGTTTAGCACTCCCCATGATAATAATAATCCAATAGGCTGAAAAAGGAGGTGTCGTTTTGATAAAGTATTGTTACCCGAGATGTCAGTCATCAGCAGGACCAAGAAATGTCACAATCTGAGCTGGCCAGTTCCAGGTGAAAACGACTCAAATATCATAGTAATGATTACTAAGAAACTGGAAACAAAGTAGACAAAAGAGAAACAGAACTACAAGGAAGAACAACAGGAGACAGACAAGCGGCACCACAACACAGAGAATCAGCACTATACTCCCTGAGACAAATATGCATCAACCTACATCGAGAACCATATTACAAGATACATTACCAGAGGTGTGGGGGAAGGTGTGAGGCAGGTGTGGGGGAAGGTGTGAGGCAGGTGTGGGAGAGATGGGGTAAGTTTGAGAGATGTAGGGCAGGTGTGAGGAAGGTGTGGGGTAAGTGAGGGAGGTGTGGGGCAGGTGAGGAATAAGCGAGAGAGGTGTGGGGCAGGTGTGGGAAGAGTGGGACAGCTGTGGGAGGCGTAGGTCAGGAGAATCATTTCCACTGTAGTAATTTAAGGTGAGTCAAGATTTCTTAGTGATGAAGAAGAGATATTTCACCTTTGTAGATTCTCACTTGAGAGAGAGAAAGAGAGAGAATTAAGAGATGAGAGAGAAATGAGAGATGAGGGAGGGAGGGTGAGGATGGTGGAGCCTGGGGCAGGCAAGAGCGGATATTGAGGAATGATGGAGGGAGGCGGAGGTAATAGTTGGAGGTGTCTTACTGGCAGCTCCTCCAGCACCTCCACTCCTTCTCACCTTCACCCACCCTCTTGTGTTGACACCTTCACCCACCCTCCTGTGTTGACACCTTCACCCACCCTCCTGTGTTGACACCTTCACCCACCCTCCGGTGTTGACACCTTCACCCACCCTCCTGTGTTGACACCTTCACCCACCCTCCTGTGTTGACACCTTCACCCACCCTCCTGTGTTGACACCTTCACCCACCCTCCGGTGTTGACACCTTCACCCACCCTCCGGTGTTGACACCTTCACCCACCCTCCTGTGTTGACATCTCCCACCCTCCGGGTTGACACCTTCACCCACCCCCCTGTGTTGACACCTTCACCCACCCTCCGGTGTTGACACCTTCACCCACCCTCCGGTGTTGACACCTTCACCCACCCTCCTGTGTTGACACCTTCACCCACCCTCCTGTGTTGACATCTTCACCCACCCTCCTGTGTTAACACCTTCACCCACCCTCCTGTGTTGACACCTTCACCCACCCTCCTGTTTTTGACCCCTTCACCCACCCTCCTGTGTTGACATCTTTCACCCACCCCCCTGTGTTGACATCCTTCCCACCCTCCTGTGTTAACACCTTCACCCACCCTCCTGTGTTGACATCTTCACCCACCCTCCTGTGTTAACACCTTCACCCACCCTCCTGTGTTGACATCTTCCCCCCACCCTCCTGTTTTTAACACCTTCACCCACTCTCCTGTGTTAACACCTTCACCCACCCTCCTGTGTTGACATCTTCACCCACCCTCCTGTGTTAACACCTTCACCCACTCTCCTGTGTTAACACCTTCACCCACTCTCCTGTGTTGACATCTTCACCCACCCTCCTGTGTTGACATCTTCACCCACCCTCCTGTGTTAGCACCTTCACCCACCCTCCTGTGTTGAAAATTTCACCCACCCTCCTGTGTTGACATCTTCACCCACCCTCCTTGTGTTAACACCTTCACCCACCCTCCCGGTGTTGACCCTTCACCACCCTCCTGTGTTGACATCTTCACCCCCTCCTGTGTTAACACCTTAAACCACCCCGGTGTTGACATCTTCACCCACCCTCCTGTGTTGACATCTTCACCCACCCTCGTTTTTGACATCTTCACCCACCCTCCTGTGTTAACACCTTCACCCACCCTCCTGTGTTGACATCTTCACCCCACCCTCCTGTGTTGACATCTTCACCCCCCCCTGTGTTAACACCTTCACCCACCCCCCTGTGTTGAACACCTTCCCCCAAACCTCCGGTTTTGGGATCATCTTCCCCCACCCTCCTGTGTTAACACCTTCACCCACCCTCCTGTGTTGACATCTTCACCCACCCTCCTGTGTTGACATCTTCACCCACCCTCCTGTGTTAACACCTTCACCCACCCTCCTGTGTTAACACCTTCACCACCCTCCTGTGTTGACACTTCACCCACCCTCCTGTGTTGACCCCTTCACCCACCCTCCTGTGTTGAACCCTTCACCCACCCCCTGTGTTGACATCTTCCCCCACCCTCCTGTTTTAAAACCCCTTTCACCCCCATCCTGTGTTAACACCTTCACCCACCCCTCGGTGTGACACCTTCACCCACCCTCCTGTTTTTAACCCCTTCACCCAACCCTCCTGTGTTGACCCCTTCACCCACCCTCCGGTTTTTACCCTTCACACCACCTCCTGTGTTAACACCTTAAACCCACCCTCCTGTGTTGACACCTTCACCCACCCTCCTGTGTTAACCCCTTCACCACCCTCCTGTTTTTAACACCTTCACCCACCCTCCGGTGTTAACACCTTCACCCACCCTCCTGTGTTAACACCTTCACCCACCCTCCTGTGTTGACACCTTCACCCACCCTCCTGTGTTAACACCTTCACCCACCCTCCTGTGTTAACACCTTCACCCACCCTCCTGTGTTAACACCTTCACCCACCCTCCTGTGTTAACACCTTCACCAACCCTCCTGTGTTGACACCACCTAAATATCTACTCCACTACATTAACTTTCTTACATCATGGTGCGTTAAGGCTCGTCACTCCGACTATATAATGACATTCCACTGATAGCCTCTAGCTCATTCCCCATTTATTTGTGCATGAATGAATATAATAATAATGAATATAATAATAATAATAATACCGCTCTCTAATCGCTCCTTAATCTTACTATCTAAGGAGTAACATTATTTGCTCTTATCCTTCCTCACTTTCCTCTTGCTATCTTTTGGCTCCCTCACCCTATTTTCTTGCCGCCTTTTTTATTTACCTCCCTCACCCCACTTTACTGTCTTTTTTTCTCCCTCATCCCACCTTACTGTATTTTTACCTCCCTCATCCCACCTTACTGTAGTTTTACCTCCCTCATCCCACCTTACTGTAGTTTTACCTCCCTCATCCCACCTTACTGTATTTTTACCACTCTCATCCCACCTTACTACTCTTGAGGTTAAATTCTTGTTTCTTCTCTTAAATGTTCGTGGGAGAAATGTTGAGGCGCGTCTTATTCATTAGAAGTTCCGCTCAGTGACTTCTAGGAGTCTCAGTAGATTTATTTGTGTGTTGACTCTGTGTTGGGGGGCGGGCGGGTTGAAGGTGCGACAGTTAACAATAATTATGACAGTGGATGGTGCGGCGGCAGTGAACAATGGTGTCTAGTGAGTGTAATACGGTCGTCTTGCCAGAAGTGCTTCCACATCACAATTCCGACGAGCCTCTGAACCGCAACATCCCCACCCAGTGTTTAGCGTGCAGACACTGTGCTTCCCACCTCCAGAACTCCAGCCCAGACAGCTACCCATTTTCCTGGATTCCCCTCACAGATGTTAGCTTGCTCACACTCCAGTACGTAACATCCTTGAAACCACTGTGTCCACTCGGCTAATGTAAGATGTTTACACATGCCTGTTGAATGCTCGACCTTGTACCAGTATATCAGTATCCCTGAAGGATGTTTTCGGGGGTCAGCGCCCCCGCTGCCCCTTTCCAGACCAGGCCTCCTGGGATCAAGGCCTGATAAGTCAGACTCTTGTTGCTGGTCGCATGCATTACAGCGTATGAGTGGAGGCAAATGATTTTTATGACTTGACGTGTTGTTGGAGTATGAGCAAGGTGACACTTGTGAAGGGATTCAAGGAACCCGGTTAGCCGGACTTGAGCCCTGGAGGCAGGACAGGAAGTACAGTACCTGCGCTCTGAAGGAGGGGTGGAGGAGGGAAGTACAGTGCTTGTACTTTGAAGGAGGGGTGGAGGAGGGAAGTACAGTGCCTGCACTTTGAAGGAGGGGTGGAGAAGGGAAGTACAGTGCCTGCACTTTGAAGGAGGGGTGGAGAAGGGAAGTACAGTGCCTGCACTTTGAAGGAGTGATGAAGGAGAGAAGTACAGTACTTGCACTTTGAAGGAGGGGTGGAGAAGGGAAGTACAGTGCCTGCACTTTGAAGGAGGGGTGGAGAAGGAAGTACAGTGTCCTGCACTTTGTGAAGAGGGTTGGGAAATGAACGTAACAGTGCCTGAGCACTTTGAAGGAGGGTGGAAGACAAGGGAAGTACAGTGCCTAACAGCTTTGAAGGAGGGGTTGAGGAGGGAAGTAACAGTGCCTGCACTTTCTGAGGAGGGTTGGAGGATGGAATGTAACAAGTGCCAGCACTTTGAAGGAGGGGTGGAGGAGGGAAGTACAGTTCCGCACACTTGAAGAGGGGTGAGGAATGGGAAGTACCGTGCCTGCACTTTGAAGTAGGGGGGTGGAAGGAGTGAAGTTCAGTGCCTTCACTTTATGAAGGGGTGGTGGAGGAGAGAAGTACAGGCCAGCACTTTGCAAGGAGGGTGGAGCGGAGGGAAGTACATTGCGCCACTGCACCTTATGAAGGAGTGGTGGAGGGAGAAGTACAGTGCCTGCACTTTGAATGAGGGTTGAGGAGGAATACAGTGCCTGACACTTTGAAGGGAGGGGTGGAGAGGAGGGAAAGTACAGTGCCCAGCCTCTACTTTGAAGGAGGGGTGGAGGAGGGAAGTACAGAGGCCATGCGACTTTGAAGAGGGGTGAGGAGGGAACGTACAGTGCCTGCACTTTTGAAAGTGAGAGGGTGGAGTGAGGGAAGTACAGTGCCTGCACTTTGAAGAGGGGTGGAGAAAGTGAAGTACACAGTGCTGCCTTTGAAGTGAGGGTGGAGAAGGGAAGTACAGTGCCTGCACTGTTGAAGGGGAGGGGTGGAGTAGGGAAGGTACAGTCCTGCACTTTGAAGGAGGGGTGGAGGAGGGAAAGAACAGTGCCTGCCAGCTTGAAGTAGGTGTGGAGGTAGGAAAGTACCTGTGCGCCTGCCACTTTGAAGGAGGGGTGGAAGGGAAGTACAGTGCCTGCACTTTGAGGAGGGTGGCGAGGAAGGGAGTACAGATGCCGCACTTTGAAGGAGGGGTGGAGAAGGGAAGTATAATCAGTGCCTTCACTCTTGTGAAGGAGGGGCGTGATAAGGGAAGTAACAGTGCCTGCACTTATGAAGTGTGGTGTGCTAGAAGGGAATACAGTGCCACACTTTGAAGGTGGGGTGGAGAAGGAAGTACAGTGCATGTGCACTTTGAAAGGAGAGGTGTTGTGAGAAGGAAATTACAGGCCTGCACTTTGAATGAGGGTTGACAATGGAAGTACAGTCTTCGCTTGCACTTTGAAGTAGGTGGTGGAGAAGGGTAAGTACAAGTGCCTGCACCTTTGAAGGAGGGTTGGAGACAAGGGAAGTACAGTCTCGCCTGCACCTTTGAAGAGGGTTGGTAGAAATGAAGTAACAGTGCCTGCACTTTTGAGTAGGGGTGGAGAAGGAGTAAGTAAGACAGTGCCTGCACTTTGAAAGGAGGGGTAGTAAGAGGGAATTACAGTGCCTGCACTTTTGAAGCGAGCGGGGGTGGAGGAGGCGGAAGTACAGTGCCTGCACTTTGAAGAGGCGGTGATGAGAGAAGGTACAGTTGGCCTGCACATTGAAGGAGGGTTGGAGGAGGAGTACAGCAGTGCCTGCACTTTGAAGGAGGGGGTGGAGAGGGAATACAGTGACCTGCACTTTGAGGAGTGAGGGGAATGGAGGAGAGGAAGATACATTTCCTTCACTTTGCAGGAGGGGTGGAGGAGGGAAGTACAGTTACCTGCACTTTGAAAGGATGGGTGAGAGGTGAAGCGTAAGTGCCTGATCAACTTCGAAAGGAGGGGTGGAGGAGGGAAGTACGTGCCTGCGCTATTGAAGGAGGGGGTGGAGGATGTGGGAAGTACAATAGTCTGCACTTTGAAGGAGGGTGGAGGAGAGAAGTACCGTGCCTTGCACTTTGAATGATGTATTGTAGGTAGGTGAAAGTACTGTGCCTGCCCTATGAATGAAGTGGGATTAAGTGAAGGGGAAGTACACAGATGCCCAGCACATTTAAGGAGGGGTGGAGAGCGGGAAGTACAGTCAGTGCCTGCACGCATTGAAATAAGTGGTGGAGAGAGAAGTGACTGTTCCGTAGCCTGCCCAGTTTGAAGGAGGGGTGGAGGAAGGAAGTCCGTGCCTGCACTTTGAAGAGGGTTGGATGACAAAAGAATTACCGTTGTCCGCACTAATAGAAGGTCTAGTCGGAGGTAGAAGGGAAGTACAGTGAGCCTGCCACTTATGAAGGAGGGGTGGAGGAGGGAAAGTACAGTGCCTATCACTTTAGAAGTGATTGTTTGGCGGAGGAAGTACACAAGTGCCTCGCACTTTAGAAAGGAGGGGTGGAGAGGGGGAAATACAGTGCCTGCACTTGAAGCGGAGGGGTGGATAGGGAAGTAACAGTTGGCCTGCATTTGAAGATGGAGAGGAGTGAAGTACAGTCTGCACATATGAAGGAGAGGGGTGGAGAGGGAAGTACATGCCTGCAAGCTTTGAAGGAGGGGTGGAGGAGGGAATTACAGATGCCTGCACTTTTGAAGGAGGGTGGCGTATAAGAATTACAGTGCCTGAGACACTATTGTGAAGTAGTGGTTGATAGTGAAGTAACAGTGCCTGCTAACTATTGAAGGAGGGGTGGAGGAGGGAAGAACAGTGCCTGCAACTTATCGATGGAGGGGTGGAGGATGGTAAGTACAGTGCCTGCACTTTGAAGGAGGGGTTGAGGAGAGGAAGATACAGTGCCTGCACTTTGAAGGAGGGGTGGATGAGAGAATACAAGGCCTGCACTTTGAAGGAGGGGTGGAGGAGGGAAGTACAGTGCCTGCACTTTGAAGGAGGGGTGGAGGAGGGAAGTACAGTGCCTGCACTTTGAAGGAGTTGTGGAGGAGAGGAAGTACATTGGCCTGCACATTTGAAGGAGGGGTGTAGGAGAGGGATGTACAGCTGCCTATGCACATCTTGAAGGAGGGTGGAGGAGGGAAGTATAGGTGCCCCGTGCACTTTGAAGTGGGGTGGAGAGAGCGGGAAGTATCAGTGCCTGCACTTTGAAGGAGGGGTGGAGAAGGGAAGTAACAGTGCCTGCACTTTGAATGTAGAGGGTGGAGGAGGGGAAGTTACAGTGCCTGCAACTTTTGAAGGATTGTGGAGGAGGGAAGTACAGTGTCTGCACTTTGAAGGAGTGGGGTGAGGAGAGGAATACAGTAGCCGGCATTTGAAGGAGGTGGTGGGAGGAGGGAATACAGTGCCAGCACCTTATGAATGAGGGGTGGAGAAGGGAAGTACATTGCCTGCACTTTGAGGGCGGGGTGGAGAAGGGAAGTACATGCCTGCACTTGAAGGACAGGTGGTGGAGACATGATGGTACTATGAAGTACAGTGCCTGCACTTTGACGGAGGGGTGGAGAAGGGAAGTACAGTGCCTGCACTTTGAAGTGAGGTTGGAAGAAGGGAAGTACAAGTGCAGGCACTTTGAAGGAGGGTTGGTACAAGGGAAGTACAGTGCCTGCACTTTGAAGGAGGAGGGTGGAGAAGGAAGTACATTGCTGTCACTTTGAAGGGAGGGTATTGGAGAAGGTGAAGTAACAGAGCCTGCACTTTGAAGGAGGGTTGTGGAGGAAATGTGAAGTACAGATGCCTGCACTTTGAATGGAGGAGGTTGGGGGGAAAAAAAAGAGGGAAGTACAGTGCCTGCACTTTGAGAGGGAGGGGTGGAGTGAGGGAAAGTACAGGTGCCTGAGCAACGTTTGAAGAGGGTTGTGAGATGGAAGTATCATGCCTGCAACTTTGAAGAGGGGTGGAGGAGGGAAGTAACATGCCTGACACTTTTGAAGGAGGGGTGATGAGAGAGGAAGTACAATGCCTGAGCACTTTGAAAAGCAGGCGGAGGAGGCGGGTAAGTACAGTGCCTCACTTTGAAGGAGGGTGGGAGGATAGAATACAGTGTGCCTGCACTTTGAAGGCAGGGGGTGGAGGAGGGAATGTACAGTGCCTGCACTTTGAAGGAGGAGGGTGAGAGGAGGGAATACAGTGCCTGCACTCGAAGGAGGTTTGGAGGAGAGGGAAGAGTACAGTGGCCTGCACTTTGAAAGGAGGGGTGAGGAGAGAAGTACAGTGCCTGCAACTTTATGAAGGGAGAAGGGGTTGGAGGAGGGAAGTACAGTGCCTGCACTTTGAAGATAGGGTTGGAGGAGGGAAGTAGAAAGTGCCTGCAACTTCGAAGGAGGGGTCTGGAGGAGGGAAGAACAGTGCCTGCCACTTTGAAAGGAGGGGTGTGGAGGAGGGAAGTACAGTGCCTAGCACTTGAAGGAGGGGTGTGAGGGAGAAGATACAGTAGCCTGCAACTTTGAAGAGGAGGGGGTGGAGGAGGGAAGTACAGTGCCATGCACTTTTGAAGGATGGTGGAGAGGAAGTACAGTGCCTGCACTTTGAAGGAGGGGTGGAGGAGGGAAGTACAGTGCCTGCACTTTGAAGGAGGGGTGGAGGAGGGAAGTACAGTGCCTGCACTTTGAAGGAGGGGTGGAGGAGGGAAGTACAGTGCCTGCACTTTGAAGGAGGGGTGGAGGAGGGAAGTACAGTGCCTGCACTTTGAAGGAGGGTGGAGGAGGGAATACAGGTGCCCTGCGCTTGAAGGAGGGGTGGAGAGGGAAGTACAGTGCCTGCAGCATTTGAAAGGAGGGGTGGAGGAGGGAAGTACATGCCAGCAACTTTGAAGGATGGGTGGAGGAGGGAATTACAGTGCCTGCACTTTGTTGAGAAAGAGGGGTGGAGGAAGGAGAAGTACAGTGACCTGCATATACTTTGAAAGATGGGGAGGAAGGAGGAAGTACAAGCCTGGCACTTTGAATGAGGGGTGGAGGAGGGAAGGTACAGTGCCATGCACTTTGAGGAGTGTGGAGGAGGGAAGTACAGTGCCTGCACTTATGAAGGAGGGTTGGAGGAGGGCAAGTACAGTGCCTGCACTTGAAGGAGGGGAGTGGAGGAGGAAGTACAAGTGCCTGCAACATTGCGAAGTGAGGGGTGAGAAGGGAAGTACAGTGCCTGCATTTGATGGAGGGGGGTAGGAGGAAGTACAGGTGGCCCCCCCCCCCCCCCCCCCCCCTGCACTTGAAGGAGGGGTGGAGACAGAAGGAGTGAAGTACAGTGGCTGCACTTTGAAGGAGAGGGTGTGAGGAGGGAAATACCTTGCCGCACTTTGAGAAGGAGGGGGGAGAAGGAGGAAGTACAGTTGCCTGCACTTTTGAAGGAGGGGTGGAGAAGGTGAAGTAACAGTGCCTGCACTTGAGAGTGGGTGGAGGAGGAAGTAACAGTGCTTGCACATTGAAGGAGGTGAGAGACGGGAAGTACAGTGCCTCCACTTTGAAGGAGGGTTGGAGGAGGTAAATACAGTGCCTGCACATTGAAGGAGGGGTGGTAGAAGAAGTAAACAGTGCTGCACTCTTGACAAGGTAGGGGTGGAAGGAGGAAGTACAATGGCCTGAACTTGAAGGAGGGGTGGGAGGAGGGAAGAATCAGTTCCTGCACTTTGAAAGGAGGGTTGTAGTGCGGAGTACAGTGCCTGCACTGTTGAAAGGAAGGGTGGAGGAGGCAGGTAAGTAGTTGCCTGCACTTTGAAGGAGAGGGGTGGAGGAGAGAAGTAACAGTGCCGTGCACTTTGAGGAGGGGGGGAGGAGGAAGTAAGTGCCTGCACTTTGTAAGGAGGGTGGAGTAGTGAAGTACAGTGCCTGGCACTTTGAAGGAGGGGTGAGGAGGGAAGTACAGTGCCTGCACTTTGAACAAGGAGGGTTGGAGGAGTGGTACAGTGCCTAGCACTTTGAAGAGGGATTGGAGGAGGGTGATGTACAGTGCCTGATCACTTTAGTGGGGTGTGGAGGGAGGGAAGTACATTTCCGCTGGCACTTTGAAGGAGGTGTGAGGAAGGAAGTACAAGTGCCTGCACTTTGAGGAGGGGTGGGAGAAGTGGAAGTACAGTGCCTGCACTTATTGAGGAGGGGTGGAGTAAGGGAAGTACAGTGCCTGCACTTTGAAGGAGGGGTGGAGAAGGGAAGGTAAGTGCCTGCACTTGTAAGGAGGTGTGAGAAGAAAGGAAGTACAGTGGCCTGCCTGCACTTTGAAGGAGGGTTGGAGAAGGGTAAGTTACGTGCCTGCACTTTGAAGGAGGATTGACAAAAGGGAAGTACAGTGGCCTGCACTTATTGAAGGAGAGGGTGGAGAAGGAAGTACAGGCCTGCACTTTGAAGGAGGTTAGGAGAAGGGAAAGTACAGTGCCCTGCACTTTGAGAAAGGAGGGGTTTTAGAAATGAAGTACAGTGCCTGCGCACTTTGAAGGAGGGGTGGAGAAGGAAGTACAGTGGCCTGCACTTGAGAAGGAGGGGTGGAGTAGGGAATACAGTGCCTGCCTTTGAAGGAGAGTGTTGGAGGAGGGAAGACAGTGCATGCAACTTTGAAGGATGGTTTGGAGGAGGGAAGTACAGTGCCTGCACTTTGAAGGAGGGGTGGAGGAGGGAAGTACAGTGCCTGCACTTTGAAGCAGGGGTGGAGGAGGGAAAGTACAGTGCCTGCACTTTGAAGGAGGGTGGAGGAAGAAGTCAGTTCCTGCTACTTTCGAAAGAGGGGTGGAGGAGGGAATACATGTGCTCACTTTGAAGTAGGGGTGGAGGAGGGAAGTACAGTGCCTGCACTTTGAAAGGAGGGGTGTGGAGAGGAAGTCACAGTGCCTGCACTTTGAAGGAGGGGTGGATTGAGAAGTACAGTGTCCTGCACTTGAAGAGGGGGGGTGTGGGGGGTGGTTTTGGTGGAGGAGGGAAGTACAGTTGCCTGCACTTTGAAGGAGGGGTGGAGGTCGGAGTAGAGTGCCTGCACTTCGAAAGAGGGGTGGTGAGGAGTGGGAAGTACAGTGCCTGCACTTTGAGGAGGGGGGGAGGAGGGAAGTACAGTTCCGGCACTTTTGTAAGGGAGGGTAGGAATGGAGAGAAGTACAGTGGCCTGCACTTTGAAGGAGGGGTTGGAGGAGGGTACAATACAGTGCCTTCACTTTGAAGGATGGGTGGAGGAGGGAATGTACAGTGCCTGCACATTGAAAGGAGGGGTGGAGAGGAGGGAAGTACAGTGCCTGCACTTTGAAAAGGAGGTGTGGAGGTGAGGGAAGGTTACAGTGCCTGCGACTTTGAATGAGGGGTGGAGGAGGGAAGTACAGTGCCTGCGACTTTGAAAGGAGGGGTGGAGGAGGGAAGTACAGTAGCACCTGCACTTGTTGAAGGAGGGGTGGAGGAGAAGTACATTGCCTGCACTATGTGAAGGAGGGGTGAGGAGGGAAGGTACAGTGCCTGCTCTTTGAAGGAGGGGGATTGAGGTGGACGCAGTACAGAGATGCCTGGATCACTTTGAAGGAGGAGGTGGAGGAAGGGAGAAGTACAGTGCCCTGTCACTTTGGAAGGAGGGGTTAAGGAGGGAATACAGGTGCGCTGCACTTTGAAGGATGGGTGTGGAGGAGTGAGTACAGTGCCATGCACTTTGAAGGAGGGTGGAGTAGGAAGTTACAGTGCCTGAGCACTTTGAAGGAGGGGTTGAGGAGAAGTACAGTGGCCTGCACTTGAAGGAGGGGTGGAGGAGGGAGAGATTACGAGGTGCCTGCACATGTGAATGGAGGGGTTGGAGAGGGAAGTACAGTGGCCTGCACTTTGAAGGAGGGGTGGGAGAATGAAGTACATGATGACCTGCACTTTGAAGGAGAGTGGGTGTGGAGGAGGAAGCGTACAGTGCGTGCACTTTGGAATAGGGGGTAGGAGAAGGGAAGACAGTGCCTGGCACTTTGAAGGATGTGGTGAGGAGGGAAATAATGTGCCTGCACTTTGAAGGTAGGGTTTGAGAAGGGAAGTACAGTGGCCCTGCACTTGAAGGAGGGGTGGAGAAGGGAAGTAGCATTGCCTGCACTTTGTAGGTGAGGGGTTGAGGAGGGAAGTACCGTGCCTGGGGTGGGGCTCCCGTACTTGCAGGAGGGGTGGGAAGAAGGGAAGTACAGTGCCTGACCTTTGAAGAGGGTGAGAGGGAAATACAGTGCCTGACACTTTTGAAGGAGGGTGGAGGAAAAGGGAAGTACAGTGCCTGCATTTGAATGAGGGGTGGAGGAGTGAAAGTACAGTGCCATGAACTTTGAAGGAGGGGTGGAGGAGGGAAGTACAGGTGCCTTGCACTTTTGATGAAAGGAGGGGAGTGGAGGATGGCTGAAGTACAGTGCCCTGTTGACTTTCTGAAGGAGGGGTGGTGAGGACAGGGAAGTATGCCTGCACTTTGAAGGAGGGGTGGAGGAGGGAAGTACAGTGCCTTGCACTTTGAGAAGGATGGGGGGAGAGAGGGAAGTACAGTGCCTGCAATTGAAGGAGGGGTGGAGGACGGGAAGTCAGTGCCTGCACTTTACACAAGGAGGGGTGGAGGAGGGAAGGACAGTGCCATTCAAGCTTTTGAAGAGGGTGGAATGAGGGAGTACAGTTGCCTGCACTTGAAGGAGGGTGTGGAGGAGGGAAAGTACAAGTGGCCTGCACTTTGAAGGAGGGGTGCGTAGAGGGAAAGGTACAGATGCCAGCACCTTTGTAAGGAGGGGGTGGAGGAGGGAAAGTACAGTGCCTGCACTTTGGAAGGACGGGGTGGAGAAGGGAATACAGTGCCAGCACTTATGAAGGAGGGCGGTGGAGTACGGAAGTACAGTGCCTCACTTTGAAGAGGGTGCTACGGGCGGAATACAGTGCCTGCACTTTGAAGGAGGGGTGGAGGAGGGAAGTACAGTGCCTGCACTTTGAAGGAGGGGTGGAGAAGGGAAGTACAGTGCCTGCACTTTGAAGGAGGGGTGGAGAGGGAGGGAAAGTACAGTGCCTGCAATTTGAAGAGGGGGTGTTTGATGCCGAGTAATACCTTTGTGAATATTTTTGTAAAGGAGAATATGCCCTTTATAAAATATGAATATTGAATATATGTCTTATATCCCAAACACTCTCATCCCTAGACGGTGCAACATATCCCCAGTGAAGAGCTGGAGTGCCATGAGTACACTTAAGAGAAAGCACAGTAAGTGTCTGGGCCCAAGACTGTTTAACATCCTTCCATCATACATAAGGGGGAATTACCACTAGACCCCTGTCAATCTTCAAGAGGGAACTGGGCAAATACCTTAAGTCCGAGCCCGATCGGCCGGGGCTGTGATTGGTATGTTGGATTGCGTGCGGCCAGTAGTAACAGCCTGGTTAATCAGGCCCTAATCCACTGGTAGGCCTGGTGGAGGACCGGGTCGCGGGGGCGTTGACCCCCGCCATAACCTCCAGCTAGACTCCAGAGAGGTACCTACTCTTAAAACAGTTTATGGTGTTTGTCTTCAGTTTGTATCCAATTCAGTTAAATTATCTGCTAACTTGTAATGAATAACAGGGAATTACAGGGAGGCTAAGAATTATCCTCCCATTCTTTCTTCATTCTTCCGTGTATGTCCTTGTATTATACTGATGAACCTACTGGATGACGAAATGTCTACAAGTAAAGATACCTAGATATTGCACAGGTCTAATTCGTTGTTCATCTACACTCCCTTGCCCAGTGTTCTCCGTCTACACTCCCTTGCCCAGTGTTCTCCATCTACACTCCCTTGCCCAGTGTTCTCCATCTACACTCCCTTGCCCAGTGTTCTCCATCTACACTCCCTTCCCAGTGTTCTCCGTCTACACTTCCTTGCCCAGTGTTCTCCATCTACACTCCCTTGCCCAGTGTTCTCCGTCTACACTCCTTTGCCCAGTTTTCTCCGTGTACACTCCCTTGCTCAGTGTTCTCCGTCTACACTCCATTGCCCAGTGTTTTCCGTCTACACTCCATTGCCCAGTGTTCTCCATCTACACTCCCTTGCCCAGTGTTCTCCATCTACACTCCCTTGCCCAGTGTTCTTCGTGTACACTCCCTTGCCCATTTTTCTCCATCTACACTCCCTTGCCCAGTGTTCTTCGTGTACACTCCCTTGCCCATTTTTCTCCATCTACACTCCCTTGTCCAGTGTTCTCCATCTACACTCCCTTGCTCAGTGTTCTCCGTCTACACTCCCTTTCCCAGTGTTCTCCATCTACACTCCCTTTCCCAGTGTTCTCCGTCTACACTTCCTTGCCCATTGTTCTCCGTGTACACTCCTTTGCCCAGTGTTCTCCATCTACACACCATTGCCCAGTGTTCTCCATCTATACTCCCTTGCCCAGTGTTGTTCATCTGCACTCCTTGCCCAGTGTCCTCCGTCTACACTTCCTTGCTCATTGTTCTCCGTGTACACTCCCTTGCCCAGTGTTCTCCGTCTGCACTCCATTGCCCAGTGTTCTCCATCTACACTCCCTTGCCCAGTGTTCTCCGTCTACACTTCCTTGTCCAGTGTTCTCCATCTTCACTCCCTTGCCCATTGTTCTCCGTGTACACTCCCTTGCCCATTGTTCTCCATCTACACTCCCTTGCCCAGTGTTCTTCATCTGCACTCCCTTGCCCAGTGTTCTCCATCTACACTCTCTTGCCCAGTGTTCTCAATCTACATTCCCTTGCCAAGGGTTCTCCATCTACATTCCTTGCCCAGTGTTCTCCATATACACTCCCTTGCCCAGTGTTCTCCATCTGCACTCCCTTGCCCAGTGTTCTCCATCTACACTCCTTTGCCCAGAGTTCTCCATCTACACTCCCTTGCCCAGTGTTCTCCATCT
>NC_069413.1:47574180-47599180 GCF_026875155.1 Cherax quadricarinatus | reverse complement strand
ATGAAACAATGTATATTTGATCATAAGCAGATTTAAGTAAAACGGCTGCATTATGTCGGTCATCGCATTGTACACCAGGAAACGTTAACATCTGCACGAGAACATCTTTCCGTAACCTTGTGACTTGGTCACTCATGACCTCTCTCGGTCTTACTGGCTACTCTCACCACTCCCTGATCCATTTATTTTCCTAGACGGCTGAGAACCCACGTTTTTCAGTTCATCTTGCCCAAATTATTATTATAATCATGGGGAGCGCTAAACCTGTAGGATTATACAGAGTCTGTAGAAGGGGGATGGAAGGTAATCAGGCTTAATTCAGGGAACTGGAGCACATATCCCATTTCCTACATTAAGAGCCCCTCACCAGCATCCAGGAACCTCCCTTGAGGGGACCTTGCCCTAAGACTCTTGGATTTTATCTGCCGATTCGATTACAAACTAGGTTTAGAATAGATTTCTGCTTCAGTGATTTCCTGGGCCACTTAACATATTTGTCTTCATAAGTGGGTGGCAAGGTGGGTCCCATAGACGAGAAGCAAGTAACAGAGGTTATACCGGGCGTGGGTGCTTACCCATCATCATCCTCCTCCTCCTTCACCACTAATCGTCACTTTGAGACGATTCTGTCGAGTGAGGATCGTGAACACACATCTCATACATTTCAACTGTTTGCCCACAGTTTAGGTCTTTTTTGTTTTGCTTATGATTGTGTTTTTTTTTTTTAAATAATTACCGGGGGTGCCTATAGGAGAGTCCTTTGACTTTAGCAATTAAATGGGATGTTTGACTGATGTTGGTTATTTGAATTTAGTGCGACTATATTGTGTTGTGTGTTTTAGTCATCCTGGTAAATTTTAAGTTCTTACTTTTACCTCGGATGTTCATATGCATTGTATTTAATTTTTACCACCAGATCAGAGTGTTCTTCAAGTCTCAAAAATAAGTTATTGCAACATATTGCAGCTTATGCCAGTTGATTTGGTTTTCAGCAGTCACGAGGACCATCGACCTTTTATAATGAACTGTGTACTGTATTATTGTGATTGTTTGTATGACTGTTTTTATTGTGAGTGTTTGTGTGACTGTTTTTATTGTGAGTGTTTGTGTGACTGTTTTTGTTGTGAGTGTTAGTTGCATCTCGTGAGTGAGTGCGAGAGTGAAAATTTTTTTATTGAATATGCTAAAATAATCTTAGCCCTGCGCTCTTTTAATTTCTGAAACCTCTCTTCTCTGCGCATCTTCACCCCACATCTTTTTTCTCTTTTTCTCCAGTATTTCTTTCCAGTCTCCTCCTTTCTTGCCTCCTCCTTTACTTTTTTCCTCCTTTCTTACACCCTCTTTTCCTGTTTCATTTTTCACTCCCTTCCCCTTTTCCCAATTTTTCCCTTTTTTTTTTCCTCCAATTTCTTTTTCCTTCTTTTCCCTACGTTCCACCTGCCCACTCCACATCTGTTCCGCCCATTCTTTTCTCCCTCCATCCCCCTCTCCCCGACTTGCTCTTCCCCTCCCCCCACCCCGCCTGCCACTCCACCTCCCGTCTCACTGAAATTATCAGGCACCTCTGTCCGGCTGTCTGGTCCGTCTTGAGCTTGTTGATCTGTCGGCCAGCGCCCACTAGTAGCCTTGAGGTGCTCCACAAGAGTTGACTTGTGCATGCTCCTCAGTCTTGTGACAGTGACATTAGTAGCCTTGAGGTGACCCACAAGAGTTAACTTGTGCATGCTCCTCAGTCTGTGAGCAGTGACATTAGTAGCCTTGAGGTGCTCCACAAGAGTTGACTTGTACATGCTCCTCAGCCTGTGAGCAGTGGACGTTAGTAGCCTTGAGGTGTTTCCACAAGAGTTAACTTGTGCATGCTCCTCAGTGTGAGCAGTGACACTAGTAGCCTTGAGGTGCTCCACAAGAGTTGACTTGTAAATGCTCCTCAGCCCTGTGAGCAGTGACATTAGTAGCCTTGAGGTGCTCCACAAGAGTTAACTTGTGCATGCTCCTCAGTCTGTGAGCAGTGACACTAGTAGCCTTGAGGTGCTCCACAAGAGTTGACTTGTAAATGCTCCTCACCCTGTAGCAGTGACATTAGTAGCCTTGAGGTGCTCCCACAAGAGTTAACTTGTGCATGCTCCTCAGTCTGTGAGCAGTGACACTAGTAGCCTTGAGGTGCTCCACAAGAGTTGACTTGTAAATGCTCCTCACCCCTGTGAGCAGTGCATTAGTAGCCTTGAGGTGCTCCACAAGAGTTAACTTGTGCATGCTCCCTCAGTCTGTGAGCAGTGACACTAGTAGCCTTGAGGTGCTCCACAAGAGTTGACTTGTACATGCTCCTAAAGCCTGTGAGCAGTGACACTAGTAGCCTTGAGGTGCTCCACAAGAGTTGACTTGTACATGCTCCTCAGCCTGTGAGCAGTGACATTAGTAGCCTTGAGGTGCTCCACGAGATTAACCCTTGTGCATGCTCCCAGCCTGTGAGCAGTGACACTAGTGCCTGAGGTGCTCCACAAGATTTGACTTGTACATGCTCCTCAGCCTGTGAGCAGTGACACTATAGCCTTAGGTGCTCCACAAGAGTTGACTTGTACATGCTCCTCAGCCTGTGAGCAGTGACACTAGTAGCCTTGAGGTGCTCCACGAGAGTTAAACTTGTGCATGCTCCTCAGCCCTGTGAGCGGACACTAGTAGCCTTGAGGGCTCCACGAGAGTTAACTTGTGCATGCTCCTCAGTCTGTGAGCAGTGACACTAGTAGCCTTGAGGTGCTCCACGAGAGTTAACTTGTGCATGCTCCTCAGCCTGTGAGCAGTGACACTAGTAGCCTTGAGGTGCTCCACGAGATTTAAACTTGTGCATGCTCCTCGCCTGTGAGCAGTGACACTAGTACCTTTTGAGGGCTCCACGAGAGTTAACTTGTGCATGCTCCTCAGCCTGTGAGCAGTGACACTAGTAGCCTTGAGGTGCTCCACGAGAGTTAACTTGTGCATGCTCCTCAGTCCGTGAACAGTTTTCCAGCTGTAATTTGATCTACTTTTTGTATCATCTGTGTTGAACATTGTTCACTTATAATATTCTTCCATAAATGTTGTCCATTCTTAAATACTGTATTGAAGATGGTGCAGTTCAAAGTGCTTTAATTGAAGAAAAATCCGCCTGATTTAATGAACAGACGCCATAACAACAATCAGAACAATAGATGATGCCACAAATAAAGTATAAATGATGCATGGGACTGAAGTTACTCTTCATTCCTGTGCCATAAGATTACGTTTTCTCTTATCACTTTTTAATACCCTGCAAAAGTGTTATGAAAACTGGATTATAGACGTATTTAAAGATGATTTTGATTGTTTTTTGACTTTTAGTAGACGTATTTAATGGTACGTCTGCTTATTCTTAGATTTTTCTAGACGTGTGTCAAGGAATGTTTGATGTTTCTGAGACTGTGTGGCTGTGTTTCTGCTACTGAAGTTTTTTCTGTCATACTGTGATTTGTTGGTAGCAAGTCAGTGCTGTGTTAACTGTTCTGCATTGTTGTGTACCACATGGTACTATGTACAATGATAATATACATTGTTGTGTACCACATGGTACTATGTACAATGATAATATACATTGTTGTGTACCACATGGTACTATGTACAATGATAATATACATTGTTGTGTACCACATGGTACTATGTACAATGATAATATACATTGTTGTGTACCACATGGTACTATGTACAATGATAATATACATTGTTGTGTACCACATGGTACTATGTTACAATGAAAAATATACATTGTTGTGTACCACATGGGACTATGTACAATGATAATATACATTGTTGTGTACTACATGGTACTTTGTACAATGATAATATACATTGTTGTGTACTACATGGTACTTTGTACAATGATAATATACATTGTTGTGTAAGTAAGTAAGTTTATTCAGGTATACACAAATACAGTTACATAGAATTATCATACATAGCAGCATATGTGTAGAGAACATAGGATAACCCAAAAAAGTCCCGACAGAGTGACTTATTTCCATTGGGGTCTTTACCTTATTATTATAGTATAAAGGTTATAATATTTTCTTATTATTCTACAATGAAGATAACATCTTATTATCATACTAAAAAGACTATCTGCTACACCAAGGTCATTAAGACTATCTACAATACGAGGGTCATTACAAGGAATAAGGGAAAATTTACACGTATGTTAGCTAAAAAATAGAAAAACCAATTCCCTCCCTTTCTGTAGCTACTTCATCAGACAAACCTTTTGGGACTCTTTTGAACTGGTTCACGCTATGACTGGCTTTGACATGTGCGGGTAGTCTGTTCCATTCCTTATTGCTGTACAATAAAAGGTGTTTGAAGCCTGGCCACTGACTGTGGGTACTACAAAGTTGTGCTCTCTCCCCCTAGTACTATGATTGCTTTGGTTCCCAACCTTGACAAAATTGACAGCAAGATATTCTGGACATTGTTTGTGAGCAATTTTATAAACATGATTTAGCTTCAGTTGTTTTACTCTGTCTTCAACATTCAGCATATCCAACTGCTGTAATTCATCCTGGCCTACATGTTCTCTTGGTCCCAGCCCCAGGATGAATCTTACGATTTTGTTCTGGGTGATTTGCAGTCTATCTTTCAGTTTTTTTTGTCAAGGCAGAGTACCAAGAAGAGCAAGCGTAATCCATATGGCATTGTATAAGGGCTAGACATAGGGTCCTGCGAGCCTCAGTAGGTAGACACTGTGCTTGTCTATACAGGAACTTCAGTTTGGCATTCGCTTTCTTTACTACACTGTTCCCTATCAATTCTCCTGACATGCATGGGTCAAAGGGGATTCCCAAATAATTTACTGATGAAACCAAAGTGATGGGCTCCCCATACATTGAACATTAAAAATTATTTACCCTTCTCAGTTTATGTTTCGTGCCAAAGAGAATGGCTTCAGTTTTCCCTAGGTGTAATGATAGTTTGTTGTCTACTAACCATTTGCTGCAGGACTCCAGTTCCAGTGTTAAAACATTAGCAATATCTTGTGGTCTTTACCTGACACTAACAAGCACTGTCATCTGCATACAGTAGAGTTTGCACTTGACACTGATAGGCATATCATTGACATAACATAAGAATAATAAGGGCCCAGAATACTACCTTGGGGAACTCCACATGTTATCGGCAGGGGTTCTGATTCTGTTTTGTTGATTTTGACTATTTGTCTCCTGTTGCTAAGGTAGGACTTAAACCAGTCTACAGAACCTATACCAATAGCTTGAAGTTTATTACATAATATATTGTGGTTGACAGTATCGAAGGCCTTTTGCAGGTCTAAGGTTACCATGCCTATGAGGTTCCCCTTTGACATTTCAGTTCTCAGGTAATCCATCAGATTAATAAGGGAGGTGTCGGTTGAGTAGGATCTTCTAAAGCCCGATTGATAGCTATGGAGAATGTTGTTGTCATTAAGGTACTTAACTACTTGAGAATACACCGCCCTCTCTAGAATTTTAGATATTATACTGAGTATACTAACAGGCCTATAGTTGCTTACATCAGACCTACTATTTTTCTTGAAGATAGGAGTGACTCTGGCCTCCTTGAACCCTCCGGTACTGTATTAGTGGTGATTGATAGATTTTATTATGTGAGCAATAGGGATTGACAGTTCAGAAGCACCATCTTTTAGGAACTTAGACGGGATGTTATCAGGGCCTGTGCTCTTAGTTGGGTTTAACCTGCTTAGTTCTTTTTGAATAAAGTCATGAGATACACTTACTAGTTGACAACTGTTTGGGGTTACCCCTTTATTGGTATAGTATGTTTGAAACTTATCAGAGTCTGTGTTAAAGGTATTTGATGCAGCTGGTAGTTTACTTACTAGTGTTGATGCAACAGATGTGTAGTAGGAATTAAAGCAATTGCCACCTTAGATGTTTCGTGGCATACCTCATTATCGATAGTGAGTACTATGTTAGACCTATCTACTGGCTTATGGTATACCCCAACTGTTTTAGTTGTTGCCAGAGCTTTCTGGGGTTATGCTTATACTCTTCAATTTTTGAGCAGTAGTGCTTTGCCTTTGCTCCTTTTATAAGTCTCTGTACTCTGTTCCTCACCCTTTGGAATTCATTTAGTGCTGCAATATCCTGTCTGTTTGCTTTAAAATCTTTTTAGCAGCTGGTCTCTGAATTTCATATTATCTAATATCTCAGTATTCATCCAGGGTTCAGTTCTTCGTTAATCCTAACCTCTTTAACTGGTGCAATATTATCAAGGATGGTAGTGAACATTGTTTTGAATTTTTCCCAGCATCGTTTACGTCCGTGCAACTTGTTATCTCTGTCCAGTCACAATTGTGTAGCCTATTTACCAGTGTTTCTTTACTGTAGTTTCTAGTTGACCTCATTTTTATTGTCCTGTGTAGGCTATCCTATCCCTAGTTATTTTCCTGGTGCAGTAATGATGAAATGATCACTAAGACCTGTGGTAATGACGCTGACTGACTAATGTTCTCAGAGCGGTTACAAAGTATGTGGTCAATTAGGTGGCTGAGAAACTGTGTGATCCGGGTTGGAGTATTAATTAATTGAGTGTAACTATTTAATCCTAGAATTTTGCTTATACCTTTTGCATAGCCCGTTATTTTGCTGCTGAAAACAGATATTAAAGTCGCCCAGTATTATTGTCTCGCAATTGTTTTCAACTCCGGACAAGACTCTGGAAAAGTCTTCTAAGAACTGGTCCTGGGTAGGAGGGCGGTAACTAGTTCTACTAAGATGGGTTTGGTCTTAGGAAGCAGCACTTCAAACCATAGAATCTCCAGTTTATTGTTATTTAAATCAGGTCTTGGGTTGTAAGCTAAGTCATTTCTAATGTAGGCACATACTCCACCACCCTTTCTGTTCCTATCTAAGCGTTTTATATTGTAACCATCTATTTTGACCTCGTCGTCAGTCACCGTATCATCCAACCAAGATTCAGAGATGGTTATAACTGCCGCCCTAATTTTGTTAGCTAGAATCCTAATCTCTGCCAATTTAGGAAGAAGTGATCTTGCATTAACATGAATAAAGTGAAGGCCTGTTTTCATAAAACAATCATAATCATCAATATATGGCAATGGGTCATTTGTATTAAAATTAGGTAAATCAATGTCATCACTGCTAAAGGGTAACTGTGCCAAAGTGCATTTGTTACACACAAAATGAATTCTGGCACCGTTGCTATAATTGTACATACATCCATCATGCACCCACCCCTTACACATTTTACATAAGGTGCCTTTTCTGTTTTTCATGCGTACTACATGGTACTTTGTACAATGATAATATACATTGTTGTGTACCACATGGTACTTTGTACAATGATAATATACATTGTTGTGTACCACATGGTACTTTGTACAATGATAATATACATTGTTGTGTACCACATGGTACTATGTACAATGATAATATACATTGTTGTGTACCACATGGTACTATGTACAATGATAATATACATTGTTGTGTACCACATGGTACTATGTACAATGATAATATACATTGTTGTGTACTACATGGTACTATGTACAATGATAATATACATTGTTGTGTACTACATGGTACTTTGTACAATGATAATATACATTGTTGTGTACTACATGGTACTTTGTACAATGATAATATACATTGTGTACTACATGGTACTTTGTACAATGATAATATACATTGTTGTGTACTACATGGTACTATGTACAATGATAATATACATTGTTGTATGCTAAATTATACTATGTATATCAACAATATTCATTGTTATATGCCACAATATACTTTGTACATTTATAATATACATGTTGTATTCCATGATATGATGTATATTGAAAATATACATGATGCATAGGATTGATAAGTTCTAGAAGTCAGTCCCTGATCAGCCAGACTGTGGTGCCAAACACTAGAAAAACAATGATAAACATAATCTTTTAACTATATTTACATACATAAATATCTTTAAATTAATTAGTATGAAAGATGAAAAGCTCTCATTAAGTGAGACCAAAATAAAGTGCGTTCACACAAACCTGTTGGATGTCCAACCTTCTAATGCTGAAAGCCTCCCTTACCCCTTCTTTCCAACCCTTCCTGAGACAACCCCAACCACTACTCCAGATTTATATGCCATCCTGTTGTACTCTATCCTGTCTGTATGTCCAAACTACTTCAACCCTTCCTTCTAACCACTTCAACCCCTCCTTCTCCTAACCATTTCAACCCCTCCTTCTCCTAACCACTTCAACCCCTCATTCTCATTCTTTGAATAATACTTTTGCCAACCCCACGCCTCCTAACCTCCAAGCTATGTAGTCTCTGAATAATATTCACACCACTCATTGCCCTCAAACATGACATCACCACTGCCTCCAACCTCCTTGTTGCCTCGTTTAAAACCCACGCTGCACACTCGTGTAAGTGTTGGTGCCACTATATTCTAATATATTCCTCTTTTTAATGGATAATTTTCTTCGTCTCTCAAGTTACCTCTGTGCCCTACCCACCTATTTTTCCCCTTGTCAGTTCTTTGATTCATCTCATCTTCCATTGACCCATTATTTAAACTCTCTGTTATTCTCATTACCTTGCTTTTTTCTATGTTCAGTTTTAATTTCCTTTTACATATCCTCCCAAACTCGTCGACCGACCTTTGCAACTTCTCTTCAGAATCTCCCAAAAGAACCGTATCATCGGCAAAAAGTAACTGTGACAGCTCCCACTTTGTGTTAGTCACTATATTTTTCTCACGCCTCTCCCCAACACCCGAACGTTCATTTCTCTAACACTGTAAATATGTTAAACAACCATGGTGACATCACACATCCCTGTCTAAGACTTTCTTTTGCTGGAAAATATTCTCCCTCTCCTACATACCCAAATGAGCCTCACTATCCTCATGAAAACTTTTAATTGCTTTTAATAACCTGTTACTTATTCAATACATTTATAACATTTGTCACGTTGCTCCCCTGTTATTATTATTATTATTATTATTATTATTATTATTATTATTATTATTATTATTATTATTATTATTATTATTATTATTATTATCAATGAACCGGCCGTATCCCACCGAGGCAGTCACCTAAACAAAAAAAAAGTTTTTCTTTTTAAATTTAGTAATTTATACAGGAGAAAGGGTTACTAGCCCCTTGCTCCCATTATTTATTTATTTATTTATTATTATTATTTATTATTATTATTATTATTATTATTATGATTATTATTATTATTATTTCCTTTGTGTGTTCTGCATTTGCTGTTCGAATAGAATAATTATTAAAAGATTTATCATTGACTTGTAAAGAGCCAGCCTGACTACAAAGTTACAACGTTATTGATTTAGAGTGTTGTATGTCAGGAAGACTGACTCATATTATGTTGACAAATTACTGGCACTAGATGCACTATATCATGTTATTGATCTGTAATGAACATAGAGGTTATCCATTGTTAGCAACAGGTTATCAGCGAGGAAGCTTGCCCTTAGGCCGGGCTAAACGAGGAAGCGGGCCTCAGGTCTGGCTAAACGAGGAAGCTGGCCTCAGACCTGTTTACAAAGGTTAATGACTTTTGAAGCCGGTCACGGGTATGTCACAGGTATGTATAATTTAGAGATACAACCGGATCAGCAGTCTTATGTCTAGCTTCTCTTGCTACGTCAGGGCTGGATAACTAGAATTTTCAAGACTAGGATGCTGAGTAAGTGATGATATTCTTCAAGTTATCTCTAGGCTGGAATACTGCTGTATGCTGACGGCCGCCTTCAAGGTAGGCGAGATGCTGAGCTGGAAAACGCACATAGAACTTTCACTGCTCGTATATACTCAATAAAGTATCTGAACTACTGAGAACACTTGAACTGTATTCCTTGGAACATAGGCGAGAAAAAAAAATATAATTTACACCTGAATAAAATCTTGGAGGGACTGGTCCCTGGAGTTTACCTGGAGAGAGTTTCTGGGGTCAACGCCCCCGCGGTCCGGTCTGTGACCAGGCCTCCAACATGGCCTAAACATTGAAATCACTCCGTATGACAAGAGATTTGACAAACGGTTACAAAGTACCTCCACTAAAAACGAGGGGGCGCAACGAGTACACTAAGAGAGAGCTCGGTAAGTGTCAGGAGCCCCCGACTCTTCAACTCCCTCTCTCTGTGCATAAAGGGAATTTCCAGCAAACCTCTTGCGGTCGCCAAGAGGGAACTGGACAGGTTTCCCAAATCAGTGTCTGACCAACCAGGATATGGTTCGTACTTTAGACTGTGCGACCAGTAGTAGCAGCCTGATTGATCAGGACTTGATCCACCAGGAGCCTTGGTCTGGGACGGGGCTGCAGGGGCATTGACCCCCGGAAGCGTCCTTCAGGTAGCTGAAGAGAGAAGATAACCGTGGAAATTCCTCGTCTCTCGCATAATGATAATTGTAGCATGCCGGGGACTATATGTATATTTACGTGTACGGAAGTGACCTTTCAACAAGGAGTGAGGCAAGCTAATAGACCAGTATCATCTAGGAGGAGGTGTCATGCCGGTTATTTCTAATGTTGGCGAAGAGTAAGACACGCTAATGTGCTAGTATCAGTTAGGTGAGGGTGCCACGCCAGTTACTGTAACATGTGGCACTGTATGCTGCTAGTATTGAAAATGAATTTCGTATGTGTGTTGGTAATTCATTCTAAAAATAAGAGCATCTGTAATGGAAGAACTTGTAAGAATAGCCAGTGTAAGCAGTGTTTTGACTGTTAATTCCATTTTATGCTGGTTTTGGAAAATTAAACTAAAACGTATGAAGCATCTTTCTCGCCCATATTCCAGGAAGTACAGCTAAGAAACTTCAAACATTCTCAACACTTTGAGTGTTTGAATTTGTACTAGCAGGGAAAGTTCTTTGTACATTCTCGAGATCTAACATTTTGCCTGCCTTGATAAAATATCGTTAGCGTACAACAATATTCCAAACTAAAGATAACAAGAGACTTGAAAGATTATCGTAATTGACTTGGCTTCTCATGTTTGGAAGATTCTAATTATCCAGTTCATCATTTTTATTGTGGATGTGTAACACTGATGTGAACCTTGAACGTTAAATCTTCCAACATTATAACTCCTGAGTCCTTCATATTTGTCTTCCACCACAGTGTGAAGATGAAATATATAGAAATCTTAAAGTATTAGTTTCCTTTTTGAAAGGGGATTATGACTGGTATACGAGAGGAAGTGTTAAGATTGGTTCTGTATATCAGGTGATGAGCAGATGTACAGTGTAACATCATGATGAAGGGTTCTAATCCGAATATTATGACTTTAGGATCGATGGACTACGACCGAACATTACAATACTCCTAACACTGACTGTATATTAAACCCAGAAGGTAATTATAACAACAAAACCTTATTTTAAAGTACAGGTTTCTTATTTTAAATATACAGATTTTGGTAGATCAGCAGTGGGTCACTAACCTACTATAAGTATATGGTTGGATCTCTTGCATCAAGTAATGCAGTCTGACATCCTAACTCTGGAGACTTCACTAGCGTTATGAATATATTAAAGATTCCATTAAGAACTCTGTAACTATCCGAGCTTGAAAGGTTTAGTTTCAGAAGCTTTGTAGTTACTATAACTTGGGAATTACCATCTCTGAGGATGGACGTTACCATGCACATGGGACATTATATTTAAGCAGATATTTTCTCATGATGTTTATGAATCAAGCCACCATGATCACCTCTTACGATGAACCAAGCCACCATGATCACCTCTTATGATGAACCAAGCCACCATGATCACCTCTTATGATGAACCAAGCCACCATGATCACCTCTTATGATGAATCAAGCCACCATGATCACCTCTTATGATGAATCAAGCCACCATGATCACCTCTTATGATGAACCAAGCCACCATGATCACCTTTTAATGATGAATCAAGCCACCATGATCACCTCTTATGATGAACAACCCACCATGATCCCTCTTATGATGAAAAAGCCACCATAATCACCTCTTAGGATGAATCAAGCCCCATGATCACCTCTTAGTGAACCAAGCCACCATGATCACCTCTTATGATTCAAGCCACCATGATCACCTCTTATGATGAACCAAGCCACCATGATCACCTCTTATGATGAATCAAGCCACCATGATCACCTCTTATAAAATTCAAGCCACCATGTTCACCTCTTATGATGAACAAGCCCCCAAAGATCACCTCTTATGATGAATCAAGCCACCATGATCACCTCTTATGATGAACCAAGCCACCATGATCACCTCTTATGATGAACCAAGCCACCATGATCACCTCTCATGATAATGGAATAAGCCACCATGATCACCTTTATGATGAACCAAGCCACCATGTATCTTTATGATGAACCAAGACACCATGATCACTCCTGTGAGAACTGGGGGACCTTATACCCATTTAATAAACAACCACCATGATCCCCTCTCATGGATTTTAACCAACCAGCAGTTTTAGTGGGGGGGAGAGGGGGGGAGGTTAGTTGAACTTACCCACAGTTATAACCTAGGAAAGTCTGGAGGGAGGCTGTAGTCGAGGGGAGGTTGTAAGTCTGGAGGGAGGCGTAGGTCGAGGGGGGGTTGTAAGTCTGGAGGGAGGCTGTAGGTCGAGGGGAGGTTGTAAGTCTGGAGGGAGGCTGTAGGTCGAGGGGAGGTTGTAAGTCTGGAGGGAGGCTGTAGGTCGAGGGGAGGTGTAAGTCTGGGGGGAGGCTGTAGGTCGAGGGAGGTTGTAAGTCTGGAGGGGCTGTAGGTCGAGGGGGCTGTAGGTCGAGGGGAGGTAGTAAGTCTGGAGGGAGATGTGGGTCGAGGGGAGGTTGTAAGTCTGGAGGGAGGCTGTGGGTCGAGGGGAGGTTGTAAGTCTGGAGGGAGTTGTAGGTCGGGGGGAGGTTGTAAGTCTGGGGGGAGGCTGTAGGTCGGGGGGAGGTTGTAAGTCTGGAGGGGGCTGTAGGTCGAGGGGAGGTTGTAAGTTGGAGGGAGGCTGTAGGTCGAGGGAAAGGTTGTAAGTCTGGAGGGAGGCTGGAGGTCGAGGGGAGGTTGTAAGTCTGGAGGGGGGCTGTGGGTCGAGGGAGGTTGTAAGCCCTGGAGGGAGGCTGTAGGTCGAGGGGAGGTTGTAAGTCTGGAGGGAGGCTGTAGGTCGAGGGAGGTTGTAAGTCTGGAGGGAGGCTGTAGGTCGAGGGGAGGTTGTAAGTCTGGAGGGAGGCTGTAGGTCGAGGGAGGTTGTAAGTCTGGAGGGAGGCTGTAGGTCGAGGGAGGTTGTAAGTCTGGAGGGAGGCTGTAGGTCGAGGGAGGTTGTAAGTCTGGAGGGAGGCTGTAGGTCGAGGGAGGTTGTAAGTCGGGAGGGAGGCTGTAGGCGAGGAGGTTGTAAGTCTGGAGGGAGGCTGTAGGTCGAGGGAGGTTGTAAGTCTGGAGGGAGGCTGTAGGTCGAGGGAGGTTGAAAAGTCTGGAGGGGGCTGTAGGTCAAAGGGTTGAAAGTCTGGAGGGAGGCTGTAGGTCGAGGGAGGTTGTAAGTCTGGAGGGGGGCTGTAGGTCGAGGGAGGTTGTAGGTCGAGGGAGGTTGTAAGTCGGGGAGGGAGGCTGTAGGTCGAGGGAGGTTGTAAGTCTGGGGAGGTTGTAAGTCTGGAGGGGCTGTAGGTCGAGGGAGGTTGTAAGTCTGGAGGGAGGCTGTAGGTAGGGGAGGTTGTAAGTCTGGAGGGAGGCTGTAGGTCGAGGAGGTTGTAAGTCTGGAGGGAGGCTGTAGGTCGAGGGGGGTTGTAAGTCTGGAGGGAGGCTGTAGGTCGAGGGAGGTTGTAAGTCTGGAGGGAGGCTGTAGGTCAGGAAGGTTGTAAGTCTGGATGGAGGTTGTAGGTCGAGGGGAGTTGTAAGTCTGGAGGGAGGCGGGTGGGTCGGGGGGAGGTTGAAAAGTCTGGGGAGGCTGTAGGTCGAGGGGAGGTTGTAAGTCTGGAGGGAGGCTGTAGGTCGAGGGGAGGTTGTAAGTCTGGAGGGAGGCTGTAGGTCGAGGGAGGTTGTAAGTTGGAGGGAGGCTGTAGGTCGAGGGGGTTGTAAGTCTGGAGGGAGGCTGTAGGTCGAGGGGAGTTGTAAGTCTGGAGGGAGGCTGTAGGTCGAGGGAGGTTGAAAAGTCTGGGGGGAGGCTGTAGGTCGAGGGGAGGTTGTAAGTCTGGAGGGAGGCTGTAGGTCGAGGGAGGTTGTAAGTCTGGGGAGGTGTAGGTCGAGGGGGGTTGAAAGTCTGGAGGAGGCTGGGGTCGAGGGAGGTTGAAAGTCTGGAGGGAGGCTGTAGGTCGAGGGGAGGTTGTAAGTCTGGAGGGAGGCTGTAGGTCGAGGGGAGGTTGTAAGTCTGGAGGGAGGCTGTAGGTCGAGGGGAGGTTGTAAGTCTGGAGGGAGGCTGTAGGTCGAGGGGAGGTTGTAAGTCTGGAGGGAGGCTGTAGGTCGGGGGAAAGGTTGTAAGTCTGGGGGGAGGTTGTAGGTCGAGGGGGGTTTTGTAAGTCTGGGGGGAGGCGTAGGTCGAGGGGAGGTTGTAAGTCTGGAGGGAGGCTGTAGGTCGAGGGAGGTTGTAAGTCTGGAGGGAGGCTGTAGGTCGAGGGAGGTTGTAAGTCTGGAGGGAGGCTGTAGGTCGAGGGAGGTTGTAAGTCTGGAGGGAGGCTGTGGGTCGGGAAGGTTGTAAGTCTGGAGGGGGCTGTAGGTCGAGGGGAGGTTGTAAGTCTGGAGGGAGGCTGTGGTGAGGGGGGTTTTGAAAAGTCTGGAGGGAGGCTGTGGGTCGAGGGGGAGGTTGTAAGTCGGAGGGAGGCTGTAGGTCAGGGAATGGTTGTAAGTCTGGAGGGAGGCTGTAGGTCGAGGGGAGGTTGTAAGTCTGGAGGGAGGCTGTAGGTCGAGGGGAGGTTGTAAGTCTGGAGGGAGGCTGTAGGTCAGGGAAGGTTGTAAGTCTGGAGGGAGGCTGTAGGTCAGGGGAGGTTGTAAGTCTGGAGGGAGGCTGAGGTCAGGGAAGGTTGTAAGTCTGGAGGGAGGCTGTAGGTCAGGGAAGGTTGTAAGTCTGGAGGGAGGCTGTAGGTCAGGGAAGGTTGTAAGTCTGGAGGGAGGCTGTAGGTCAGGGAAGGTTGTAAGTCTGGAGGGAGGCTGTAGGTCAGGGAAGGTTGTAAGTCTGGAGGGAGGCTGTAGGTCGAGGGGAGGTTGTAGGTCGAGGGGAGGTTGTAGGTCGAGGGGAGGTTGTAGGTCAGGGAAGGTTGTAGGTCAGGGAAGGTGGCGCCTGAAGAAACGTTATTTCCATCTTGAATTAACTAATACAGTGTAATATATATAGGTTTACGGCTATAACACTATTAACTATGAAAATAGGTTGGGCAGATATTTTTGTTAGAGGGTTTGGGTTTGAGAAGGACCTGCCTAGGTCTTGCCAGTAGGCCTGCTGCAGTGTTCTTCCTTTCTTATATTCTTATATAACTTAGGCTTCATTTAGAGGTGATGAAAGGATTCAGAGAGTCTGACTGCCAGAGAAGAGTACCTGACATTAGATTTTGCTACCGAAGCGGCTAGTATTGTTTATATGGATACACAAAAGGCCTAGGAAATTGGTCCCAAAAGGGTTAACTAGAATACATCTAGACTTATATCTACAATTTAGGGAATCTGCTTAATATGTCTGATATCTTATCCTCACAAATAAAATACCTTGACATATTACAAAGGTGACATTTGCATGTGCAGTACGTAGGGAAAACACGTATTTCTCTTGATTTAAGCCCGGTAAGTCTTATGGTACTATATATAAACGTCTCTTATATAAGATATTTCAAGGAGATTTTCATTTTGAAGATAACAATTTAATTTACAAGTCTGACGTCTTATTAAAATCTAATTACAATACACAATGAAGCATTAAGTGTCAAGCTTCTCCATCCCTAGGGGGAGGGAGTGTTGAGAGAGAAAGTGAACCTCCAGGCATAGAAAGACGGAGTGTTAGGTGAGAGTGAGAGCCTCCAGGCATAGAAAAGAGGGTTTTAGGGAGAAAGTGGACTTCCAGGCATGCAAAAAAAAAAAAAAGAGAGAATGTCGAGGAGGAAGTGAAGCTCCAGCCACGGGAAGGAGCACGTAGTTCTCTCCTGTAAACTCTGCAATTGACGGAGGTTTACAAAGATGACATTTAAGTAAATTTGATATGTGGAAGTTTTGTTTTAGCTCTGTTGTAACAGCAGTAAGATGCTTTATGAAGATGCTGCCAGCAACACCTTCCTGACTGTATGACACTAAATTATCCTTTCCATTTCTTTTCTGGTTAAGGTTCTAGTACTTTTTTTTTTTAGGAAAGTTCCGTGGCTTCTAAAAATTCGAAAATTTAGTTCTAGACCTGCTGCTTTCTAGCACTTGTCAGAGTTCTAGGCCTGTTTACCAGCACCGTGTCAGTAACAGCACTGTGGCAGTAACAGCACCGTGGCAGTAACAGCACCGTGGCAGTAACAGCACCGTGGCAGTAACAGCACCGTGGCAATAACAGCACCGTGGCAGTAACAGCACCGTGGCAGTAATAGCATCGCGGCAGTAACAACACCGTGGCAGTAACAGCACCGTGGCAATAACAGCATCACGGCAGTAACAGCACTGTGGCAGTAACAGCACTGTGGCAGTAACAGCACTGTGGCAATAACAGCACCGTGGCAGCAACAGCACCGTGGCAATAACAGCATCGCGGCAGTAACAGGGGGACGGTACAAGATCGATGGGTAAGGGCCGTCTATATATGGCCATCGACCAGCACATTATATTTACCGTGAACGACTAGCCGCCCACCCGCCTACTGCCATACACCCACCCACCCACTGCCATACACCCACATACCCGCTCATTGTCACACACCCACCTGCCTTCCAACCACTCACCCTACAATCTGTCATCCAAAAGCAACTCTGCCAGTCTCAGCCCACCCTCTGCAATCCACCTGCCAACCTGCCGTTCACCCACCTCTCCACTATCTACCTACCTTCTATCACCCTTTGGCACTCACCCTCCCTCTGTGTTTCTCCTACCCTCTGAAATCACCTGCCTTCTACTATCAACAAGCCCACACTCTACCATCAACCAGCCCACATTCTACGATCAGAAAGCCCACACTTCCACTAACCAGTTCCACATTCTACGATCAGCCAGCCCACACTATACCACCAACAAGCTCACATTCTGCCAACCAACCAGCCCAATCACTGCCACAAACTAAACGACACTCACTTCAACCAGCCCACATTCTACGATCAAACCGCCCACACTCTACTACCAGTTGCCCCTGCACACTACCCCAACAAGCCCCACACACTACACCAACCAGCCCCACACACTACCACCAACCAGCCCACATTCTACCATCAGCCAGCCCACACTCACTCTACATCAACCAGCCCACACTCTACTAAACCCTCAACCAGCCCACACTCTACCATCAACCAGCCCACACTCTACCATCAACCAACCCACACTCTTCCATCAACCAGCCCACACATACCCCTAACCACCTCACACTCTACCATCAACCCGCCACACTCTACCATCAACCAGCCCACACTCTACCATCAACCAGCCCACACTCTGCATCAACCAGCCCGCACACTAAACCCTCTAGACCAAACAACACACCCAGCCCACACACTACCCCCACCAGCCCACCCTCTACCACCACCCACCCACCCTCTACCCCTACCCAGCCCACACACTACCACCACCCAGCCCACACACTACCCCCATCCCGCCCACACTCTACCATCAACCAGCCCACACTCTGCCATCAACCAGCCCGCACACTACCAAACTAGACCACACAACAAAAACCCAGCCCACACACTACCACCAGCCAGCCCCACACTCTAAACCCCCACCCAACCCTCTCTACCACTACCCAGCCCACATACTACCACCATCCAGCCTACACTCTACCATCAACCAGCCCACACACTACCATCACCAGCCCACACTCTACCATGTAGTCCACAAACACCACCCCAACCCACACACTACCACTACCCAGGGCCCCCACACTACCACCAACCAGCCCACACTCTACCATCAACCAGCCCACACTCTTACCTCTAGTCCAAACAGCACCACCCAGCCCACACTCGACCACCACCCCGTTCGCAAACTACCACCAACCAGCCCATACTCTACCACCACCTAGCCCACACACACTTTCACCAACCAGCCCAACACTGCCACCAACCAGCTCACACACTACCACGAACCAGCCCCACACTCTACCACCACCAGCCCACAGACTACCACCAACCAGCCAAAACTCTACCACCAACCAGCCCACACACTACCACCAACCAACCGACACTCTCCACCAACAGTCCACAAATCTGCCACCAACCAGCCCACCACTGCCACCAACCAGCCCACACTCTACCATCAGCCAGCCCACGCTTTACCACCAACCAGCCACACTCTACCATCAACCAGCTCCCCACACTGCCATCAACCAGGTCACACTGCCATCAACCTCCCACAACTACCATCAACCGAACACACTACCATCAACCAGCACACACTACCATCAACCAGCACACACTACCATCAACCAGCCCACACACTACCATCAACCACCCACACACTACCATCAACCAGACCACACACTACCATTAACCAACACACATACCATCAAACCAACACACACCCACATTAACCACACACATACCCTCAACCAGCCCACACACTACCATCAATCAGCCCAACACACCATCAACCAGCACACACTGCCCTCAATCAGCCCCCACACTACCATCAACCAGCACACACTGCCATCAAACCATCCCACACACTACCATCAACCAGCCCGCACACTACCATCAACTAGCCCACACACACTACCATCAACCAGCCCACACACTACCATCAACCAGCACACACACTACCATCAACCAGCCAAAAACACTACCATCAATCAGCACACACTACCATCAGCCGCACACACTACCATCAACCAGCACAGACACTACCATCAACCAGCCCACACACTACCATCAGCCAGCTCAAAACAACCCTCAACCAGCCAACACACTACTATCAACCAGCACACACACCTATCAACCAGCACACACACTACCATCAACCAGCACACACTACCATCAACCAGCACACACTGCCATCAACGAGCACACACTACTATTAACTAGCTCACACTACCATCACCAGCACACACTACCATCAACCAGCACACCCACTACCATCAACCAGCTCACACACTACCATCAACCAGCCAACACACTACCATCAACCAGCCACACAAATTCCATCAACCAGCACACACTACCATCAACCAGCACACACTACCATCAACCAGCACACACTACCATAAAACCGGCCCACACATACCATCAACCGGCCCACACACTACCATCAACCGGCCCAACACTACCATCAACCGGCCCACACACTACCCGCCAACCAGCACACCCCTACCATCAACCGGCCCACACACACCATCAACCAGCACACACTACCATCAACCGGCCCACACACTACCATCAACCGGCCCACACACTACCATCAATCCAGCCCCACATACCATCAACAAACCACCCCATACCATCAACCAGCCTACTCACTACCATCAACCTGCACACGCTACCATCAACCAGCACACACACTACCATCAACCAGCCCACACTACCATCAACCAGCCACACACTACCATCAACCAGCCCACACACTACCATCACCAGCACACTACCATCAACCAGCACACACTACCATCAACCGCACACACTACCATCAACCAGCCCGCACACCCACCATCAACCAGCACACACATACCATCAACCAGCACACACTAACCATCAACCAGCACACCACTACCATCAACCAGCACACACACTACCATCAACCAGCACACACACTAAACCCTCACCAGCACACACCAAATACCATCAACCAGCACACACATTACCTCAACCCCGCACACACATTACCATCAACCAGCACACACACTACCATCAACCAAACACACACACTACCATCAAACCCGCCCACACACTACCATCAACCAGCACACACATACCATCAACCAGCACACACACTACCATCTACAAGCACACACACTACCATCAACCAGCACACACACTAACCCTCAACCAGCACACACACTACCATCAACCAGCACACACACTTTCCATCAACCAGCACACACACTACCATCAACCAGCACACACACTACCATCAACCGCCACCACTACCATCAACCAACACACACTGCCATCAACCCTCACACACACTACCATCAAACAGCCCACACACTACCATCAATCAGCCCACACACTACCAAACAACCAGCACACACTGCCATCAACCAGCCAACACACTACCATCAACCAGCACACACTACCATCAACCAGCCAACACACTACCATCAACCAGCACACATTACCATCAACCAGCCCACACACTACCATCAACCCCCACACACTACCATCAATCAGCACACACACTACCATCAACCAGCACACCTACCATCAACCAGCCCAACACTACCATGAACCAGCTCACACACTACCAGAACCAGCTCACACACTACCATCAACCCAGCCAACACACTACCATCACCCAGCACAAAACTACCATCAACCAGCCCAGACACTACCATCAACCACCCACACCCTGCCCTCAACCAGCCCACACACTACCATCAACCAGCCCACACCCTGCCCTTTAACCAGCCCACACACTACCATCAACCAGCACACACACTACCATCAACCAGCCCACACACTACCATCAACCAGCAACCCCACTACCATCAACCAGCCCACACTACCATCAACCAGTACACACTACCATCAACCAGCACAACATACCATCAACCAGCCCACACACTACCATCAACCAGCACACACACTACCATCAACCAGCACACACACTACCTCAACCTGCCCACACACTACCATCAACCAGCCCACACACTACCATCAACCAGCACACACACTACCATCAACCAGCCCACACACTACCATCAACCAGCACACACACTACCATCAGCCAGCACACACACTGCCATCAACCAGCCCACACACTACCAAACAACCAGCACACACACACTACCCTCAACCAGCACAACACTGCCATCAACCAGCCCACACACTACCATCAAACCCGCCCACACACTACCATCAACCAGCACACACACTACCATCAACCAGCCCACACACTACCATCAACAAGCACACACACTACCACAACCAGCCCACACACTACCATCAACCAGCACACACACACTACCATCAACCAGCACAACACACTACCATCAACCATCACACACTATCATCAACCAGCCCCACACACTACCATCAATCAGCCCACACACTACCATCAATCAGCCCACACAACTACCATCAACCAGCACACACTGCCATCAACCAGCCAACAACACTACCATCAACAGCACACACTACCATCAACCAGCCAACACACTACCATCAACCAGCACACATTAACCATCACCAGCCCACACACTACCATCAACCCTCCCACACACTACCATCAATCAGCACACACACTACCATCAACCAGCACACACTACCATCAACCAGCCCAGACACTACCATGAACCAGCTCACACACTACCATGAACCAGCTCACACACTACCATGAACCAGCTCACACACTACCATGAACCAGCTCACACACTACCATGAACCAGCCAACACACTGCCATCACCCAGCACACACTACCATCAACCAGCCCAGACACTACCATCAACCAGCCCACACCCTGCCATCAACCAGCCCACACACTACCATCAACCAGCACACACACTACCATCAACCAGCCCACAACACTACCATCAACCAGCACACACACTACCATCAACCAGCCCACACTACCATCAACCAGTACACACACTACCATCAACCAGCACACACACTACCATCAACCAGCCCACACCTACCATCAACCAGACACACACACTACCATCAACCAGCACACACACTTTCCATCAACCAGCCCACCACACTACCATCAACCAGCCCACACTACCCTCAACCAGCCCACACACACCATCAACCAGCACACACAATACCATCAACCACCCACACTACCATTCAACCAGTACACACACCATCAACCAGCACACACACTACCATCAACCAGCCCACACACTACCATCAACCCCACACACACACTACCATCAACCAGCCCACACTACCATCAACCAGTACTCTACCATCAACCAGTACACACTACCATCAACCAGCCCACACAATCATCAACCAGCACACACACTACCATCAACCAGCACACACTACCATCAACCAGTACACACTACCCTCAACCAGTACACACTACCATCAACCAGCACACACACTACCATCAACCAGCCCACACACTACCATCAACCAGCCCACACACTACCATCAACCAGCCCACACACTACCATCCCAAACCCGCCCACACACTACCATCAACCAGCAAAACACACTACCATCAACCCGCCCACACTACCATCAACCAGCACACACACTACCATCAACCAGCACACACAACTAACCATCAACCAGCCCACACATACCATCAACCAGCACACACACTACCATCAACCAGCCACACAACTACCATCAACCAGCCCCACACACTACCATCAACCAGCCCACACTACCATCAACCAGTACACACTACCATCAACCAGCACACACTACCATCAACCAGCCCACACACTACCATCAACCAGCACACACACTACCATCAACCAGCACACACTACCATCAACCAGTACACACTACCATCAACCAGCCCACAACATTATATATAACAACAGAGAACCACTGTTGTAAGTCTATTCATGTAAACGAACATATTAAGTTATAAACTAGATGTGTTTTGGTCTCTGATCCGAGGAAGGTGTCCCTGTATCCTTCACGCTCAGCCATCTCTACCTCAGTGCTCCCACAAGGAACAGTTTAGGCTGCTCATAAAATAATAAGTCATCAATATACTGAAATATATGAACATCAAAATGGTATACAATACCGACAGGTTGGTATGTATGACACATAGGCAACAGTTAGGCAACTTTATTCCGAAACGTTTCGCCTACACAGTAGGCTTCTTCAGTCGAATGCAGAAAGTAGGCAGGAGCAGTAGAGATGTGAAGACGATGTAATCAGTCCATCACCCTTGAAGTCGTAGAATTTGAGGTTGTCAGTCCCTCAGCCTGGAGAAGTTCAGTTCCATAGTCAGGAACTATGGAACTGAACTTCTCCAGGCTGAGGGACTGACAACCTCAAATTCTACGACTTCAAGGGTGATGGACTGATTACATCGTCTTCACATCTCTACTGCTCCTGCCTACTTTCTGCATTCGACTGAAGAAGCCTACTGTGTAGGCGAAACGTTTCGGAATAAAGTTGCCTAACTGTTGCCTATGTGAAATATATGCGTGTGTGCATTTGTTTATGTATGCATGTGAGTATGTTGGATGGTGTGTGTGTGTACTCACCTAGTTGAGGTTGCGGGGGTCGAGTCGAGTGAGTGTGTGTGTGTGTGTGTGTGTGTGTGTGCTCTCGTGCGTGCGTGCGCTTATATATGTATGTATGCCTATTCAAATGTATACTTGTGCATATATATATATATATATATATATATATTTTATATATATATAATATATATATATATATATATATATTTATAATATATATATATAAAATGTCGTGCCGAATAGGTAAAATTTGCTATTTTAGCTTAAATAGCTACGCTCTTCTTGCCGAATAAGGCAAGCGAAAATTTGTGAATGTAGTAATTTCGCAAAAATCATTCTGAACGTAACGAAAGAAATACATTTCATTGCTTTTGTTTGTTACTAAATTACTGTAAACCTATCTAAAATATATTTAGTTGGATTAGGCTAAATTAAATTGCGCTTGTTATAATAAGGTTAGGTAAGTTTTGTAATGTTCTTTTGATACACAGTTACTAATTTTTACATTAACTTAAATGAAAAAAAATTATATCTTTGAACGTATAAGAGATAAGTTTAGAAAGGGCTTAATTTTAAATGAGTTCTTGCTCATTGACCAATTTTACTTATTCGGCCACGGCAATATATATATATATATATATATAATATATATATATTATATATATATATATAATATATATATATAATATATATATATATAATAATATATAAATATATATATATCCAAGGCAGCCAGCTTTCAGGGAGAAGGCTTACAGCTTTTCATCTCGTCCCCTGCATGCATCAGCCTTACTAGAGATATTAACAAGGTATTGGTCCAGTGTGGGTAGATTGGTAAAGCACTGCGTACCTTGTTCCAAGGTTCGTAGGTTCGAGTCTCCTTCAGCCAGAGATCAGTGTTTGTGTATATTTCGCCTGCTCTTGCGAATTCCTTGCATTGTTAAAATCTCTAGTAAGGCTGATGCATGCAGGGGATGAGATGAAAAGCTATAAGCCTTCTCCCTGAAAGCTGGCTGCCTTGGATCAAAGTCTAGCGCAAGCTAGAAATACACTGGCTAAAATGCAGCTCCTGTGAGTGGTGCTGTTTTCATGTTCCTGGAAACGCTTGGAATTTTTCCAGTCATTGAACCCCGGTGTGAAGGTATTTTCTTTGGTAGAAAATAGCTTGCATGCTGAGCAGTACACTTTTCCTGAGCTTTCAGAGTATACCATCCATGATCTTTTCACAGTTTCTGAATTTGCAAGCTTCCTATAAAACATAGATGACTTTAAACAACGACGACTTCCATCATCATAAATCCTTGCTGATTTCCTAAAGTCAATGTTCAGAGTTTGACTGAAGTTTTCTGCAATGAAAGCATTACGTAAGAATCTGGATTACATTTGGCCATGAGGCAGGATCTTTTAAGACAAATCCTGTGGATGAAATGTCCGTTGAGACATTGAGAGGAGACACAAAGAAGTAGATGCTGGCTGAGAAATAATGGAGGG
>NC_069413.1:47526680-47566680 GCF_026875155.1 Cherax quadricarinatus | reverse complement strand
GTACTAGGGTTGATGATGGGGCCCCGCCGTTCAATCAGTATCCAGGTTCCAGCCAATGAGAATATGGTTTTGGCAATCGCAGAGGTGTTGTGGGTACCACTCACCTGTCTGCCCTTGTCATTCCCATTCTAGAGCTGGTTGAAGCACGGTCTGCTCTCTAGTGACTTCTGCTCTGCCTTGCTTACCGTGGAGTGCACTAATACCTATTGTTGTACATAGTGTATATAGTGTACATACTTCTATTCTAAATTGGTAAAGGATAATACAAGTCAAAAGTTTTTCTGCTGTGTTTATTTTGCTCCCTTTACACCCAGGATAACAGGCCTTTGGGACTCCTGGGTTGTAATATCCGTCCGTCAAATTCTCTGATTGTCGTAATCATATCCCTACCTAGTTCGATTCGTTTAGTCTTTTTATAGTTCAATTCCGTTAGCCCTTGACTAATCTTGCTGCAAACTTCTGTCTAGACATTCTTGACTGTGTGTGTGTATGTGTGTTTTCTCGTCTGTGCCTCTGGTAGTTGAGCTAAGTTAGCACCTTAGGCCTTTTAACCTAAGATCAGTTGGTGGATTTGCTTTGTAAAGTACTAGGTTCCTCTGTATCCAATGTTCCTATGTAGTGTGTGCCTGCACCACAAGTCTACCTGCATCCACTTGCCCACAATACTTGTTTGTAAGACAGGATCTGAAGTCCACTGGCTGCCAACACTGCTGTTGAGAACACATGACATCAGCAATACTTCACTCAGCATCAGCAGCAACAGTGAGAGTGATCAGCAGCAGCAACACCACAGAAGTGTATCACAGTGAATCGGCAGCAGTGAGCAGTAGTAGCGCCAGTAGCAGCTCCAGTATCAGCAGGGAGAATAATCAGTATTATCATTATAATAAGAAAGAAGAGGCGGAGGCGGAGGAGAGATCAGAGTGAACAGACGAGAGACCAGGAGCAGCATATTAGTGTGGAAAAAGTTTGGCTGGTAAATTGGTCGTAAGGAAGGCTAACTTGGCGCTTGATGAAGTGTGCTCCCGCTGCCTGCTGCTCGACTACCTGCTTATTATGGTTACAATGGCACAGCTCTCTCTCTCTCTCTCCTCTCTCTCTCTCTCTCTCTCTCTCTCTCTCTCTCTCTCTTCTCTTTCTCTACTGAACACTAGTATGTACACTCAGGTCTCTCACATACTGTTGTGCCCCTCACCTATATTCTTGTGATGAAGGTTAACTTACACACGGATCCCTAGTTCCCTGTGGTTAAATCTCTGAGCCTCAGTGAGCAAGGAGACTTCAGCAGGGATATTGTTCAGCACATTACTAGGAGTTTAATAGCTGCAAGTGGTGTACCTACCAGCATCTTCTTAATATATGATCATCTAACAGCCACCTTGACTCCTTCATCACTGATATACTGTTTAGGAATTTTTATTATGCAGTCATTTTTTTTTATTGGTGTCCCTCACTGTCTGAAATGATTCAGCGTTTTCTTGTCCCCGCTACAAACACCCTTCCAGCTGCTGGTAGTGTGTCGCTCTCTTCTGAGTGTCGTGCTCTCTCCCAGCTACTTCAATGTTGTGGCTCATTCAGTGTCGCACTCTTTTACTCCTGAAAAATCCGAGAGAGAGAGAGAGAGAGAGAGAGAGAGAGAGAAGAGAAGAGAGAGGGAGAGAGGGAGGGAGGGAGGGAGGGAGGAGGGGCTAGACAACACTAGCCGACAGAAGTCACACCTGAGGAGAAACAAAAGCAATAATGCCGGGTGAAATTCATCATATGGTTGAAGCTGAGTTCTTGTGTTAGTGATGCAGTGCATGTTAACTCCCTCCTAGTAGAAGAAAATAACAAGAATCTGTGACTAGTTCACTGCGATAAAAGTTCGAAGTTTGAGTAACATGTTCAAAAATCCACAGAATAAGATTAGACTTAAACAATGCTTAAGTCGAACTTATAAAATCTAGCACCACAAATGTACAGTTTGTATATTCACTGGGGACAACTGCTATGATTTGTCTTCTGGTGCAGTTGCGAAATTTATAAATTTTGAATGTCATTTTGTAGAAGCAAACATCATACTTCTGTATAAATACTCACAATTTAAAGTGACGTAAATATTATTGTCCTTGATGCAGAAGATACTGACCTGACTCACCATACCCCCGGCCGGGATTGAACCCGCGGTCATAGAGTCTCAAAACTCCAGCCCGTCGCGTTAGCCACTAGACCTTTTTGTCCTTAGTGGGACCAAGTTATATACGATGGTACGGAACTTTGTTCACTGGATGATCACACTGGTCTACTAATTTTAAACAATCTTGTGCTGCTGAGAAAAAAACTTTCACTTTAATTAAGGTTTTTGTGGTCCTGAAACCAAATATGACCACAATAATAATAATAAATTGGCTAAAGTTTCAAATAAAATTTATTTGCACATTTTGTGTGCATGTTTGGAGTATATTAGTAGCATACCTGTATAATGAATTAAGTTGTATTGATTCACTCTAGCGCTTCTTTGTCTCTCGTATTCTACTTCTGAAGCATCTCTTGTTACTGTCCACTAGTAATCTGTTAACAATGTTGGACTTTATTTCCCCTGGTAACACTACTGGAAACTCTCGCCATGTTTCCATGTTCATCACTGACTCCTTCGCAGTTGGCAGGAAAAAAGTCCAAGTGTGAACGGAGAAATGTATCTTTAAAGACATCTTCAGCGAGGAAATTACACTACTGCGATCTGGTGCCCAACAGTTCGACTTTAAACTTGGACAGTTCTTATTCTCTGATAATGTAGTTTAATTCATTCTGAGTTATCATGTATGGTTTAGACGATGACAAGTTATGAACATATTCAGGGTTTTATGAAGTCGAAGATTTAAATTTTGCAGGTTCAGTCACCCTTCTTGTTCTCTGAGTTGAGGGAGAATGAGTTTGGGGACACAGGGATGTTACCGTGAGTTACCAGGCTCATAGCAGAGGGTATATTAGGATATTGTGCGGTCCAATTTTTTCTTTCTTCCAAATATCTTTCCTGACTGGAAGCATCATGCAGAAGTAACAATCACGTACATAATCGTTGGCTCCCTCCACCCTATTGGCACTGTGTGAGGCACAGATTTAAACACTGACGAAGATTTATTGCACAAGCATTGCAACATATGTATGTGGAGCCCAGCTCTCGGCCTGATTTCCAGTCTTACAGCCAGTATAAAAGTGATAGACTTTCTTAATCACGGCTGTTATAGCAAGCTTTTGCGATGCAAAAGTCAGTTCTGTACAGACATAACAAAAGTTATCTGCAGTGTTCACGCAGTTAAGCAGCATCTTTGTCCAAATTTGACCGAAAAAGACAACGTCAGAAGCAAGCATCGAGTTTGATACGTGTGCAAGTATGACTTCAGGGAATGAACTGGGGGAATTCAGTTAGTATGGTGTTGTAATACCTGAATTCCGAGTGAATTGTCCGTTTTCTGTCATTACAGTCATTATAAAGCAAATAAGTGCCCAAATCAAAGTTGCACAATTGATGGTCCATTCAGTACAAGTCTGTCCTCATCGCCCTTCCAAAATTAAGAAGAAACTTGAAAAAAGAACTAATGAGAAATATAACATGTTGCATTTTTTATAGAATTACACAATGTAGGTTTGAATGAAGAGCTTTTGCCTGCAGTATTTACCCTCCCATGCCAGGCGAGAGATAACAGCAACCAGCCCGAGTCCATAACTTTGTAAATATAGGCAATTTGAAATTTCAAACATCATTTCCGTAATTAGTGAGCCACAACTAGTAAGGAATGACTAGTTTTATTTCCGAAGCAATTTAGCTATATCTGTATGTGCAGCTATTTATCAGTTTTTTCTTTATTTCACATCAACTCTGAATTGGTTTTCATATACATAAACTTTAATTTATCTCTGAAGTTCTCTCCAAAGAGGGAATTAATTATTTTGTCTCTATTTTTGTACATATAATAGTTTTCATATAATTATTGTTTCTACTGAACAATTAAGTTGTTGTGTCATACTGTTAGACACATGTAGTAACTAGGATATTTATTAGTCAGATGTTCCATCCAGGGGCTTTACCAGTCCAAGACAGAGAATAAAAGCAGTTTTTATATTGTGATTCAGATCAGGCGGTGCACGGGCTGGAGGGTTCAGGTCAGGTGGTGCACGGACTGAAGGGGTCAGGTCAGGTGGTGCACGGACTGGAGGGTTCAGGTCAGGTGGTGCACGGACTGGAGGGTTCAGGTCAGGTGGTGCACGGGCTGCAGGGTTCAGGTCAGGCGGTGCACGGGCTGGAGGGTTCATTTCAGGTGGTGCACTGGCTGGAGGGTTCATGTCAGGCGGTGCACGGGCTGGAGGGTTCAGATCAGCGGTGCACGGGCTGGAGGGTCCATGTCAGGCGGTGCACGGGCAGGAGGGTTCATGTCAGGCGGTGCACGGGCTGGAGGGTTCAGGTCAGGCGGTGCACGGGCTGGAGAGTTCAGATCAGGCGGTGCACGGGCTGGAGAGTTAAGATCAGGCGGTGCACGGGCTGGAGGGTTCATGTCAGGCGGTGCACGGGCTGGAGGGTTCAGGTCAGGCGGTGCACGGGCTGGAGGGTTCAGGTCAGGCGGTGCACGGGCTGGAGAGTTCAGGTCAGGGGGTGCGCGGGCTGGAGGGTTCAGATAAGGCGGTGCACGGGCTGGAGGGTTCAGGTCAGACGGTGCACGGGCTGGAGGGTTCAGGTCAGGCGGTGCACGGGCTGGAGAGTTCAGGTCAGGCGGTGCACGGGCTGGAGAGTTCAGGTCAGGCGGTGCACGGGCTGGAGAGTTCAGGTCAGGCGGTGCACGGGCTGGAGAGTTTAGGCCAGGCGGTGCACGGGCTGGAGAGTTCAGGTCAGGCGGTGCACGAGCTGGAGAGTTCAGGTCAGGCGGTGCACGGGCTGGAGAGTTCAGGTCAGGCGGTGCACGGGCTGGAGAGTTTAGATCAGGCGGTGCACGGGCTGGAGGGCTCATGTCAGGCGGTGCACGGGCTGGAGGGTTCAGGTCAGGCGGTGCACGGGCTGGAGGGTTCAGGTCAGGCGGTGCACGGGCTGGAGGGTTCAGGTCAGGCGGTGCACGGGCTGGAGGGTTCAGATCAGGCGGTGCACGGGCTGGAGGGTTCAGATCAGGCGGTGCACGGGCTGGAGGGTTCAGGTCAGACGGTGCACGGGCTGGAGAGTTCAGGTCAGGCGGTGCACGGGCTGGAGAGTTCAGGTCAGGCGGTGCACGGGCTGGGGAGTTCAGGTTAGGCGGTGCACTGGCTGGAGGGTTCAGGTCAGGCGGTGCATGGGCTGGAGAGTTCAGGTCAGGCGGTGCACGGGCTGGAGAGTTCAGGTCAGGCGGTGCACGGGCTGGAGAGTTCAGGTCAGGCGGTGCACGGGCTGGAGAGTTCAGGTCAGGCGGTGCACGGGCTGGAAAGTTCAGGTCAGGCGGTGCACGGGCTGGAAAGTTCAGGTCAGGCGGTGCACGGGCTGGAGAGTTCAGGTCAGGCGGTGCACGGGCTGGAAAGTTCAGGTCAGGCGGTGCACGGGCTGGAAAGTTCAGGTCGTATCGCGCTTTGGCGCGATACGTTAATTAAATCTTCTCGAGTAATGATTACAGTAAGTTTATTCAGGTATATACATATACAGTTACATAGATTATCATACATAGCAGCATATGTTTAGAGAACCTAGGACAAGATGAAAAATTAGATACATATGCGACATCGGGGTATCTTTAATGTAGACGTTTCCCCATCCAGTGGCTTCATCAATACAATACAAATTCTAGGACATAATTTGACGACGGTGACTCATTTCCATTATCTACATAGCGAAACAAAATGGCGGAAGAGGGAATGGAGGAAAAACGTTCAGCTTCAAGTTGCTCCACACATAGGTTCGCCAGTAATCCATAGGCAAGTTTGTCGGAAGAGGAAGTTTTCGAAAGCGAAGTAAATGAAATTAACGCCTTGTTCATTGGGGGTCTACGAAGTCACTGGCAGACGCAGCTAGGTCGAAGGAGTTCTTCATTTTACGATCTAGTCAAGTCTGAGGACGGGCCGACCACTAGAACCATCAACAGACAGTTAACAAAGTCATCTCTGAATATTTGAGATGTGGGGGCTAATAGTGCCTAAGAGTTAAACAAGTCTTTAGCTGGAAAGACAATGAGAAACTTCGCGAGATTAAACACTTACGTGGCAAACTTTTTTTTTTTTTTAACATGTCGGCTGATCAGTGCTTGACTAGCTGGGCTGTGGTTCGTACGGGGGATTGCGTGTGGCCAGCAGTAACATCCTGGTTGATCAGGCCATTTCGCGGGGGCTTTGGCTTCCTGAACTCTCTCTAGGTAGGTAGACCATTTGCCAGTCAAAGTCCGCTTGTCATTTGGTTTTGGGTTCTTCCCTTGCACTGGATAATATATACATCAACAGTTGTATATACGCTGAAAGTTGTGCCGCCTGAGCGGCTAGTTTATTGTGCACTCGCAGCTCTTCCTGTGAGCGGTAGCACAAAAAAACAGGATTACTGAGGTCACAAAGGGTCTTTATCAGAGCCCACTGATCACTGTTACATCACTAATAATAAATGTCATTTCGTATTTTTCAGTTACTTCATATAGTTGTTGTTTACGGTTCAGTAAGGATACTATCTCAAAAAATATATATTTTATTACCACTAAAATAAAAAAAATGCATTAGTTACAATTGGGTTGCAATATTTATAAAGTTAATTTGTTCATCTAGAGTCGATGTAAAGTGTGGATACAACCTCAAAGTTTGAGATATTAACAACGAGGTGTTTTGCTATATCATGTTAGGTTTGCACGGAGGTGACTCTGATAGATTGGATGTTTGGACACTTAAGATATAATGTTCCAGTGCATGGCACTGTCTCTATCCACACACTTTGCATTTTATATGTCACTGACGTCTCCATAAAAACCTTACTGCCAGAGATACCTGTAGCCTAGCCTTAGTCTAGCAGTAACAACATCGTGGAATCGACTGACCTGGTTACTTTCTTGTTACTTTATGTTGAGAGTTTGCTTTGATCCTTGTTTCAGGGATGAAAGTATTCTTGACCGCTGGTGAACAGGTAACATGAAGCTATTAATAACCATATGAGTAGTCAAATGCAATCTAATACAATCTATATTTCCACTATTGTCTTAGAACACACTGGCTGTTCACAGCTTGGGATTTGAATGTCCATGGGAAAGCGCTAAACCCGTACAGGTCGTACAACACTTGGGAAGGGGAGAGTAGCTTCAAGTCCTTGAATCAAGAGTCCTTCAGCATCAAAGCCTACTCTCTGGAAGATTCTCAACTCTTCCGATTAACATCTTACTGGCTGATAGTTGAAACCTGAGTGTAGGTACGCTGGGCCGATTCTCCCTGTTAACCTCACCATGTCAACCACCAGGGAAGAGAGAGAGAGAGAGAGAGAGAGAGAGAGAGAGAGAGAGAGAGAGAGAGAGAGAGATAGATAGATAGATAGATAGATAGATAGATAGATAGGAAAAGCAAAAGCAAAAGCAAGCCAGTCAGTCACTGAATATATGCGAGATTCCCCAACAAAAATATCACCGAGAAATGAGTTTTGGTCCTTAAGAAATTTTGCTGACAATTTTTTTCACTAATGTGGGACATGAATTAATATTTGCTGGAGTGGAGCTTCAGTAGTGGGTGAGTGCTCGCACGTACGCACACACAGCGCATGTTAAGGACCTCAGCGTGATTTCCGTCTTCGCTGATTTCTGTTGCTGGGGCGTTCATTAGGGACGGTGAAGGGGTGCGGCTCACACTGTACTGTACTGTACAGTGTATATGTATTTTCTCCTCTCTCCGGTGATTATGGCAGTACTGTTGAAACCTGCATCAGTTTGAACACGCTAATAGTGTAGATAATTGGTTCAGAGAACCGACAGGTTCATGAATGAGACACTTGTCCAACACTTGGATATCTTTGTGGAAACGTTTCGCCAGCCAGTGGCTTCCTCAGCCTGATACAGAAGATTGTATAGGGCTGAGGAAGCCACTGAATGGCGAAACGTTTCCACAATAAAGATACCCAGATGTTGCACAAGTGTCTCATTCATCACGCTGATAGTATAGTTACGTATCCCAGAATGGTAATCTTGAAGTGATTGCCAAAATTTTATTTTTTACTTTTTAAACCAGGTTTTCGCTGTTTGCTGATAACCCGAGAAGTCTTCTTTTGATATGTTTCAAATTTTCAACGCTGGTGTAAGATAACTAAGGCAAGATTCTAGGAACAATTGACATGTGTGGGTGCCCTCTGATCAGTGGTGTTGAACTCATTCCCAGCATCCTAAAAACGTATTGCACTAATCACGGTATTGTGCCTTTATATTCTTCGTCCTGGAAAGGCTCTGATAACTTTTAAAGCCCTCAATGATGCAGCTTCAAAAGTTCAAGAAAGTTCCCTCTAATTCGACGACGACGAAGAAGGTAAGTTCACTTCTACCAATTTTGTGTGCAAAAATACTGGGTAATTTTGATCGCTGTTAAATCACATTAAATACAGTATATTCGATGTTGTATCTTACAGCCAGGTTAGTAACTATTAAGTTTAGTTTGTGTCAACACAAATTTGTCAGTGTTTTGTAATATTTTTATAGGGCTTGGAAACTTTTAAATCCTTGCAGTCACTGTGGAATGCCTCTGGTGTGTTTTACATGAGGCGAGGTTTCCGTTCTTATTGGGCTGCACAAGTCACAGTTCGCCAGTTGTATTACATAGTGCTACTAATGTTCATTCAGTAATTAAAGAATGCAACGTGTTGCCAGCTTCAGAATATTGACGCTGATACATTCCATAAGAAGGAAGAGACACTGTTAGCTTACACTGTTTAGCTGCCAATCTGAACTTTTAATGAAATTATTAAAAAACAACTTCGAATCGTTTCTGACTGACTTCAAACTTTCAGCGTTGATGAACTTTATTGAAAAAAAGATGGGCAATCTTCGAATAAATTAGCTTTTACGTAATAACCTGAGAATAGGTAAGACACATATGCAACAGTTAGGTATCTTTATTTCGAAACGTTTCGCCTACACAGTAGGCTTCTTCAGTCGAGTACAGAAAAGTTGATAGAAGCAGAAGATACTTGAAGACGATGTAATCAGTCCATCACCCTTGAAGTTTTGAGGTGGTCAGTCCCTCAGTCTGGAGAAGAGTATTGTCCCATAGTCTGAAACAATATGGAGTTGAAGTGACAGGATGGAGCCTTATATAACGCCAGGAGGTGATATGTAGGCCACTAGTAGAGGTAAGAATGTGTGTCTTGTTCCATCGAGTCTGTATTGAATACGACGTTTCTCAATACTGTCTCGTGTTGACGTGTCCACTTAACACACATCTCAGTGTATGCTGCGAGACGTCTCTGTATGCTGCGAGACGTCTCTCTGTATGTTGTGAGACGTCTCTCAGTGTATGCTGCGGGACGTCTGTGTATGCTGTGAGACGTCTCTCAGTGTATGCTGCGAGACGTCTCTCAGTGTATGCTGCGAGACGTCTCTCAGTGTATGCTGCGAGACGTCGCTCAGTATATGTTGCGAGACGTCTCTCAGTGTATGCTGTGAGACGTCTCTCAGTGTATGCTGCGAGACGTCTCTCAGTGTATGCTGTGAGACGTCTCTCAGTGTATGCTGTTAGACGTGTGTCTGTGTATGCTGCGAGATGTGCCTTTCTCAGTGTATGCACCGACACGTGCCTTTCTCAGTGTATGCACCGACACGTGCCTTTCTCAGTGTATGCACCGACACGTGCCTTTCTCACTGCATACATTCTGAGAATTTACTCAGTTTCGTAGATAAATGGTTAAGAGAACACACAAGTTGATGAACTAGACACATGTGCAACACTTGGGTATCTTTATTGAGGAAACGTTTCACCATCAATCAGTCCATCAATCTTGATGGACTGATTACATCGACTCCAAGCTAAGGGACTGATTACCTCGAACTCCTGATCTTCACCATTCGTCCTTGTTTAGGACTGATGACGCCACTGTGTGGCGAAACTTTTTCTCAGTAAAGATACCCAAGTGTTGCACATGTGTTTAATTTATCAACTCAGTTTCGTGAATTAAAATATTTACGACTGGAGGTGTATGGGTGGCATACAGCCGTGATGACCCTCGTGTAGTCGATGGGCTTTAAACCCGATGAAGCAGCTGTCGGTACCATAAAGTGACATCACCTGCGCTGCGTTGTCGTTCTCACTGCTCTTTAAATTTCTCATTCTCAAGGTGTTTCTCAGCAAGGCTCTCGTTTTGGATTTCTCTGTCATTTCTTCACTTTCTCTCCCTTGTCTGTCTTCCTCTCTCTCACTCTCCTCTCTCTACCTTCTCACTCTCTACCCTCTCTCTGTCCTCCTTTCTCTACTTCTCTTATCACTCTCCGTGTCTCGTCTCCGTGTTGTTATTCAAGGTATTCCAGTAATTCTGGCTAATGTGCAGTGTTTTTTTGTGAACATAACGGCCGCTCTCAGCAAACATGACCACCCAGCTTCCCAGAGCCACTCTGACCTCTGTCTGCGACCATGATCATGCCATCTATCTGGGACCATGATCATGTCATCTATCTGGGACTATGATCGCGCCCTTTATCTGGGACCATGATCGTGCCCTTTATCTGGAATCATGATCGTGCCGTCTATCCGGAATCATAATCATACTATCTATCTGGGATCATAAGCTTGCCATTTATTCTGAATCACGACTTTGCCATCTATCTGGGACCATGGTCGTCAGAAGAAAATCACTTAACATGGGTTTCTGTTCTGTGACGACCCGTTCAGCGCTGTTGCTTACACTTCGTCACGGAGTTAAATTAACATGGTGGACAGGTTTGTGCCTAGGGGGCAAGGCCTTATTTTTGAGAAGGGTGACTCTCTCTCCCCTCTGGGTGCATGCCTGAGTACCCAGCATCTCTTTCAGCATAAAATGTGAGGATGTTTCCCCGTTTGCTTAAATTCGCTGATATTCACGGCCCCTGACACGGAGCGAATTGATGGATATTAACTGTGAAATGTGAAAAATACCTTAAATGGTTACAGGCCATTTTTTTCCGAAGGTCTGTCACAGATTAAATTATTACGAACAAAAGTGGTAGAGTAAAGACCCGTAGCACCTGGTCACAAAACTAACTCAATACAAGGCAGCCAGCAGGGCAAGGCAGACACAGCAGGGATAAATTTCTTTACCCATGTATCCCTTCACTTCTTATTTATAATATGTACAGTGTTAATAGATGGATATCAGAGTAGTATTTAATGGTGTAGAAAAGAGAGACTCAAGGCATGAGTGGACACGACCAGCGTTGGCGGAAGTCTGCCACCCAGCCAGGTGGGCAGGTATGACGTCACTTTGGATAGAGAAGCCTGCTTCCACGTGATTGGAGGTTTGAACTGGACAATAAGCGCAACAGTGGGGATATAAAACTGCTACACTCTAAATTGTCAGTTCACTGGTCCAGAGGGTATGCCAAATGTTTGTGTGACGAATGTCGAATATGATGTAATATACTGAGCACATGCCATGGTTGATGTATTCGTATATATTCGTTCATTACAAGTATTCAGCACTGTCACAGTTTATCTATAAAGTGTGTGTGTGTGTGTGTGTGTGTGTGTGTGTGTGTGTGTGTGTGTGTGTGTGTGTGTGTGTGTGTGTGTGTGTGTGTGTGTGTGTTTTCCAACCATCTACATTTAGTATTCCTTGGTAAGAGAATGGTACACATACAAGCAACCTGGAAGCCATCGTGTAATACACGTAGGTATAGCACATAAAAAAATACTGTTTCTTTTTTTCTGTGTCATCTCAAAATAGACTGTACAACCATATCAGTATAAATACAAAGACACAGTTGCATACACTGTATGGTGCATATAGCAAGGTACCGTGTTACATACACTGTATAGTGCATCTAGCAAGGTACCGTGTTACATACACTGTATGGTGCATCTAGCAAGGTACCGTGTTACATACACTGTATGGTGCATCTATCAAGGTACCGTGTTACATACACTGTATGGTGCATCTAGCAAGGTACCGTGTTACATACACTGTATGGTGCATCTAGCAAGGTACCGTGTTACATACACTGTATGGTGCATCTAGCAAGGTACCGTGTTACATACACTGTATGGTGCATCTAGCAAGGTACCGTGCATTGGTTGTGAAACACAAAGTCCACTTACATGTTCAGGTTTTATACACACACACACACACACACACACACACACACACACACACACACACACACACACATTCACTTAAAGTATTGATATTTTTATCAGCAATACACAACATTATGAAATGGGAAGAATATGTTACTCATGTAATTGTAATCAGTGGCTGCACTTGTACTCTACAGAGGCTTAAACTGACACCTACAGCTCTCATTAGCAAAGTGTAATCAGTGGTAACACAAGTGCTCTGTGAAGATTAAAACTGACACTGTCAGCACTTATTAACAAACATACTTTCTTCAGTTAATACTGTAAAAAATTAAAATGTACAGTATTATGTGACTAGCTTCACACAGACATTAAAGACGGGAAGAGCAAGTAACAAAGCAACGTGATGTAAATATTACTATGAAACATTGTAAATGATGCTTTCGTTATGTACAGATATTTTGTAAAACACTTGAGATTATTTCATACGTAAGACAGGACAGTAAATGACAGTGATAATGGAAGTGGTCAGATAACATGACACGTATAGAATACGGTGATAAAACAAGGAAAGAATAAGTAAGTCTTTCTAGTTTGAGATTTACTTACATATTCACGTGACACTTTACACACAGTGAAAAGTACGCGAGCAAGCTTATTCCCATACTCCACCACTGTGTATTATAATGTAACTCAACCGCTACTTATAGATCTCCAGCTGTAACGTAAACTTCGTAACACGACAACCTTAACCTCTTCTCAGATCTAAACTGGAATTTAATATTATTGTTGATGTATTTAATTTCGCTTAAAAATACATAATGTAATTAACGTCTCTTAGATTATACCTTTCCATGTTCTTAAAACTTCTTTGAAATATTTTTAATTTTTCATAGCTTGCAAGCTCCCTAACATCTTCATTTGTAAAGAATTGAAGTAATTTGAATGACTCTACAGGTAACATTGCACATAAGAGTCTGTATAAAACATGACGTGTGTACGACTCTGATCACCTGCCGGGTCAGAAGTGCTCTTCACCTCGTTGTAGCAGCTTATATTTTTGTCCTGATGCTCTTCCTTTGATAGGGTGTACAAGTAATGTCAATAAGATCCTTTTTGTAAGACAAAAATTAAGACCCAAGGGACCCAAGACTGTTCAACTGCCTCCCAGCATGCATAAGGGGGATTACCAATAGACCCCTGGCTGTCTTCAAGAAGGCGCTGACAGACACCTATAGTCAGTACCTGATCAGCTGGACTGTGGTTCGTACGTCGGTTTACGTACGACCAGCAGTAACAGTCGGGTTGATCAGACCCTGATCCACCGCGAGGCCTGGTCTCAGACAGGGCCTCTGGGGCGTTGATCCCCGAAACCCTTTGCAGGTAAATGTCTTTCTCAAACACCTACTGCAGCCCTCTCACAGGCATGTCAGCTATATCTTTGTCAATATTTTATGTGTTAATTTACTAGAGGTCCTGGGACTACCTAGTTTTATCCACCTCTTTACTCATTCACAACGAACCCACAATTTGGATAGGAAGCTTCACTCGCTGTTTCTGCCATCTTGAACTATTGTAAGTTAGTTGTGAATTATTCCAGCTACAGTATCATGACTTCTCTCACTCTCTTGATTTTACACCAGTAAAATCAGTAGGGGAATAGAAGTCATGATGAAAGTATTCACATACCTTTACTTTCCTTCTTAATATTTCTTAATCCTGTAATGATTCCTTCCCAACCTGGAAGACGTGCTCTGAGACCAAGCCGTGGAGAAGGTAATTCCCAGAACCACTATCAGATAACAGGAAATATTTAGCATTGCTTGTGAAAAATTGCTTCAGCTTTTGACATCATTAAGTACACTGATAACTTTTACTGCTAGGTAGGCAGGGACAGCAAGGGTATAAGGAAACTGGCCAATATATATTTCACCGCACCAGCGAATCGGGCCTTGCGATTGTAAGTAGAGGCTCTCCCCAGTGAGCTATGCAGCACCCCCGGGCTGGAAGGTGGAAACACAGGTAGGGAGGACGAAGAGGAGGGAGAATATTGATTTGTTGTCATTACCAGATACTCTTCGATTTTTTTCATAACATACGTATATACACACTCACTCGCGTGTTTAAGATTACACGCACATCTACACACCCTCGCTCACATATTTCTCTTTCTCTCTCTCGCCTGTTCGCTCTCTTGCTCGGTCTCTCGCTCATTCTGGTTCTCTCGTGTTTGCTCTCTCGTCAGTTCCATCATATTGTAAATACGTTCCAGTGGAGGAATCAGTGATCGCTGATAGTGATATCCTTGAGAAAGTTACATCAAGAATAAAATTGTCGGTGGCTACCTACCTTGCAGGATACTAACTGTCCATGAAACTTGGTTAGTGGAAGAACTATAGACCGTGACCTTGAGAGCACTGACCTTATGCGTAAGAGTTACTAAGGTCACTGACGATCCACAGGTGGTGGCAGCCCTTGCTAAATTGACAAGTTCAAGAAGGCCAGGTCAAGGCGGTTTTCCTGAATTGACAGGTGCAAGCAGGCAAGGTCAGGCTGGCCCTTAGTTTGCTGACTTACGTAAAACAAGATTTCTTTGTCTTTCTTGTAAGGTTCACGTAGTTCCTCACTGATGCCAACGTTCTCGAGGAGAGTTGGGTATTTCATATATATCTCCAAAGGCTGCAGTAGTTAAACGTCATGATGTCGGTGTCCCGTAGCTCAGTTAGTAGCGCTCTTAGCTCATATACTGAGGGTCTGTGGTTCGATCCCCGGCACCCATGGCCCTCCAGAATTACAACTACTGATGCCAATAACAAAATCCCCCCAACAAACACAGAATACAACCTCGTTCATATTTGCTAATATACAGGGCCTTAAGCCATCCACCAACAACAAAATACCTTTTATCAGTGGACTTCTAGTGGAGTCTAATGCAATGTTTGCAGCCTTCACAGAGACTCTCACAAAAGATCACTTTGACAGTGAAATATGGATAAGTGGTTACAACCTTTTTAGATGCGACAGAAAAAACAGGCAACAAGGGGGGGTAGGCCTATATGTCAAAGAGTCCCTTATCTGCACGGAGTTGCTGAACACCACAAATGAGGTAGTTGAAGTTCTATCAATAAAGATCGAGAACCAAAACCTAGTCATTGTGGTTGTATACAAGCCACCAGATGCAACCTCACAACAGTTCAAGAAACAGCTACTGAAAATCGATTACTGTTTGGAAAACCTTCCAGCTCCATCCCCAAACATCTTACTGCTTGGTGATTTCAACCTAAGGCATACAAAATGGAAGAATGTAGCAAATAATGTTATAGCTGAAACAATCCCCGGAGGTAGCGCAGATGAAAGGTCACACACACATGAGCTACTAAGTCTCTGCGAAAAACACACCTTAAGCCAGCAGATAGTGGAGCCAACAAGACTAGAAAACACACTTGACCTTATCTTCACAAATAATGAGGACCTGATAAGAGACATAATATCAAAAACAACTAATTCCGATCACAATCTAATTGAAGTCCAGACGTACATGCATAGGGGTCCTGAACAGCAGAATGCATGTACCTGTGAAGGTGTCTTCACAAAATACAATTTCAACAACAAGAACATCAACTGGGACCAGGTAAACCATGTCCTAAACGAAACATGTTGGGAAGATGTCTTAAATGACATGGATCCAAACCAGTGCCTTGAAAGGATCAACTTCCTGGTAGCCGAAGCATGTTCTAGGCATATTCCCCTAAGAAAGAAGAAGAGCAGGAGTAAACTGGAGAGAAAAAGACGCTCCCTCTACAGAAGACGACGAAGAGTCACTGAGCTTCTCAGGAGTGCTAGAATATCTGATACACGAAAGGAGGCGCTGACCAGGGAAGTGGAAACTATCGAACTTAAGCTAAATGACTCTTACAGGAACCAGGAGAAGCTTAAAGCTATTAGTGAAATTGAAAGAAATTCAAAATATTTCTTTTCATATGCCAAAACAAGGCAAATAACCACATCTAGTATCGGGCCCTTACTCAGACAGGATGGGACTTACACAGATGACAACAAGGAAATGAGTGAAATATTGAAATCCCAGTACGACTCTGTGTTTAGTGAACCACTAATCGGTCTGAGGATCGACGACCCAAATGATTTCTTCATGAATGAGCCTCAAAACTCCATAAATGTATGCCAGATTTCCGACATTACCCTAACTCCGATAGATTTCGAAAAAGCCATTGACAACATGCCTATGCACTCAGCCCCGGGCCCAGACTCGTGGAACTCTGTTTTCATTAAGAACTGCAAGAAACCCCTCTCGCGTTCCCTAAGTACACTATGGAGGAGGTGCTTGGACATGGGTGAAATTCCACAGTCACTTAAAACAACGGATATAGCCCCACTCCATAAAGGTGGCAGCAAAGCATTAGCTAAGAACTATAGACCAATAGCTCTGACGTCCCACATCATAAAAATCTTTGAAAGAGTGCTAAGAAGCAGGATTGCAAATCACCTGGATTCCCAAAATCTGCACAATCCAGGGCAACATGGGTTCAGGGCAGGTCGCTCCTGCCTCTCACAACTACTGGATCACTATGACATGGCCTTGGATGCACTGGAAGAAAATCAGAATGCAGATGTAATATACACAGACTTTGCAAAAGCATTTGACAAATGCGATCATGGCGTAATAGCCCATAAAATACGTGCTAAAGGAATAACTGGGAAAGTGGGGAGATGGATCTTCAACTTCCTAACAAATCGAACACAAAGAGTAGTGGTCAACAGAGTTAAATCGGAGGCTGCCATATGAAGAGCTCTGTTCCACAAGGCACAGTACTCGCCCCCATCTTATTCCTTATCCTCATATCAGACATAAACTGAGATATACACCACAGCACCGTATCATCCTTTACGGATGATACTAGGATCTGCATGAGGCTGTCATCTGCTGAGGACGCGGTTAACCTCCAAGAAGATATTAACAAAGTTTTCCAGTGGGCAACGGTAAACAATATGATGTTCAATGAGGACAAATTCCAACTACTCCGTTATGGAAAACTGGAGGAGATAATAACTAGAACAGAGTATACTACTGACTCCGGCCATACAATAGAGCGGAAAAATAATGTAAGGGACCTGGGAGTAGTAATGTCTGAGGATCTCACTTTCAAGGATCACAACAGTGCCACGATCGCACGTGCAAAGAAAATGATAGGATGGATAATGAGAACTTTCAAAACGAGAGATGCCAAGCCCATGATCCTTTTCAAATCACTTGTTCTCTCTAGGCTGGAATACTGCTGTACATTAACATCTCCATTCAAAGCAGGTGAAGTCGCAGATCTAGAGAGTGTACAGAGATCCTTTACTGCACGTATAAGTTCTGTCAAGCACCTTAACTACTGGGAACGCTTGGAAGCACTTGACTTGTACTCGTTGGAACGCAGGAGGGAGATATATATCATAATCTACACTTGGAAAATCTTGGAAGGAATGGTCCCAAATCTGCACACAGAAATCACTCCCTACGAAAGTAAAAGACTGGGCAGGCGATGCAAAATGCCCCCAATAAAAAGTAGGGGCGCCATTGGTACACTAAGGGAAAACACCGTAAGTGTCCGGGGCCTAAAACTGTTCAACAGCCTCCCATCAAGCATTAGGGGAATTGCCAATAAACCCCTGGCTGCCTTCAAGAGAGAGCTGGACAGATACCTAAAGTCAGTGCCGGATCAGCCGGGCTGTGGCTCGTACGTTGGACAGCGTGCGGCCAGCAGTAACAGCCTAGTTGATCAGGCCCTGATCCATCGGGAGGCCTGGTCATGGACCGGGCCGCGGGGGCGTTGATCCCCGGAATGACCTCCAGGTAACGGGTGGGAACGTGTTCGCCTAGCACACGTGGACGCCTGGGTGTTAGTCGACTGTTGTGGTTGGCATCTCAGTGGGAGGGGTGTAGCATACCTTAGATAGCTCTGGGCTTTGAAATGAGCTGAGGTAGGATAGCAGTTCTTAGCCTGTAAAATTTGTGTTAAAAGAAAAAATCAGGTCACATCCGTTTAAGAAAATAATTTAATGTGGAAATTTGACTTTCAAAAAGCTTGTTTGATCGTGGGCAGTTGCTAATTTTTAAAATATTGTCTTTTCAGATTTGTTTTAAGTAATCACACACTTGTCTTTATCCAGAATCATGCGGGGGATTTATTAAGCTAATAAAACTATTACAGTACATGGACACAGAGGATACAGGAGCTTCATCATGCAAATACAAACAATACAATAAATGGACAGAGAGAATACGTAAAATGAATAAGATGAGGCGTTCGGAAGGCATGGAATCTTGGAGGTAGTGGTGGTGGTTCTTGTAGTAGTAGTAGTAGTTCCCGTAATAGTAGTAGCACTAGTAATAGTTCTTGTAGTAGTAGTAGTTCTCGTAATAGTAGTAGTTGTAATTGTTTTCGTAGTAGTTGTAGTAGAAGTTATAGCAGTAGTAGTTCCTGTAGCAGTAGTTTTTGTAGTAGTAGTAGTTCATGTAGTGTTGGTAGTAGCAGTAGGCGAGCAAGTAGTAGTAAGCACTGTACACGATAATTTAAAGTGATGGAAGAGCCGGTGAGTTGTGTTTCGGGATCATAAAATCTTTTGCATCTTTTCTGTGGAGTTTTCTCATACAGTTAGTTTTACTAACCTTATTCATATTTTTTTTTATACATTTTAGAAAGTAGAATATAACAGAAAATTCTGCATTGTGGTCGTGGCATGAATCTTTTCTAAACATCTTGACACCAACGTTTACCAGATATCAATTCAAGTCTCAACCATTTACAAATTCAGAATATTCAGCTTAACTTTTCTTGTCTCGTGTAAGCTTAATAACTGATACATGTTACTGACGTGTGTCACGACTGTCAGCAATTTCTATTGTTTGGTTTGTGTTGCAGTGTCACAATATTGTCACCCTTGTAAATCAGTGCCACGAGACTCACCCCTGTAAACCAGTGCCACGAGACTGTCACCCTTGTAAATCATTGTCACAATATTGTCACCCTTGTAAATCAGTGCCACGAGACTCACCCCTTTCAACCAGTGCCACGAGACTGTCACCCTTGTAAATCAGTGTCACAATATTGTCACCCTTGTAAATCAGTGCCACGAGACTCACCCCTGTAAACCAGTGCCACGAGACTGTCACCCTTGTAAATCAGTGTCACAATATTGTCACCCTTGTAAATCAGTGCCACGAGACTCACCCCTTTCAACCAGTGCCACGAGACTGTCACCCTTGTAAATCAGTGTCACAATATTGGCACCCTTGTAAATCAGTGCCACGAGACTCACCCCTTTCAACCAGTGCCACGAGACTGTCACCCTTGTAAATCAGTGTCACAATATTGACACCCTCGTAAACCAGTGCCACGGGAATGACATCCATATAACTAATAGTTTTCATGTTCTTACTCTGGGTTTGTTCTCATCTCTGTTTACAAGCTAATAAGTAATGATCATATTTTATTAAAGAATAACATGAGTTTTTCGCGTGGATGTAAGACACAGCAAACACTCGCTGAGTGTTTATACCGTCTGCCTGTCTTTATTAATGCAACAGTTGGGATTTCCTCTGACACGTGTGTGTGTGTGCGTGTGCGTGTGCGTGTGCGTGTGCGTGTGCGTGTGTGTGTGTGTGTGTGTGTGTGTACTCACCTATTTGTACTCACCTATTTGTGGTTGCAGGGGTCGAGTCATAGCTCCTGGCCCCGCCTCTTCACTGATTGCTACTAGGTCCTCTCTCTCCCTGCTCCATGAGCTTTATCGAACCTCGTCTTAAAACTATGTATGGTTCCCACCTCCACTACGTCACTTTCTAGGCTATTCCATTGCCTGACAACTCTATGATCGAAGAAATACTTCCTAACATCCCTTTGATTCAACTGAGTCTTCAACTTCCAAGTATGTATATTTTGTATTGAGAGTTTTTCTCGTATCACTGATCATTGCGTTTCTTTATATAAACCACTAAATTCGTTCTTATTAGTTTCTATCTTGTAGACGTTCTTGCTTGTTTATAGATCTATCTTTTACTATACTTTCATGATAATTCCTGTTAATTTATTCACGAAAACCTATATCTCTTTTATTTGGATGAAAATGAAGTGTTATAATGTGTAAGAGGTATCATCAACCGTGCTCTCCCTGGCTCAGACACACCTCACTCAACTGTGTAATAGAGATCGAGTTAGTCTTAGAGATTGTTAGACTTATTATTGTTGTTGTTGTTATTTTTAGGAGTGCTAAACTAGGCAGACGTCTATTTACTACCCACTTCTTTTCTTAATGAAATGCTACACATGACCTCATTGAGTCTATAGTTGTCCTGGTGGTTGGTTAGGAAACATCACAGTGTATCCTGATACTCGTCTTATCAGATGATGATATGATCAATGACTAAGCATCCTCTGGCCTCTTGTAGTTTACCTGTAGTTGATTCCGAGGGTTATTGCCCACGTGCTCACGGTTGCAGACCGAGTCTTATGACCTGATCAGTCAGGCTTCTGATGCTAGCTTGAGGAACTTACCAGGTTCCTTCGTGAAAACAGCTAGGATTCTTTTGATAATTCCTCTTACACTTAAAGGGAGGTTCTTAAAAGTATTGGTTCCTTTCCATTTTAGTGCATTTCTTGCACAGTCTACTGAGCCTCTTGCTTTTGTTGAGAGTGATTTCGGTGTGAAGATTTGGAACAAATCTCTAATTTTCCAGGCGTAAAATATGATTCATCTATCTCGCTTGTGTTCTGAGGAACATAGATTAAAGGAGTTCAGTCCTTTCCAATAATTTTTATTGCAAGCAGTACAAATTCTGTGTGTATTCTCCAGATCTACAGTTTTGCCTGCCTTGAAAGGGGATATATCAGTATACTAGTCCAAAAAGCAGTAACTTTAAGAGTATCATCATTGGCTTGGCATCTCCTACTTAGAAGATTGTTGCAGTTGTGACAGTAACACAACTTTCATTCACTCATTCCTCTTCCACTTTGAGTGGTTTGGGTTTATTTTATACTCCATTAAAGTTCCTTAATGGGGATCCCATTATCTGTCGTGATGGAGACAATATGAGCACCTGTTGACTAAACTGTCGGACTGTCGAACTATTGACTGAAAAATTAATTTAAAAGTGTTGCAGGTCCTTTTTGTCGTTCTTTTCATTCACACTTATTGTTTTGTTATATTTCAAAACTTCGTTTTGAAATATAACAAAACAATAAGTGTGAATGAAAAGAATGAAAGACTTTACAGACTTCTAAAGAAGATAAATTGTTGGAGTGAGGATTGCTAGAGCATCAGTCACCAAAACTGCAGAAATTTTCCATGTTTCAAGAGCAACTGTCTCTGTGGTCATGTCTGCATTCCAAAAGGATGGTAAGACAAGCTCTAACTAAAGCAACAGTGGACGCAAGAAGAAGCTGTGTGGCCGGGACCGTTGAGTATTAATAAAGCGTATTGTGTTAAAATGTCATAAGACTAAAGATGCAAAAGTGGCCACAGAGTTAAATCAGCATCTTGCAAACCAAGTTGCAACCAAAACAGTTGGACGTAACCTCCATGTAGCAAGATAACATGGGTGGGCTGTAACTGCTAAACCTTTCCTTTCTGAAGCAAATATTACAAAGCAAAAAATTATGAAATGACCATAAGAACTGAACAATGGACAATGGAAGAATATTATTTACTCCGACGAATCTTCCTTAACACTTTTCCCAAGTTCTGGCCGAGTTTACGTCTGGAGACAGCTTAAAGAACCTTATAACCCCAACTGCTTGATCCCTACCGTGAAGCATTGAGGCAGATCCTTGATGATTTGGGCAGCAATATCGTGGAATCCTTATCCGGCGCCAGTATTGCATGGTAGGATTAACGCCCAAACATATTTGTCGATTTTGGGTGACTCGTGTTCATCACATGGTACACTGTTTCCCAGTGGCGGTGCTATCTTCTAAGACGGTAATGCACCAGTTCACACCGCTAGAGTTCAAAAAATTGTCATGAACATGAAAGCGAAGTCGAAAAAATCACCGGATCTAAATATTGTCGAGAATTTGTAAAATTAATTGGAACAGCTAGTCAGGAACTGATTTCCTCCACCGTCGTCCTTGGAAGAGTTAGAGCAGGTTTTGCTTGAGGAATGACTAAAAGTTCCCCTGGATACTGTTCAAATGCTGTATGAATTGGTGCTGTTTAGCTGCAAATGGAGGACCGACTCCATAGTGAAAATGAAGAGTGTTAAATAACAGGGTGTTCATATTATTTTGTCCAACTCCTTTATACAACACTGGTAAGTCAGTGTTTCTTAACTATAAGTATACAACACTGGTAAGCCAGTGGTTGCGTAATTTCTAGTTCTGGGTATCAGTGGGATTGTGGTTGATCACTAAGTCAACATTATATGACCAAGACTTGAGTCAGGAGACACGTTTCTGTTTCCTGACAAACAAACCACAACCACCACTCCCGCCCCCGCCACCACTACCACCGTCCCCGCCGCCACCACCACCACCACCACCACCACCGCTGCCGCCGCTACCACAACCCACCACAACCCACCACCACGACAGCCACCAACTAACCAACCACCACATACCTCTCCCCCTTTATTTTTCTGTGCACATCTTATCAATGAAGGAATTTCTGTACATTCATCCTGTAATAAAGAGAAGAACGAGAGATGTTCCTCCTCGCCTACTTCTTTTTCCTTCTTTGTTTTTTTTTTCTTTTGTTCCTCAGCTCTTCACCGCCGCCCCCCCCACTCTCTCTCTCTGTCTATCTCTCTCACATCCTCTCCCCCTCCCGCATGCACCATCGCTAACCTCTATCTTGGGCAGTTTACTTATCTCTACTTCCTCTTCCGTCCATCTTCACTGAACCCTGTTCCAGTATTTACTCTCTTCACCCCTCTCCCTCACCCCTCTACTGGACTCCCTGTGAAGGCGTCTTCCCTTCCCCTGATTTTCTTGATATCCGTCCCCTTTACTTGTTTCCTGTTGACTGAGCGTGAAGTGCTGGCTTGTAGAGCAGCTCTTCTCTCAGGCATTAAGCAAACGAAGGATTGAGCCTCCACCAGTCCTTGTTGTGAATGACTCGCATGGGTTTAGCTCATCTTATGGGAACTGTGCTTTATGAACCTCTCTTCAGTTCACCTGTTATAAGTGTTACTAAAGACCTCGTCCCTGTCAAGGGTCTTATCCACCATTCAGTGGTAACAGGAGTCTTCAGATAAACTGTTTTTTATCCTTACACTGAAATGTATTCCTCGTTAGGAATGTTGAAACCTTGTTCATCATGATGGATTATTTATGGATTTAAGTATTATGTAATAAAAATGGCACTGATACCATAATACATTACAGCGCTGAGACTTTGTATGGTTATTTAACCTACATAAACAAGGGTTATTAAGTTTTATAACTTAAGCAAGGATAGTAAGATAACTGAGGGCATTCACTTAATAATATAAATAGAACATTTGTATTTAACGCCATGTGTAGGCTCGATGCTCCGTGGTATTACCTATCCGGAAACAACATTGTTTTATAACTAAGAACAGACATAGCCTTCCTAGACCTAAGAGCTTATTTACTAAATATGCTGTATATACTGAGTACTCGTCTGTTGTTCCTGATATGTTATCTAGAGATATTTCATGGACGGAGATATTGGTAAATGTATTTATACTTGAGAAATAGGAATCATCTGGGGTTGGCTAAGCTTTTTGTTTCTCAGAGAAAATGGTGATAAGGAAGGTCGCACCATGATAATATCTTTGATGGCTCAACTGAAAAGTAATATTGATATAATATTGCAAATATATTATTCCATCAGTACATTAACCAAGTTTTAAAAATTTCTGAGCCAAGGAAAGGTATTTGATTCTTTGGTTACGAGGATGTCTCGACGCAATGCTTTCTTGTTCTGCTGTTGCTGTTGTTCACAGTGAACCAGAAGCAACTCTACTATGGTGGGGTGAGGAGCTTGGCTGAGAGTGTGAGAGAAGAGGTTCCTGAAGGTGGAGGAATGAAAGCGTGAGGTGGTTGGTCTTGTGATATCTGTGTGAAACTACTTCTGAAACTAGTGCTGAAGGATTTAAGTGAGTCAAAGTAAACTGTTAATTATCACCTACACTTTTGTATTAGTATATTTGTTTTATTAGGTTATGATAAATGCAACAAATGTACTAACTAGAATTAGTTTATTCTCTCTCCCAGTAATCTTTTGTTTTTACCCTAATAATGGCAATCAAGTCTCTGTCCCTGACTTCCGCTTGGCTGATTTCATAGGACTGAAAAATTACTTAGGTGGGCTGAACTGGAATGACCTGACTAAGGGTCAGGTAGGTGGTGATGGATGCCGATATGACGCTTTCCAGGGCATAATTCTAGCTGCTCAGTCAAATTATGTTCCAAATAGGGAAATCAGATCAAACAAAAATGATCCTAAATGGATGAACAATAGATTAAAATATCTAATTGGTCAAAAGAGAGGCATATATAGGCAAATCAAAAGAGGAGAGGGGCAATTAAGAAATCGATATATTCAGTTAAATTGAGAAATAAAAAAAGGAATTAGAAAAGCAAAAAGAGATTATGAGGTTAAAGTTGCAAGAGATTCGAAGACTAACCCAAAAGGATTCTTTCAGGTATACAGAAGTAAGATCAGGGACAAGATAGACCCACTCAAAAGTTTCTCGGGTCAGCTCACTGACAGTGATAAGGAAATGTGTAGAAGTTTTAACACATACTTCCTCTCAGTTTTTACACAGGAGGATACCAGCGATATTCCAGAAATGATAAATTATGTGGAACAGGACGATAATAAACTGTGCACGATTAGGTTCACAAGTGACATGGTCCTTAAGCAAATAGATAAATTAAAACCTAACAAATCCCCAGGCCCTGATGAACTGTATGCAAGGGTTCTAAAGGAATGTAAAGAGGAGCTTAAGCAAACCTTTGGCTATCTTTTCAACATATCACTACAAACTGGCATGGTGCCAGATAAGTGGAAAATGGCAAATGTGATACCTATTTTAAAAAGCAGGTGACAGGTCCTTAGTTTTCAAACTTTTGACCAATAAGCCTAACCTCTTAGTGGGAAAATTTATGGAATCAATAATTGCCGAGCCAGTTCGTAGCCACCTTGAAAGCATAAATTAATCAAACGAATCTCAGCATGGTTTTTCAAAGGGGCGTTCCTGCCTTACGAATTTGTTAATTTTTTTCACAAAGGTATTTGAGGAGGTAGATCATGGTAATGAATATGATATTGTTTTCATGACTTCAGAAAGGTTTTGACAGGGGTCCCACATCAGAGATATTGAGGAAATTAAGGCACATGGAATAGGAGGAGAATTTTTTCCTGGATAGAGGCATGGTTGACAAATAGGCAGCAGAGAGTTTGCATAAATGGGGAGAAATCAGGTGGGGAAGCGTCACAAAGCGGTGTTCCACGGGGGTCAGTTTTGGGGGCCCCCCTCCTGTTCACAATATACATAAACGACATAGATGAGGGCAAAAAGGGAGGGGACATCAGTAATTTTGCCGTTGACACCAAATAGGCCGTCGAATTCATTCTGACGAGGACATTAGAGCACTCCAGGAAGATTTGAGTAGACTGATGCAGTGGTGGGAGAGGTGGCAGATGCAGTTTAATATAGCCCAAATGCAAAGTTCAAAATGTTGGACGGGGACAATAACCATGCCACATATAAACTAAATAATGTAGATCTTAATATTACGGAAATTGCGAAAAAGTTTTTAGGAGTTCTGGTTAGCAGTAATCTGAAACCAAGACAACAGTGCATAAGTGTTCGCAATAAAGCTAATAGAATCCTTGGTTTATATCGAAGCATAAATAATAGAGTCCTCAGGTTGTTCTTCAACTTATACATCCTTGGTTAGGCCTCATTTAAAATTATGCTGCACAGTTTTGGTCACCGTATTACAGAATGGTATAAATGCTCTGGAAATATGTACAAAGGAGGATGACAAAGTTGATCCCATGTATCAGAACCTTCCCTTATGAGGATAGACAAGGGCCCTGAATCTTCACTCTCTAGAAAGACGTAGAATTAGGGGGGATATGATTGAGGTGTATTAAAATGGAAGACAGGAATAAATAAGGGGATGTAAATTGTGTGCTGAAAATATCTAGCCTAGCAGGACTCGTAGCAATGGTTTTAAGTTGGAAAAAATTCAGATTCAGGAAGGATATAGGAACGTACTGGTTTGGTAATAGAGTTGTGGATGAGTGGAACAAACTCCCAAGTACAGTTATACAGGCCAGAACGTTGTGTAGCTTTAAAAATAGGTTGGATAAATACATGAGTGGGTGTGGGTGGGTGTGAGTTGGACCTGATTAGCTTGTGCTACCAGGACGGTTGCCGTGTTCCTCCCTTAAGTCAAGGTGACCTGACCTGACTAGGTTGGGTGCATTGGCTTAAGCCGGTAGGAGACTTGGACCTGCCTCGCATGGGCCAGTAGGCTTGCTGCGGTGTTCCTTCGTTCTTATGTTCTTTAGTGTCTGAGTAGATACTTCTGGTCAGTGTTTATCCCACACGTTTTCATTATTAAAGAAATTAATTATATTTCTTTAAATGCTTTCTTCTAAATTTCTCCAGTAATATTATTTTTAAGATTTTACATATTCTTTTAACTGGCGAGTAAGTGATGAATAACTACGATAACCAGGGTTGAGAAGCCTCTTACCTTCCTGGTATGACAGGTGGGCGTGGAGGAATGGGCGGTCAGGCAGGGAAGAAAGGTGGGTGGGCGTGGATGAGTGGGGGGGAGGTGAGAGAGGTGGGTGTACTGAGGGTTGTGTCAGCTGATGATGCTGTGGTTGCCGGGTAACACGCACACTGCCATGCTTCCTCTTCCCCTTACCCCCTTTCTCTCTCTCTCTCTCTCTCTCTCTCTCTCTCTCTCTCTCTCTCTCTCTCTCTCTCTCTCTCTCTCTCTCTCTCTCCTCCCCCTCCCCTCCCCCCTCCTCCCCCTCCCCCCCCCTTCTTTCCCTCTACCTCCCTCCCTTCCTCCTCCCTCCTTCCCTTCCTCCTCCCTCCTTCCTCCATTCCTCCCTCCCAGAGTTAATCTATAGGCTATATTTATTTAATACTAGCAGGGGGAGCTAAGATTGTCTGTATAAGTACTGAATCCAGTACTCCTCCTAACCATAACGTGGATTTCTCACGTACATTTTTAAGCTATTTTCTCGTAATTACCGTATTTAGGTTAATTCCGTTGTTAGAATATCGTCTATTACCATAATTTAGCCAATTATAAGTTGCGAAAATGCCAATAAATCTAATAGTACATGAAGATGAGAATAATTTTTAAAGCTGAACAGAAAACGGGGACTCACGAAGTGTAACGAAAATGGAACACTTAAAATACTGACGTTTACATTTTATTATTAACGTGGGCCAGTAATTCAGCTCCTCATAAACAAACATCGATTTTGTTACTTTGGGTGAAGACCTACGAGTAAGATTAGATTTTGCTGGCCGACGCGAAATAGTTTTCTGGCCCCCCATACCCCCAAAAAGGAATGGGGGGGGATATGAACTAAGACTTTACTTCCAATTTATTGAAATTTAAAATCAGTGGGTTATATAATAAAAATGACCGAGGGAGTCTGTAACACCTTTTTATCTTGGGCTGTTGCCCCCATCTAAGCAAGCCCGTGTGTAAAAGGATTCTTTTTCGGGCCATAAATCCTTCCTCTTCCCCCAAAACCCCATCAGGATATGCGTTTACGGGAAATGTTAGTCAACAAATTTGGGGGGGGGAAGTATGTAGTTTCAGACAGTACGCGGAAAAAAAACTAGTTTTTTCGATTTGGGGGATGTTTTTTGTGACTGGGGAAATTCTAGTGTGCAACCTTGTGGTCTTGCGAACTAAATTTACTTGCCCAGTTTGGTTGCTGGTGAGTTTATGGCTCGGTCCCGGGGAGGTCGAGGCCTAAGTGACCTACCTCAAATCTCACTCCCCGTTCTTCCCCCGGTACCCCCCGGCGAAGTTTTGTCTTTGTAGCGGGAAAGGGTTTACGGGTGTGGGTGGTTTGATGTAACCGCTGCAGGGAATTACTTTTGGGTCAGACTTTTGTATTCTGGGTTTGTGGAAAGTCAGAATAGGGAGAGCGCTGAACCTCCTTCATGATACACCTCTGAGTCCCTTTTGATGAAGAGTTTGTGTTGGCAAGATTTAGTAAATTTCTTGGGGTGTTTAGAACGCGTTGGGTTGGGGGTCTTGAGGCTGGCGTTTTTGGGAAACCCGTCTGTGGAGTCAAACCTTTAATTGCTTTAAAAATTTCTGGGGGCATTGTAGGAAAGAAAAATCTCGTAAGCTTGTCAACCTTGCGAGTGGTCATGTCTTTAGATTTTTTTTTTTTTGAAGACAAAAAAAAAAAAGGGTTTTAAAAAATTTTTCGGATTACCTCTGGTGAAAATATCATTCGAAAACTATTATTATTATTATTTTTAAATTTTTTTTTTTAATTTAATTTTTCCTGTGAAAGCCCCAAAAAAGGTTTAAAGGGGGCAGGAGCTCTCTCTTTTGTTTAGGGTTTTTTCCCCAAGAAGCTGACGTGATTACTTGTATCAAAAACCCCTTCACCGGGAACAAGGTACCTACAAAAGGGGGAAAACGCTTACAGCACTGATCACTTGCCCCCATTTAGGTGAAATTTACCCTGAGTAAATTTTTTTCTGTTTTTTTGGGCAGGTGTCCCCGAGTTTATTTCCTACCCTTTAAATTTATCACTTAGGTGGGGCTCGTGTTAATTAGGTTTTGTATGTTTGTCCCGGTGACTCCCTGTGGTTTTTAAATTTTGTTCTGTTTTGGGGTTTTTCAGTTAAGGGGACTCCCTGTGTTAATTAGGTTTTGTTATGTTTTTCATTAGGTTTATTTCCCCGTTTTTTAATTATGTTGGGTTTTGTTTGTCAGTTTGGTGACTCCCCTGTTTTTAATTAGGTTTTTGTTATTTTTTTTCAGTTTTGGTGACTCCCTGTGTTAATTTTTGTTTTGTTATGTTTGTCAGTTAGGTGACCCCCCTGTGTTTAATTTGTTCTGTTATGTTTGTCAGGGTTTTGGGGACTCCCGTTTAATTATGTTTCCCGGTTAAGTTTGTCATTAGGGGACCCCGGTTTAAAAAATGTTCTTTAAAGTTTTTTCGGGACCCCGTGTTAATTAAGGGTTTTGTTAAATTTTTTTTTAGTTAGGGACTCCCGAGTTAATTATGTTTTTATGTTTGTCAGTTAGGTGACTCCCGGGTTAATTAAGTTCTGTTATGTTTGTCAGTTGGGGACTTTCCCGGTTAATTTTTGTTTTGTTTTTGTTTGTCAGGTGACTCGTGTTAATTATCCCGTTTTGTTTGTCAGTCAGGTGACTCCCCGTGTTAAATTTTTGGGTTTTTTTTAAGTTTTCAATTTGGTTGGGCCCCTGTGTTAAATTTTGTTCTGTTATTTTTGTCGGGAAAGGTTTACCCCCGTGTTTTAAAATGTTCGTTATGTTTGTCAGGTTTTGGTTTACTCTGTGTTATTAAAAAGTTCCCGTTTTTGTTTTTCAGTTTGGTGACCCCCCTGTGTTAATTTTGTTCTTTTTGGGTTTTTCAGGTTGACTCCCTGTGTTAATTAAGTTCTGTTAAGTTTGTCACTTAGGTGGGGCGCCCTGTGTTAATTTTTGTTCTGTTATGTTTGTCAGTTAGGTGACCCCTGTGGTTTTTTATGTTTTTGTTATGTTTGTTTGTTTTAGGTGACTCCCCTGTTAAAAAATGTTTTTGTTTGTCACTTAGGTACCCCTGGTTAATTTTTGTTTGTTATGTTTTTCCCCTTAGGGGACTCCCTGTTTAATTATTTCTGTTATGTTTGTCGTTAGGTGACTCCCGGGGTTAAAAATTTTTCTGTTTTTTTTTGGCGGGGAGGTGGCTCCCTGTTTTAATTATGTTCTGTAAGTTTGGTCAGTTAGGTGACTCCCTGTGTTTTAAAAATGTTTTGTTATGTTTTTTCCCCGTTTAGGTGACTCCCTGGTTTTTTAAGTTTGGGTTTTGTTTGTCCCGGTAAAAAAACCTCCATGGGGTTTTTAAATTTTGTTCTGTTATGTTTGTCAGTTAGGTACTCCCTGTGTTTTAAATTTTGTTCGTTATGTTTGTCACTTAGGGGACTCCCTGTTTTTAATTATGTTCTGTTTTTGTTTGTCGTTAGGTGACCCCCTGTGTTAATTTTGTCTGTTTGTTTTTCCCGTTGGTGATTCCCCCTGTTAATTATGTTCTGTTATGTTTGTCCCTTTTGGTGATCCCCCGTGTTAATTATGTTTCTGTTAGTTTTTTTCAGTTAGGTGACTCCCTTTGTTAATTTTGTTCGTTAAGGGTTTGTAATTTGGTGACTCCCGTGTTAAAAAGTTTGTTTGTCAGTTAGGGAACTCCCTGTGTTAATTAAAGTTCTGTTAAGTTTGTCCCGTTAGGTGCTCCCTGGGGTAATTAAGTTTGTTATGTTTGTCAGTTAGGGGACCCCTGTGTTTAAATTTTGTTCTGTTTTGTTTGTCGGGGGACTCCCTGTGTTAATTTTTGTTCTTTATGTTTGCCCGTTAGGGGACTTTCCCCGGTTAAATTTTGTTCTTTAAAGTTTTTTCATTAGGTGACTCCCTGTGTTAAATTTTTGTTTTTGTTATGTTTGTCAGTTAGGGGACCCCCCCTGTGTTTAATTATGTTTTTTTTGGGCAGTTGGGGGGAAATCCCTGTGTTAATTTAGTTCTGTTATGTTTTCCCTTGGTGACTTTCCCCGTGTTAATTATGTTTTTATGTTTGTCAGTTAGGGACTCCCCTTTTTTTAATTATGGGCTGTTATGTTTGTCAGGGGACCCCCCTGTGTTAAAATTAAAGTTTTGGGTTTTTTTTTTTTCAGTTAGGTGACTCCCGTGTTTTAAAAGTTCTTGGGTTTTTTTTCAGTTAGGGACCCCCTGGTTTTAAATTTTGTTCTGTTTTGTTTGTCAGTTAGGGAATCCCTGTGTTTTTTAAATTTTGTTTGTTATGTTTTCCTTTGGTGACCCCCCTGTGTTAATTTTGTTCTGTTAATTTTTGTCAGTTAGGGGACTCCCCGTGGGGTTTAAATTTTGTTCGTTTGTTTGTAGGGGACTCCCCCCGTGTTAATTTTGTTCTTTTTTGTTTGTCAGTTAGGGGGAATTTCCCGTGTTAATTATGTTTTTTGTTAAAGTTTGTCGGGGGGGTTCCCGGGGTTTAATTTTGTTTGTTTTTGTTTGTCATTTTGGGAACCCCCTGTGTTAATTATGTTAAATTTTTTTTTGTTAGTTTTGGTATCCCCGTTTAAATTTTGTTCTGTTAAGTTTGTCAGTTAGGGACTCCCCCGTTTTTTAAAATTTTGTTCTGTTATTTTGGGCAGTTAGGTTTACCCCCCTGTGTAAATTATGTTCTGTTTTTTTTTCAGTTTTGGTGACCCCTGTGTTTTTAAATTTTTCGGGTTTTGTTTTAGGTTGAATCCCCCCCTGTGTTTTTTTTTGTTCTGTTATGTTTGCAGTTAGGGGACTCCCTGTTTAATTATTTCTGTTTTGTTTGTCATTTTGGTGGACTCCCTGTGTTAATTAAAGTTCTGTTATGTTTGGCAGTTAGGGTCCCCGTTTTTAATTATGTTATGTTTGTCAGTTAAGGGGAAATCCCCCGTGTTAATTATTTCGTTTTTTTGTTCCCGTTGGTGACTCCCCCGTTTAAAAATTTTTGTTCGTTTTTGTTTGTCAGTTTTTGGGGACTCCCTGGTTAATTTGTTTTTGTTAAAAGTTTGTCAGGGGGGTCCCCGTGTTTAATTTTGTTTTTTGTTAGGGTTTTTCAGTTTGGTGACTCCTTGTTAATTATTTTTGTTAGGTTTTTTCAGTTAGGTGACTCCCTTGTTAATTTTTGTTCTGTTATGTTTGCGTTAAGGGGGGATCCCTGTGTTTTAAATTTTGTTATGTTTGTCAGTTAGGGGAAATCCCCGTGTTAATTTTTTTCGTTATGTTTGCAGTTAGGTGGGCTCCCTGGTTTAAATTTTGTTCTGTTATGTTTGGGAGTTAGGTGAAACCCCCGTGTTAATTATGTTTTTATGTTTTTCAGGTGACTCCCTGTGTTAATTATGTTTTTGTTATGTTTGTCAGTTAGGTGACTCCCGTGTTTAAAAATGTTCTGTTATGTTTGGGCATTAAGGGGACTCCCTGGGGGGGTTTAAATTTTGTTTTGTTTTTTGTTTGGGCAGTTAGGTGACTCCCGTGGGTTTAAATTTTGTTCTTTATGTTTTTCGTTAGGTGACTCCCGGTTAATTTTTTTGTTATGTTTTTCAGTTAGGTGGGGCTCCCGGTTTAAATTTTTTCTGTTATGTTTGTCAGGGGGGCTTCCCCGTGTTAATTTTGTTCGTTTTTTTTGTCAGGGTTTGGGGAAATCCTGTGTTAATTAAAGTTATTATGTTTTTTTAGTTAGGTGCTCCCTGTGTTAATTTTTTGTTCTGTTATGTTTGTCAAATTAGGGGACTCCTGTGTTAATTTTTGTTCTGTTTTTGTTTGTCGTTAGGTGACTCCCTGTTTAATTATGTTCGTTATGTTTTCAGGTGATCCCTGTGTTAATTATTTGTTATGTTTGGGCAGTTAGGTGAAATCCCGGGGTTAATTATGTTCTGTTTTTGTTTGTCAGTTAGGGGAAATCCCTGTGGGTTTAAATTTGTTTTTGTTTTCCCGGTGACTCCCCGTGTTAATTATGTTTTGTTATTTTTGTCAGGTGACTCCCCGTGTTTAATTTTGTTCGTTAAAGTTTGTCAGTTTTGGTGACTCCCGTTTTAAATTTTTGTTCTGTTTTTGTTTGTCAGTTTTGGGACTCCCTGGTTTAAATTAGTTCTGTTATTTTGTCATTTTGGGACTCCCCGGGGTTTAAATTTTTTTCTGTTAAAGTTTGTCAGGTTATCCCTGTGTTAATTTGTTCTGTTTGTTTGTCAGTTGGTGACTCCCCTTTTTAATTTGTTTTGTTATGTTTGGGCAGTTAGGTGACTCCCCGTGTTAAATTTTTTTTGTTATGTTTTTTCAGTTTGGTGGAACCCGTGTTTAAATTTTTTCTGTTATGTTTGTCAGGGGAAAATCCCCGTGTTAATTATGTTTGTTATGTTTTTCAGTTAGGTGACTCCCTTGTTTTAATTTTTGTTTTGTTTTGTTTGTTAGGTGACTTTCCCCGTGTTAAAATTTTGTTTTGTTTTTTTATTTGAAAATTTTTTTTTTTATGCAATGTCGAGGCTTTGGGAGGTATCCTTTTTAAAGCTCGAAAATTTGGACTTAAAAATTTCAGCAGCAGCAGCAGAAAAGCTGCAGCAACCCGCACCAGCAGCAGCAACGGTAAACAGCAGCACAAGTTTTTCCCAGCAGCAACAGTAACATCAGCAGCGCAAGAGAAAACCCAAAAGCAGCAAAAGTAAATCAGCAGCAGCAAAAACCAAAAGCAGCAACAGTAAAAATTTAAACAGCAACAAGATACCAACCAAACAGCAACAGTAACATCACAGCAAAAAGTACCACCGCAGAACCTAACCCTCAAAGCAGCAAAGTCCAACAGCAAACCAAAAGTAAAACTTTACAGCAGCAAGAGTACCAACAGCAGAACAGTAAAATCACAGCAGCAAGGGGGTACCAGGGAGCAGCAAAAAGTAACAAAACAGCAGCACAAGGTACCAACAGGGAGCAAAAAATAAAATTTAGCAGAGCAAGAGAAACCCAAAAGAGCAACAGTAACATCACAAACAGCAAGGGGTACCAACCCAAACCCAAAAAGTAACAACCAAACACAGCAAGAGTACCAGCCCCAGCAACAGTAACCTCACCCGCAAGAGACCAACACACAACAGTAACCCAGAAGAAGAGTTTCCAAAAGCAGCAACCGGAAAAATCAGCACAGCAAAGGGAAACCCAAAGCGCAACAGTAACATCAGCAGCAGCAAGAGTACCCCGCAGCCCGCCCAAAAGTAAAATCAGGGAGCAGAAGGGGTACCCGCGCAGCAACGGGAAAATCAGCAGCGCAAGAGTTTCCACCGCAGCAAAAGTAACTTTAGCAGCAGCAAGGGGTACCGGGAGCAGCAAAAGGTTTAAAATCAGCCAAAAGTACCACGCAGAAGGTAAAAATATAAAAGGGAGCAAAAGTACCAACAGCACACCCGGGAACATCAGCGCAGCAAGGTACCCAGGGGGAAACAGCAACGGGAACAACACAGCAGCAAGAGTACCAGCAGCAGCAAACAGTAACATCAGCAGCAACAAGAGTACCAACAAACAAACGGAAACCCTCACAACAGCAAAAGACCCAAAAAGCACAACAGGAAAATCAGCAGCAACGGTAACATCAGCAGCAGCAAGAGTACCCGCAACATAACATCAGCAGAGCAAGAGTACCAAAAGCAGCAACGGTTAAAAACAAGGGGGAGCAAGGGGTACCCAAAAGCAGCAACGTAACATCAGCAGCAACGGTAACACCCCAGCAGCAAAAGGGACCAGCAGTAGCAACAGTAAAAATCCGCAAGAAATAAAACCGCAGCAGGGAACGGTAAAAACCCGCAGGTAAGAGTTTCCACGCACAAAAATTTAAAAACAGCGGGAAACCCAAAAGTACCAGTAAACAGCAACGGTAAAAGCAGCAGCAAGATACCCAAAAGCAAACAACAGTAACAGCAGCCCGCAAGAGTACACAAACAGCAAACGGGGAACAGCCCGCAGCAAGAGTAAACCCGTAGCAGAACGGGAACTTTAGCAGTAGCCCAAAAAGTACCAAAAGCAGCAACGGTAACACGCAGCCCGCAAAAGTAAACCCAAAAGCAGAACCCAAGGCACAGCAGCAACGGGAACATTTGCAGCCAAACAAGAGTACCACAACAGTTTAAAATCAGGGACAGCAAGAGTACCAAAAGCAGCAACGGTAACGCGAGCAAGAGTACCAACGCAGCAACAGTAACTCACGCAACGGTAAATTTAGCAGCAGCAAGAGTACCACAGTAGCAACAGTAACATCACAAGAGTACCCGCGGGAGCAACGGTAACATCAGCAGGGAAGGGGGTAAACCCGCAGCAGAAAAAGTAAATCAGCGGCGCAAGAGAACCCTTTGCAGCAACGGTAACAGCAGCAGCAAGGTACCAACAGCAGCAACAGTAACAACAGCACAAACAAGAGTACCAGCCCGCAAACAACGGTTTAAAATCAGAGCCCCAAAAGTACCAGTAGCACCAAAAGGTAACATCCCAAAAAAAATAGCCAAAAGGTTTCCAAACAGCACAACAGTAAATCAGCAGCCAAGAGTACACAGCAGCAACGGGAACACAGCAGCAGCAAAAAGTTCCAGCACACCCCCGGTAACGCAGCAGGGAAGAGTACCAGCCGAAACAAGGGAACTCCCGCAGGGAGCAAGAGTAACCCGAGCAGCAACGGTAACATCAGCAGCCGCAAAATTTCCCAAAAGCAAACCGGGAACAAAACACACAGAAAAAGTACCACAGCACAACGGAACAACAGACACAAAGTACCCGCAGGGAGCAACAGAAAAAATTTACAAACAGCAAGAGTAACCCAAAAGCGCCCAAAGGTAACTCACAAACAGGGAAGAGTACCAGCGCAGCAAAAGTAAAAATTTAGCAGCAGCAAGATTTCCCCAGCACAACGGAAAAGCAGCAGGGAAGAATCCCCGTAGCACAAAAGGTAACATCAGCAGAGCGTAACAGCAGCAGGGAAAAAATTTAAAAATCCAAAAAGAAACAGTAAAAGAAACACCCCACCGCAAAACACAGCAGCAGCGCAGTTGTAACAGCGTTGTATAACAGCAGCAGCAGTAACGGGAACGTCAGCAGCCGCAGGGAGTAACAGCAGCAAACAGTTTAGAACAGCGTAAAAGCAGCAGCAGCAGCAGCAGCAGGGAGCAGCAGGAACAGTAACAACGCAGCAGCAGTAACAGGGAACATCGCAAAGGGGCAGTAACAGCAGAGCAGCGCAATAGTGACGGGACTTTTTCCCTCCCTTTATGTGTAAAAGGGCGAGATTTTGAGAAGGGGTTTTTCCCTTTGGGACTTGACGGAAAGTGTACTTTTAAATGGTTTTATTTTGGGAGTCAGAAAGGGGTGAGCGTTTTTATTCTTAAGGGAACTAAGTCCCTTTAACCGTAACGTTATAAGGTTATTGTTTTACCGTTATCCCCTTTTTTTTCCGTAAACTTTTTTATTTTTCCCCGTAAATATCATCCTGTATCCTATCTTTATTGTTTTGTATTAATTTTTTTTCTTTGTAAACCCTACCTGGACCGATTTTTGCAGTTTCTTTACCCCTAGTCGGGTTTTTTGACCGCCCGAGTTTGAAACCCATAAACCCCGCTTGGGTTTTTTTCCGTTTACCCGCCCTAGTGACCAGGTCAATAATTCCCCGGGGCCCAAAAAGTTTAAATTGGCGAATTTTAACAGGCCCTTTAGAAACCCGGCCTCCTTTTCTGGCCACTTTCATTAGCCAGACACATTCTGCCCGCCTTTCCCTTAGGCCCTTTATAGCTATCACAGTCCCGGCTGATCAAGCCCCCTTTACAAATTTGTTTTGTTCCTCGTGAAGATTTCCACCTGTGTTGCGGTGACGGTAATATTTGTTGGCAGAAGTTGATAGTCATGGACCGCAACTGTCGACTCTGCTCGCGGGTTGTCCCTGTGGTACCACAGCCTATAATCGTTCTTATGCCACCCCAGCGTATAAATGTACTTATGGCAACTCTTCGTGTAATTGCTGCCGCTTTCCCTGCTGCCTGCCACCTTGCTATCCTTCCCGTTGTATTAACTCGTAATGCGCGTGTAATGCATGGATTGGATTGACAATACATGCATATATTGTCAGGTCATGTGAGCGAAACGTTGCCTTAATACATGTCTCATTATCTTGCATGTGTGTCCATCTACCTAACCTCAGAGTTTCTTATGCCTGTATGGACTTGAAGGAGCTGGATGGTTACTATACACAAGTGAGTCTTTATCTATCTTGTAAGGAGCCTTGATCCATCTTGGAGGAGCCTTGGTCCATCTTGTAGGAGCCTTGGTCCATCTTGTAGGAGCCTTGGTCCATCTTCCAGGAGCCTTGATCCATCTTGAACTCGCCCAAAGGTTCTTGCACTTGTCAACGTGACCACGGTAGAGACCAGATTTTGTAGGTCTCGTGCAGTTAGATGCCGGGCCTGCGTCTCCTTCTGACATCCATTTTTATCTATGATGACATCAGGAAGGCTTCCCCAGGCATCTCGTGAGCTCCTCACGTGACTCCACAGTTTGTCAGGACTCTGGTCATTACTACTGAATGCTGAGTGGAAGCATTATCGTCATGCAAGATGACTAATTCTACCCTTGTGTTGTGTGCGTCTTCGAGAAATAAAAGCACTATTCGATATTTCTTAGGTTAGCCTTAATAAGGCTCCACTTAGAATATACATAAATATGTGTATGAAAATACAAAGCGAAAATAGAAAAAAACACCTGAGCGCTTTCACGCGCTTACACATCTTTAGAGGAATAGGTGTCGGGAAGGGTCCTTAAGTGGAGTACAGGTGATAAATGATCATCACTGAGACGGTAAACTGGTATATTGAGAATAGGTAGTAGGTAGCCCAGCCTGCAGCGTTCTGTCTGCCTGAGATTACGTGTCTGACTACCTCTCACTCCGGGGCGTCTAGCAAGGTTTGAACTCTGCTGACCTGACAGTATTTGAAGTCCGTGGCATCACTGTGATTTCGTGTATAGGAAGAAGAGGCAAGAGAAGTACATTTTGTTTTAAAAACTAATGTAATACCTTACTCTTCTTCCTATTCCTTTGAAGATGTGTGTATAAGCACATGAAAGCGCTCAGGTTTTTTTTTGTTTTCACCGTGGTGTTTTTATATGTAATCACGTGTTTTATTGTGATTTCTTCGTGTGTGTGTGTGTGTGTGTGTGTGTGTGTGTGTGTGTGTGTGTGTGTATATTATATATATATATATATATATATATATATATATATATATATATATATATATATATATATATATATATATATATATGTCGTGCCGAATAGGCAGAACTTGCGATTTTGGCTTAAATAGCAACGCTCATCTTGCCATATAGGACAAGTGAAAATTTGTGTATACAATAATTTCGCCAAAATCATTCTGAACCTAACGAAAAAAATATATTTCACTGTATTTGTTAAGTATTAAATTATTGTAAACAAATCTAAAATATATTTTGTTGGGTTAGGCTAAAATAAATTGTTCTTGTTATAATAAGGTTAGGTAAGTTTTCTAAGTTCCTTTTGGTGCAAAATTATAAATTTACATCAACATTAATGGAAAATATATATCTTTAAACGTATAAGAGAAAATTTTAGAAAGGACTTAATTTTAAATGAGTTCTTGCTAATTGACCAGTTTTACATATTCGGCACGACATATATATATATATATATATATATATATATATATTATATATATATATATATATATATATATATATATATATATATATAATATTGTAACCATGAACGAGTGATAGTGAATCAATAACAAACACTGCAACTAGCCGAGGATTCGAACGCATGTCCTTTTGGCCTGCCTCATGGTGAGCGAAAATCACATGACTCTCTAACCCACATGACCACGCAATCTGAGCTAATTTCATTTTAATACCAGTTTTACCTATTTGGCGTGACATACATACATATATATATATATATATATATATATATAATATATATATATATAATATGCAATAAGATCACAGTAAACAGGTGATTTCAGAATATGCAAACAACCACTCTGAAAGAATAGAGAAATTCCAAGCGCTTTCGTGACTACTCACATTATCAAGGAACTATGAAAGTAGCTTCCTTGGATGCTTTACTTTCATAGTTCCTTGATAATGTGAGTAATCACGAAAGCGCTTGGAATTTCTCTATTCTTTCAGAGTGGTTGTTTTGCATATATTATAATATATATTATATTATATATATATATATATAATATATATATATATATATATATAATATATAACACATGGGCCGTCTCCCAGCAAGGTAGGATTTGAGATGGTCAGAAGCATAAAGATCAGAGCTTAAATGGCCCTGTGAACTGCAGCATCCTTCATAGAACAGGCACTGTACTTCCAGAACTCAACTACGACTAACCGGTTTACCATGAATCTCTTAATGAATGTTTCCTTGCCCATGCTCCAACAACACGTCGTGAAAACCACTTTCCTCCCCTTTGCTCTAACGCGCTCATGCATGTCTGTTGAATGTTTAAACCCCTAGCCCTCATAGTCTCCTTTATTCCCTCCGTCCAACAATTCTTTGGACGACCTCTGTCCATCCATTCTACTCTTGATTTATGTATCCTAGTCATCATATATTTTTTTCTATCATCTCTGAATACCCAAACTATCTCAGCAACCCTTCCTCAGCCATCTGAATTAATTAAACTTTGGTAACACAACACCTAATCTCCACTCTCCGAATTCTCTGCATAATATTCACACCACACACCACCATGAAACACATCTCTAGTGCTTCCAGCCTCTTCGTTACTTCACGCCCATACAACAGTGTTGGGCTCCACTATACTCTGGTACAATCCCCACTTTTTCCTCTATGAATAAAGTTTTTTGTCTGCACAGATTTCTCACAGGAAAGGTAGCATATTGACGCCGGCCTGAGTGGGACAGGTCAGCCTCAACACGCTACCTTTTCCATAAGAAAACTTCCCCTCAATCTACCTGTTGCT
>NC_069413.1:47404180-47521680 GCF_026875155.1 Cherax quadricarinatus | reverse complement strand
ATAAATTGAGAGGTATCAGGGATATCAGAGCTGGAAACTGTATAGAGAGATTGTTCACTACCTGCATAGTCATTAACGTATTTGAATTAGTAACAACAAATAATTAAAAGTACCTGGAATGTACTCTTTTGAGAAAATATAGATACCCGCTGACATAAACTTGCAAGATACTAGAGGGCCTAGTCGCAAATCTTCACACTATCACAACAGTGTACTGGAGAGAGATATGAGGAGCCGTAAAATAGACCCTGTGAAAAGTAAGGGGTGACATAGGCAATGTAAGGAACACTGTGTCAACATCCGTGGTCGAAGGCTATTCAACCTACTTCCAGCAAATATTAGAAATTTTTATAGTGGAACATGTGTAGGCGTTTTTAAGAATAAACTGGATCACTAACTCCGCAAAGTGCCTAGCTGTCATGAATATGGCCCAGAAGGGTCGTTAAAGCAACAGCCTGATTGAACAGGGAATCAGTAAGGAAAACCTGGCCTAGGCGGGACTGAGAGGAGAGAAATATTCACGAAACTATCCACATGTATATCATATCTTGATTATATATACATCTCGGTGTACATTTACTTAGATCTAGGTACACTCGCTGAGCAAGAAAGGTGTAAGTGAATTGGAGAGGGAGAGAGAGGAGTAAGGGAGGGGTGAAGGGAGAGTAAGGAAGGGGTAAGTGTGAGGGGGAAGTGAGAGCAAGGAAGGGGTATGGGGAAGGGAGGCTAGGGGTGGTGTGCCTGGGTAATAGGTTACATCCTCACTGCTGCTCAACTGCCCACCCATTGTACTGACCTCTACTTGACCATGTACTGTGTGGTGCTCCTGTGGTGCTGCTGGTTTTGATAAGCTGAGGATACTGGTATTCCTAATAGCTTTCCCTGTAATCTTGATATTCCTGATAGCATACACTGGAATGCTGGTATTGCTGGTGGCATGTCTCAGGATTGTGGTATTCCTGATGACATGCTTCTGCATGCCACAATAGACAACATAATCAGTAACTTGGGATGCCGGGAGCCTTATATGAAAACTACCAAGATATGTCCTTCAGTCTCTCTCTTGGTAGCTGTGATGTTGACCCTTGTAATGTAATACACTTTATAAAAAGTGTTACTGTTACTGTTATTACGATTACTACTAATATTATAACTACCTCCACTGTTGTTACTACTACCACTACTAGCTACTGCTACTAATTTCTGCTACTAACTACTGCTACTATCTACTTCTACTTACTAGTGCTACTAACTACTTCTACTTACTATTGCTACTAACTACTACTACTAACTACTACTACTACTACTAACTACTACTACTACTACTACTACTATCCTGCCTCTACATATAGCTTGTTCTCTCTCATACTCCTAAGGTATTTGAAGTGATGAAGGACCCAGCACCGTAACGTGTCCAACGAAAATAACCTCAGTAAATGCTTTTGTGCTTATTTCCCTTAAAAAAGTAGCTTGTACAACAAGCTTTTATTGTGAGAACATTTCGATCTGTGTCAATCTTTATGAATTTATTCGACTTGATAAAGCTCTACACAGCTTGACGCATGCTTGAGCGCTGGTCCTGCAGCAGCCACTGCAGGGCTTGCCGCCCCTCCTTCCCTCCCAAGTATTATGGAATTCGATTTCATTATTCATTATTGATTATGGATTCTTATTGAGATTTTCTTGTAATTAATTTTTCTTTCGTGTCTTTGCAGAGGCGGGAGGCCGTGCCGGATGTCTTCGATGAAGGTACTGGTAATTAGTCTTGTGTTTTTGTTTGTCTTTTGTCTGGCTGGTGATGACGAACCTTCAGCAGCCGTCACCAGCCGAATGCCTCCACCATACACTTGCTGGTGCGTCATTAGCCGATATTTCGTCAAATATTTTTCATAATGAACCACCATTATCAATGATATATGAATGTGGACGAGGTATCCAGCTAGATAGTATATACTTGGAGTCTACCTGGAGGGTATTCCTGGGATCAGCGCCCCCGAGGCCCGGTCCACGACCAGGCCTCCCGGTGGATCAGGGCCTGATCAACCAGGCTGTTACTGCTGGCCGCACGTAGTTCAGCGTACGAACCACAGCCCGGCTGATCCGGCACAGATTTTAAAGTATCTGTCCAGCTCCCTCTTGAAGGCGGCCAGGGGCCTATTGGTAATTTCCCTTATGCTTGGTGGGAGGCTGTTGAACAGTCTTGGGCCCCGGATACTTATGGTGTTTTCTTTTAGTGTACTAATGGCGCCCCTACTTTTCATTGTGGGTATTTTGCACCGCCTGCCCAGACTTTTACTTTCGTAGGGAGTGATTTCTGTGTGCAGATTCGGGACCATTCCTAGGATTTTCCAAGTGTAGATTATGATATATCTCTCTTGCCTGCGTTCCAGCGAGTACAAGTCAAGTGCTTCCAAGCGTTCCCAGTAGTTGAGGTGTCTGATAGAACTTATATGTGCAGTAAAGACTGTACTCTCTCTAGATCTGCAGTTCCATCTGGTTTGAACAGAGAGGTTAATATACAGCAATATTCTAGCCTAGAGGGAACATGTGATTTGAAAAGGATCATCATTGGCTTGGTATCTCTTGTTCTCATTATCCATCCTATCATTTTCTTTGCAGTTGTGATCGTGGCACTGTTGGGATCCTTGAAAGTGAGATCCTCAGACATTACCACTCCCAGGTCCCTCACATTATTTTTCCGCTCTATTGCATGATCAGAATTTGTAGTATACTCAGTACTAGTTGTTATCTCCTCCAGTTTTCTATAACAGAGTAGTTGGAATTTGTCTTCATTGAACATCATATTGTTTTCCGTTGCCCATTGGAAAACTTGGTTTATATATTCTTGGAGGTTAACCGTCTCATGCAGATCCTAGTATCGTCTGCAAAGCATGATACGGTGCTGTGGATTACATCTCTGTCTATGTCTGATATGAGGAACAGGATGAGGGCGAGTACTGTGCCTTGTGGAACAGAGCTTTTCACTATGGCAGCTTCCTATTAAACTCTGTTGACCACTGCTATTTGTGTTCGATTGGTTAGAAAATTGAAGATCCATCTCCTCACTTTGCCAGTTATTCCTTTAGCACGTATTTTATGCGCTATTACGCCATGATCGCTCTTGTCAAACGCTTTTGCAACGTCTGTGTATACTACAAATGCATTGTTTTTCTTCTAGTGCATCCAAGACCATATCATAGTGATCCAGTAGTTGCGAGAGGCAGGAGCGACCTGCCCTGAACCCATGTTGCCCTGGATTGTGCAGTTTTTGGGAATCCAGGTGATTTGCAATCGTGCTTCTTAGCACTCTTTCAAAGATTTTTATGGTGTGGGACGTTAGAGCTATTGGTCTATAATTTTTAGGTATTGCTTTTCTGCCACCTTTATAGAGTGGGGCTATATCCGTTGTTTTAAGTGACTGCGGAATTTCACCCATGTCTAAACTCCTTCTCCATAGTATACTTAGGGCACGCAAAAGGGGTTTCTTGCAGTTTTTAATGAACACAAGGCGAATGATGTTACATGCGTCTACGCGCTCCGGCAAATGTACAACACTGAATTATCTCCGAGCAGATGCAGTCTGTTATATTCCGCAGCGACCTCTCTCTGACTTTGTTCTTCCTTACTCAGAGACATCATGGGGATTTGTATACACAGAAAGTCACAAACTGGCACGTATGGGATATCCTGATGCACTGTTGTCAACCAAGAATTAGGGTCAATGTTTGATTCACTTTCAATTTATTCCCAAAAGTAAATGTTATTGCAAACCAAATATTAACGGTGATCAAGAATTTCCTGAAGGATTTGTTGGTGTAATGATTGTTTGTGTTTACTGAAACTAAACAATAACTTAAAATTTGGGAAGTAAATAAGGAATGCGAACAATGAAGAAACTCGCACAAAAGTAAACTTAGGTGTTTACTTAATGTAAGAAGAAGTTTGTAAATGTTACCAGTCGTCATACGAGTTCATCAAGATACAAAGAAAATACCTACTCTCCTGCCAGAGTGCAAAACATTTAGTAAGCTTCCGTTTCACACACACACACACACACACACACACACACACACACACACACACACACACACACACACACACACACACACACACACATGTGATGGTAGTACCTCCTGGATGGTTACTGATTGCCATCACATTACCTCCATTACAACTTAAATACATTTAGAACTTAATTAATTTTGAGAAAAATAACAGTGATTAATAAAAAAATAATTGCATATATACTAGCAATAGGTGAAACAATTTTAAAGAGCTATTAGCAGAATAAATTACTTTTTACACTGAATCTAAAAATACGTTTATATACCTGGAGAAAAAGATGCAAATGAACAATTTAAATACGAACGTTTGAGTCAAGAATTAAAATATAATTCTTATAAAGAAAGGAATTAACCATTATTTTTGTATTTAAGTGTGGAGCTGAACGTTACAAACACACAACTTCTCTCAGGGTGGTGCTACCACCAGTTACTGACACAGAACTTCTCTCTGGGTGGTGCTACCACCAGTTACTGACACAGAACTTCTCTCTGGGTGGTGCTACCACCAGTTACTGACACAGAACTTCTCTCTGGGTGGTGCTAGTACCAGTTACTGACACAACCTCTCTCAGGGTAGTGCTAGTATCAGTTACCGACACAGAACCTCTCTCAGGGTGGTGCTAGCACCAGTTACTTACACAGAACTTCTCTCTGGGTGGTGCTAGTACCAGTTACTGACACAGAACTTCTCTCAGGGTGGTGCTACCACCAGTGACTGACACAGAACTTCTCTCTGGGTGGTGCTACCACCAGTTACTGACACAGAACCTCTTTCAGGATGGTGCTACCACCAGTTACTGACACAGAACTTCTCTCTGGGTGGTGCTAGTACCAGTTACTGACACAGAACTTCTCTCAGGGTGGTGCTACCACCAGTGACTGACACAGAACTTCTCTCTGGGTGGTGCTACCACCAGTTACTGACACAGAACCTCTTTCAGGATGGTGCTACCACCAGTTACTGACACAGAACTTCTCTCAGGGTGGTGCTAGTACTAGTTACTGAAACAGAATTTCTCTCTGGGTGGTGCTAGCACGAGTTACTGACACAGAACTTCTCACATGGTGGTGCTACCACCAGTTACTGACACATAACTTCTCTCGGGGTGGTGCTAGCACCAGTTACTGACACAGAACTTCTCTCAGGGTGGTGCTAGTACTAGTTACTGACACAACCTCTCTCAGGGTAGTGCTAGTATCAGTTACCGACACAGAACCTCTCTCAGGGTGGTGCTAGCACCAGTTACTGACACAGAACTTCTCTCTGGGTGGTGCTAGTACCAGTTACTGACACAACCTCTCTCAGGGTAGTGCTAGTATCAGTTACCGACACAGAACCTCTCTCAGGGTGGTGCTACCACCAGTGACTGACACAGAACTTCTCTCTTGGCGGTCCTAGTACCAGTTACTGACACAGAACTTCTCTCAGGGTGGTGCTACCACCAGTGACTGACACAGAACTTCTCTCTGGGTGGTACTACCACCAATTACTGACACAGAACCTCTTTCAGGGTGATGCTACCACCAGTTACTGACAAAGAACTTCTCACATGGTGGTGCTACCACCAATTACTGACACACAACTTCTCTCTGGGTGGTGCTACCACCAGTTACTGACACAGAACTTCTCTCGGGGTGGTGCTAGCACCAGTTACTGACACAGAACTTCTCTCTGGGTGGTGCTACCACCAGTTACTGACACAGAACTTCTCTCGGGGTGGTGTTAGCACCAGTTACTGACACAGAACTTCTCTCGGGGTGGTGCTAGCACCAGTTACTGACACACAACTTCTCACATGGTGGTGCTACCACCAGTTACTGACACATAACTTCTCTCGGGGTGGTGCTAGCACCAGTTACTGACACAGAACTTCTCTCTGGGTGGTGCTACCACCAATTACTGACACAGAACTTCTCTCGGGGTGGTGCTAGCACCAATTACTGACAGAACTTCTCTCAGGGTGGTGCTACCACCAGTTACTGACACACAGCTTCTCTCGGGGTGGTGCTAGCACCAGTTACTGACACATAACTTCTCTCGGGGTGGTGCTAGCATCAGTTACTGACACAGAACTTCTCTCTAGGTGGTGCTAGTACCAGTTACTGACACAGAACCTCTCTCAGGGTGGTGCTACCACCAGTTACTGACAGAACTTATCTCAGGGTGGTGCTACGACCAGTTACCGACACAACTTCTCTCGGGGTGGTGCTAGCACCAATTACTGACACAGAACTTCTTTCTGGGTGGTGCTACTACCAGTTACTGACACAGAACTTCGCTCGAGTTGGTGCTAGCACCAGTTACTGACACATAACTTCTCTCTGGGTGGTGCTACCACCAGTTACTGACACAGAACTTCTCTCTGCGTCGTGCTAGCACCAGTTACTGACACAGAACTTCTCACATGGTGGTGCTAGCACCAGTTACTGACACATAACTTCTCTCAGGGTGGTGCTAGCATCAGTTGCTAACACAGAACTTCTATCTGGGTGGTGCTACCACCAGGTACTGACAGAATTTCTCTCAGGGTGGTGCTAGCACCAGTTACTGACACAGAACTTCTCTCGGGGTGGTACTAGCACCAGTTACTGACACAGAACTTCTCTGGGGGTGGTGCTAGCATCAGTTACTGACACAGAACTTCTCTCATGGTGGTACTAGTATCAGTTACTGACACAGAACTTTTCTCAGGGTGGTGCTAGCACCAGTTACTAACACAACTTCTCTCAGGGTGGTGCTAGCACCAGTTACTGACAGAACTTTTCTCAGGGTGGTGCTAGCATCAGTTACTGGTTCGTTTATACTTCACATTAAGTGCACCTCAGATCTCAATGTCCTTTCTGTCCTTCCGTCCAATTGTCCGTCCATCGGTCTGTCCCTTCGTCCGACCGTGTATGCCTTCGTCCATAATTTCGTTCGCTTTTCCGTCCGTTCATCTCTACATATATTTGTTCTTCTATCCCTCCATCCATCTATCTATACGGCTGTCCGTTTATCCCTACCTCCGTCCATCTGTCCCTCCGTCTCTGCTCTTCCGTTCGTCATTTCTTCTACAACCATGTGATTGTCTGTCCCACACGTTTGTCTCGGCACGTCTGCCCGTCCACCCATCTGTCCACCAAGCAGTACGGCTGCCCGCCCATACATCAATTGCCCTCCCCCCCCCCTCTTCTCTTCATTAGGTTTCCTGGTTGCATATTCTACTATTTTAGTTCCAGTACTTGAATTAAATATTCGAATATTTAAACTGTTCCACGATCCAACCATTTTTATATTATTTTCAAGTCTTTACTCTTTGCAAACAAAACCAAAAATCCTAACAGTACTCTTTGAACTGTTGGATTTTTGTGTACTCTTATATCACGACCACAACTCCAACAGAAGCAGGCACTCATCAGCTGTTTTGTTGCCTCGTAGCTACGGATGTATCAATCAGGATATAATTTGGCGTTCCTGAAGTACTGAAAGTGGTTTAAATTTGTGTTTTCGCTCAAGTGGATATCTCTGAGCAACACTTAACTCGCCGAGGCTCTCAAACTGCACCGACCTTCTCCAGGCTCAGTGTTTTGAGGCCTGTACACCAGTCACAGATATACCCTGCCTGTACTGCGGTAGTCATCTCTACGGCCTGTACACTAGTCACAGGTACACCCTGCCTGTACTGCGGTAGTCATCTCTACGGCCTGTACACTAGTCACAGGTACACCCTGCCTGTACTGCGGTAGTCATCTCCACGGCCTGTACACTAGTCACAGGTACACCCTGCCTGTACTGCGGTAGTCATCTCCACGGCCTGTACACTAGTCACAGATACACCCTGCTTGTACTGTGGTAGTCGTCTCCACGGCCTGTACACCAGTCACAGATACACCCTGCCTGTACTGTGGTAGTCATCTCCACGGCCTGTACACCAGTCACAGGTACACCCTGCCTGTACTGTGGTAGTCATCTCCACGGCCTGTAACCAGTCACAGATATACCCTGCCTGTACTGTGGTAGTCATCTCCACGGCCTGTACACCAGTCACAGGTGCACCCTGCCTGTACTGTGGTAGTCATATCCACGGCCTGTACACCAGTCACAGGTACACCCTGCCTGTGCTGTGGTAGTCATCTCCACGGCCTGTACACCAGTCACAGGTACACCCTGCCTGTACTGTGGTAGTCATATCCACGGCCTGTACACCAGTCACAGGTACACCCTGCCTGTACTGTGGTAGTCATCTCCACGGCCTGTACACCAGTCACAGGCACACCCTGCTTGTACTGTGGTAGTCATCTCCATGGCCTGTACACCAGTCACAGGTACACCCTGCCTGTACTGTGGTAGTCATCTCCACGGCCTGTACACCAGTCACAGCTACAACCTGCCTATACTGTGGTAGTCATCTCCACGGCCTGTACACCAGTCAGAGATATACCCTGCCTGTACTGTGGTAGTCATCTCCACGGCCTGTACACCAGTCACAGGTACACATTGCCTGTGCTGTGGTAGTCATCTCCACGGCCTGTACATCAGTCACAGGTACACCCTGCCTGTACTGTGGTAGTCATCTCCATGGCTTTTACACCAGTCACAGGTACACCCTGCCTGTACTGTGGTAGACATCTCCACTGCCTGCACACCAGTCACAGGTACACCCTGCCTGTACTGGGGTTGTCATCTCAACGGCCTGTACACCAGTCACAGGTACACCCTGCCTGTACTGTGGTAGTCATCTCCACGGCCTGTACACCAGTCACATGTACACCATGCCTGTACTGTGGTAGTCATCTCCACGGCCTGTACACCAGTCACAGGTACACCCTGCCTGTACTGTGGTAGTTATCTCCACGGCCTGTACACCAGTCACAGGTACACCCTGCCTGTACTGCGGTAGTCATCTCCACGGCCTGTACAACAGTCACAGGTACACCCTGCCTGTACTGCGGTAGTCATCTCAACGGCCTGTACACCAGTCACAGGTACACCCTGCCTGTACTGCGGTAGTCATCTCCACGGCCTGTACACCAGTCACAGGTTCACCCTGCCTGTACTGCGGTAGTCATCTCCACGGCCTGTTCACCAGTCACAGGTACACCCTGCCTCTACTCTCGTAGTAATCGCGACGACCTGTACACCAGTCACAGGTACACCCTGCCTGTACTGTGGTAGTCATCTCCACGGCCTGTACACCAGTCACAGGTACACCCTGCCTGTACTCTGGTAGTCATCTCCACGGTCTGTACACCAGTCACAGGTACACCCTGCCTGTACTGCGGTAGTCATCTCGACGGCCTGTACACCAGTCACAGGTACAGCCTGACTGTACTCTGGTAGTCATCTCCACGGCCTGTACACCAGTCACAGGTACACCCTGCCAGTACTGTGGTAGTCATCTCCACGGCCTGTACACCTGTCACAGGTACACCCTGCCTGTACTCTGGTAGTCATCTCCACGGTTTGTACACCAGTGACAGGTACACCCTGCCTCTACTGTGGTAGTCATCTCCACGGCCTGTACACCAGTCACAGGTACACCCTGCCTGTACTGTGGTAGTCATGTCCACGGCCTGTACACCAGTCACAGGTACACCCTGCCTGTACTGTGGTAGTCATCTCCACGGCCTGTACACCAGTCACAGGTACACTCTGCCTGTGCTCTGGTAGTCATCTCCACGGCCTCTACACCAGTCACAGGGGCACCCTGCCCGTACTCTGGTAGTCATCTCCACGGCCTGTACACCAGTCACAGGTACACCCTGCCTGTACTGCAGTAGTCATCTCCACGGCCTGTACACCAGTCACAGGTACATCCTGCCTGTACTCTCGTAGCCATCTCCACGGCCTGTACACCAGTCACAGGTACACCCTGCCTGTACTGCGGTAGTCATCTCCACGGCCTGTACACCAGTCACAGGTACACCCTGCCTGTACTCTGGTAGTCATCTCCACGGCCTGTACACCAGTCACAGGTACACCCTGCCTGTACTGTGGTAGTCATCTCCACGGCCTGTACACCAGTCACAGGTACACCCTGCCTGTACTGTGGTCGTCATCTCCACGGCCTGTACACCAGTCACAGTTACACCCTGCCTGTACTGTGGTAGTCATCTCCTCGGCCTGTACACCAGTCACAGGTACACCCTGCCTGTACTGTGGTAGTCATCTCCTCGGCCTGTACACCAGTCACAGGTACACCCTGCCTGTACTGTGGTAGTCATCTGCACGGCCTGTACACCAGTCACAGGCACACCCTGCCTGTACTGTGGTAGTCATCTTCACGGCCTGTACACCAGTCACAGGTACACCCTGCCTGTAATCTGGTAGTCATCTCCACGGCCTGTACACCAGTCACAGGTACACCCTGACTGTATTCTGGTAGTCATCTTCACGGCCTGTACACCAGCCACAGTTACACCCTGCCTGTACTGTGGTAGTCATCTCCACGGCCTGTACACCAGTCACAGGTACACCCTGCCGGTATTCTGGTAGTCATCTCCACGGCCTGTACACCAGTCACAGGCACACCCTGCCTGTATTCTGGTAGTCATCTCCACGGCCTGTACACCAGTCACAGTTATACCCTGCCTGTACTGTGATAGTCATCTCCACGGCCTGTACACCAGTCACAGGTACACCCTGCCTGTACTGTGGTAGTCATCTCCACGGCCTGTACACCAGTCACAGGCACACCCTGCCTGTATTCTGGTAGTCATCTCCACGGCCTGTACACCAGTCACAGTTATACCCTGCCTGTACTGTGATAGTCATCTCCACGGCCTGTACACCAGTCACAGGTACACCCTGCCTGTACTGTGGTAGTCATCTCCACGGCCTGTACACCAGTCACAGGTACACCCTGCCTGTACTGTTGTAGTCATCTCCACGGCCTGTACACCAGTCACGGGTACACCCTGCCTGTACTGCGGTAGTCATCTCCACGGTTTGTACACCAGTCACAGGTACACCCTGCCTGTACTGTGGTAGTCATGTCCACGGCCTGTACACCAGTCACAGGTACACCCTGCCTGTAACTGTGGTAATCATCTCCACGGCCTGTACACCAGTCACAGGTACACTCTGCCTGTGCTCTGGTAGTCATCTCCACGGCCTCTACACCAGTCACAGGTGCACCCTGCCTGTACTCTGGTAGTCATCTCCACGGCCTGTACACCAGTCACAGGTACACTCTGCCTGTACTGCGGTAGTCATCTCCACGGCCTGTACACCAGTCACAGGTACACTCTGCCTGTACTGCGGTAGTCATCTCCACGGCCTGCACACCAGTCACAGGTACACCCTGCCTGTACTGTGGTAGTCATCTCCACGGCCTGCACACCAGTCACAGGTACACCCTGCCTGTACTGTGGTAGTCATCTCCACGGCCTGCACACCAGTCACAGGTACACCCTGCCTGTACTGTGGTAGTCATCTCCACGGCCTGCACACCAGTCACAGGTACACCCTGCCTGTACTGTGGTAGTCATCTCCACGGCCTGCACACCAGTCACAGGTACACTCTGCCTGTACTCTGGTAGTCATCTCCACGGCCTGTACACCAGTCACAGGTACACCCTGACTGTATTCTGGTAGTCATCTTCACGGCCTGTACACCAGCCACAGTTACACCCTGCCTGTACTGTGGTAGTCATCTCCACGGCCTGTACACCAGTCACAGGTACACCCTGCCGGTATTCTGGTAGTCATCTCCACGGCCTGTACACCAGTCACAGGCACACCCTGCCTGTATTCTGGTAGTCATCTCCACGGCCTGTACACCAGTCACAGTTATACCCTGCCTGTACTGTGATAGTCATCTCCACGGCCTGTACACCAGTCACAGGTACACCCTGCCTGTACTGTGGTAGTCATCTCCACGGCCTGTACACCAGTCACAGGTACACCCTGCCTGTACTGTTGTAGTCATCTCCACGGCCTGTACACCAGTCACGGGTACACCCTGCCTGTACTGCGGTAGTCATCTCCACGGTTTGTACACCAGTCACAGGTACACCCTGCCTGTACTGTGGTAGTCATGTCCACGGCCTGTACACCAGTCACAGGTACACCCTGCCTGTACTGTGGTAATCATCTCCACGGCCTGTACACCAGTCACAGGTACACTCTGCCTGTGCTCTGGTAGTCATCTCCACGGCCTCTACACCAGTCACAGGTGCACCCTGCCTGTACTCTGGTAGTCATCTCCACGGCCTGTACACCAGTCACAGGTACACTCTGCCTGTACTGCGGTAGTCATCTCCACGGCCTGTACACCAGTCACAGGTACACTCTGCCTGTACTGCGGTAGTCATCTCCACGGCCTGCACACCAGTCACAGGTACACCCTGCCTGTACTGTGGTAGTCATCTCCACGGCCTGCACACCAGTCACAGGTACACCCTGCCTGTACTGTGGTAGTCATCTCCACGGCCTGCACACCAGTCACAGGTACACCCTGCCTGTACTGTGGTAGTCATCTCCACGGCCTGCACACCAGTCACAGGTACACCCTGCCTGTACTGTGGTAGTCATCTCCACGGCCTGCACACCAGTCACAGGTACACTCTGCCTGTACTCTGGTAGTCATCTCCACGGCCTGTACACCAGTCACAGGTACACCCTGTCTGTACTCTGGTAGTCTACCTTATTACTTGTTCTTTGCTACTTATTTTTGTTCATTGTTGGTTGTTCTTGTTCTCTGCTGCTAGTTCTTATCTGCTACTTGTGCTTATTCTTTGCTACCTGTTCTTGTTCTCTGCTACTTGTTCTTGTTCTCTGCTACTTGTTCTTGTTCTCTGCTACTTGTTCTTGTTCTCTGCTACTTGTTCTTGTTCTCTGCTACTTGTTCTTGTTCTCTGCTACTTGTTCTTGTTCTCTGCTACTTGTTCTTGTTCTCTGCTACTTGTTCTTGTTCTCTGCTACTTGTTCTTGTTCTCTGCTACTTGTTCTTGTTCTCTGCTACTTGTTCTTGTTCTCTGCTACTTGTTCTTGTTCTCTGCTACTTGTTCTTGTTCTCTGCTACTTGTTCTTGTTCTCTGCTACTTGTTCTTGTTCTCTGCTACCTGTTCTTTTTCTCTGCTACTTGTTCTTGTTCTCTGCTACTTGTTGATCTCTGCCATTTGTTTTTTGTTCACTGTTACCTGTTCTTCTCTGTTGTTGGTTCTTGTTCCCTTTTCTGTTGGTTATTCTTGTTTTCTTTTGCTTGTTCTTGTTCTGTTGGTTGTTCTTATGTTTCTTGTTCTGTTGTTTTTTTTCTTGTTGTTCTTGTTCTGTTGATCTTGTTCTCTGTTGCTTCTTGTTCTCTGTTGCTTGTTCTTGTTTTCTGTTGCTTGGTCTTTGTTTTCTGTTGCTTGTTCTTGTTCTCTGTTGCGTGTTCATGCTCTGTTGCGTGTTTTTGTTTTCTGTTGCTTGGTTTTTGTTTTCTGTTGCTTGTTCTTGTTCTCTGTTGCGTGTTCTTGCTCTCTGTTGCGTGTTCTTGTTTTCTGTTGCTTGTTTTTTCTTGTTGCTTGTTCTTGTTCTCTGCTGCTGCTTCTTATTTTAGTTTGCTGCTCCTTGTTTTTGTTTTGTTTCTTGTTTTATTTCTCTGCTACTTGTTATTTTACTACTTTTCTTTTCCTTTGTTATTTTTCTCTTCTACGTGTTCTTCGTCTTTGCTACTTGTTCTTTTTCTCTGCTGCTAGTTCTTGTTCTCTACTTGTTCTTGTCCTTGTTAGTTGCTCTTATTCTTTGTTACTTGTTTTTGTTTTTTGTTATTTTTTGCTATTTATTCTCTGCTACTTATTCTTGTTATCTAATTTAGAAGCATGAAGACGGAACATTTTATATCAGAGCCGCTGGAAGAAGTGGAGCGGCGCAGCAATTGAAGACACTATTGCATGTGGGCGGGGCCCACTAGTTCGTCATCACTGTACTAGATCGTTAAAGCTTGCTACACAGGCGGAACACCTTAATGAAGATACCCAATGAAGCTACCTAGGAGTATTATTCATCATCTTGCGAGGCTTGGTCATGGACCGGGCCGCGGGGGCGTTGATCCCCAGCACACCCTCCAGGTAATACCAGTACCCACCACCATTTACTACCACCCACCAACAACCATCACTAGTCTACCTTCATCCAGAGCGCAGTCTTACCCTGTCAGTAAAACTTACTAGTGCTAGTCGCTAGTAGTACATTATCGTTGTTGCCACCACCAAGATACCTCATTACTATCTGAAACTACCTAATAACCCCAATGATGCAATTAGCGTAATATTCGGGCAATTATCACAGCTTAAGTCCCCGGTCCCCTGGAAGCAAGGGGCGTTTTATGAGGGAGTAATTAAGGTAGCTCCAAGCATGAGACTAGTGCTGCTGTTATTGTTCTTATTACTCCTTAATTAAAGATATTTGTCTCAATTTTGGCTAATTGCTCCAAGTGATTGTTAATTATTAACTGTAAGTCTACGGAGACTGTTCTTCATTACTTTCACAGCTGGAAGATAAATTCTCTCTGGGAGTTTCTCTCGAAATTACTGAACGAAGGATCGAGCATTCACTACTACTTGAGCTGAAAGATCCACACGGGTTTAGCGCTTCAGAAATATAATAAATTATTATTATTATTATTATTATTATTATTATCATGGGGCGCTTAATAAAAAAAATCGTGTACTTGGGTAAAGAGCATGAAATCATACACAGGTGAGTTGAATCCTACTCATTATTTTTAGACGTGGATGCACGCCAGCAACCCCCCTCCCTTCATGGTAGCTCTCACGGCCATTATTTTCTGAAATAGTCGCCAGTTTCTTCAAATGTCTATATCTTTGGAAGTATACCAGCCGGAATCATGGTCTTCGTGTCTGAATGTATAGTTTTGAGGTCAAAGCCACTGGACACAACCTTTCGAGGACGACCCCTACCCCGCCTTCCTTCCCCTATAGATTTATATGCTTTCCATGTCATTCTACTTTGATCCATTCTCTCTAAATGACCAAACCACCTCAACAATACTGCACTCATATACCGAGAAACCATATTTATATATGAAGAAACATAATTTTTATTGTTAAACAGAGTAGGGAACAATATCTGATTGACAATTTAAGTAAATATGATAACTTTGGTGTTTAGTGAATTACCTCGTACACTTAAGACTATCTTCATATAATATCATACCTCAGTCAACTTTAAATGAAACTACAGTGAAGAATATACATATCCATTACAGTAACATTGAGGATTATTTAACATGTAAACACATACACTCATAGTTGATATGGTCAAGGCTGAATGCCCTGGGAATGGCCAGCACCTGTGTTTACAAGTACATCACGACATTTCCTTCCCGATCAGTTTAATGGTCTGAAAAATGCAAAGCTCCAGTTCAAGCACAAAAGACCAATATTTAAACTGAGGTTGCACCTCTTGACATTTTATCAATCCAGGATGTAAAATCCAATGGATGCTCTCCAGTTAGTACAGTTTCTTTGTACCTATCATAGGCATGATGCTGGAAGACGAAATGGGCAACAGCCGTGACTTGATGGGTTATGTGGTCCTGGTTACGTGTGTGGCTTTGACAAGGAACTCGGCTACCTTACCAGTAGCAGCAGCAGCATAGCAAACGGCAGTTGTCTAACCACTGTCATCGAGTCAGTTACCAATGATCTTCAGCACTGGCATCTCTATATGTAATCCACCAAACATACTCAGATATTTATCCTTTCCATGTGCACAAGGAAGTTCCACTGTATAGATTTTGCAACGGCACAGAGTGGCTGATCCATGACTAGTATTAGAACCTGGCCTGGATTGAGGTATTCTTCAACAGTTTTTACAACATGCGTGGAGTGCTGTACAATGGTGCATGGGGGCCACAATTGTGGTAGGTTTTAGATCCAAGCTTGTAAGCAGCCCTCGAGAGAAAATCATCTTTGATCAGCTTTGGTTTCTTCAGCAGTTGTCGCAGATGTTCCAGCTAGCTATTGACTGTTGCCGGTCCAGGGGCTGACGGGTCCACTTAGTTGAGGAACAGCAGGATCAGGTTTAGTCAAGGCTACGGGGTTACATTAGTATAAGTCGCAGGAAGTGTCTTAATCCTTTTTCTCTTCTGAGAATTGTCAAAAATCACTGGAATTGCAAGTGGTGTTCCTTCAACATCCATTGATGCACGCTTCATTGAAGATATGTCCGTCCCAAGAAAGAATTTTATGATGTCGTGGAACTTGGATTATGGTTGATATTATCGACTGCCGCCACTGTGGAGAGTTTTCTTGCAAGCTTAGGACGACTCATCAAACATGATATCCTTTGCTGGCTATGTCAGCAGAAATTCCAAGGACTGGGTCATAAGAGATGCACAACCCCAAGTTGTGTAATGTCGACCAGACCTCTCTTGTCTTTTAATGGATCTTCAAGGTAAGATAACTGGATACAAGTGTTTCTGTCTCTTGTCACGATGACGTGTGTGAATTCCTCACTACATAGGTTCATAGTTCCTTGTTTTCCTCTGTAATTAGGCTCATCCTCTCCTGTCTTCCTCTGTGTAACACTGGTTGGTGTTATTGACCTCTGTGTAACACTGTGGTTGGTGTTATTGACCTCTGTGTAACACTGGTTGGTGTTATTGACCTCTGTGTAACACTGGTTGGTGTTATTGACCTTTGTGTAACACTGTGGTTTGTGTTATTGACCTCTGTGTAACACTGTGGTTGGTGTTATTGACCTCTGTGTAACACTGTGGTTGGTGTTATTGACCTCTGTGTAACACTGTGGTTGGTGTTATTGACCTCTGTGTAACACTGTGGTTGGTGTTACTGACCTCTGTGTAACACTGTGGTTGGTGTTATTGTTACACACTCATAATATAGTTAGCTGGTTAACTTAACATTTTACCTGCTATTTAACTAACATTTTTACCTACTGGTTAACTAACATTTTAACCTGCTAGTTAACTAACATATTGCTAGTTAGCTAACATATTTATTGCTAGTTAGCTTAACATATTTATTGCTAGTTAACATATTTACCTGCTAGTCAACTAACATATTTAGCTGCAGGTTAACTAGCATATTTAGCTGCTAGTTAACTAACATTTACCTGCTAGTTAACTAACATTTTTACCTGCTAGTTATCAGTCATTACATGAAAAAAATCTAGGCTACCATGTCTTCCCCACACCCCAGGCCACCAGGCCTTCCCCACAACCCCCAGTTACCAGGCCTTCCCCACAACCCCCAGTTACCAGGTCTTCCCCAGGTTACCAGGTCTTTTTTAGGTCACCAGGTCTTCCCCAGGCTGCCAGGTCTTCCCCAGGTTACCAGGTCTTCTCCAGGTTACCAGGTCCTCCCCAGGCTACCAGGTCTTTCCCAGGCTACCAGGTCTTTCCTAGGTCACCAGGTCTTCCCCAGGCTACCAGATCTTCCCCAGGTTACCAGGTCTTCCCAGGTTACCAGGTCTTCCCCAGGTTACCAGGTCTTCCCCAGGCTACCAGATCTTCCCCAGGTTACCAGGTCTTCCCAGGTTACCAGGTCTTCCCCAGGTTACCAGGTCTTCTCCAGGTTACCAGGTCCTCCCCAGGCTACCAGGTCTTCCCCAGGCTACCAGATCTTCCCCAGGTTACCAGGTCTTCCCCAGGTTACCAGGTCTTCCCCAGGTTACCAGGTCTTCTCCAGGTTACCAGGTCTTCCCCAGGCTACCAGATCTTCCCCAGGTTACCAGGTCTTCCCAGGTTACCAGGTCTTCCCCAGGTTACCAGGTCTTCCCCAGGGTTCTCCCTCGCGTCCTTACCTCTCATAATTAGTTAACTGACCCTCACCACTGCCCACACCACTATCTTATTAGTCTCAACATTATTGTTATTGTGAAGCAATTGCAGGGAGATTATAACCAGGGATACCCTGACGTGTGAGGGATACTCTCTTCAGGTACACAAGGGTTCCCTGACGTGTGACGGATACCCTCTTCAGGTATACGAGGATTCCCTGAAATACAAGGGATACCCTCTTCATATATACGAGGGTTCCCTGACGTGTGAGGGATACTCTTCAGGTACTGGTGAAGTGAGGGATATCATCACCAGGTACTGGTAAAGTGAGAGATATCATCATCAGGTACTGGTGAAGTGAGGGATTCCGTCTTCAGGTATTCGAGGGATCCTTGACGTATGAGGGATACCCTTTTCAGGTAGACGAGTGTTTCCTGACGTGTGAGGGATACCCTCCCCAGGTAGACGAGGATTACCTGACGTGTGTGGGATACCCTCTTCGCGTAGACGAGGGCTCCCTGACGTGTGAGGGATACCGTCTTCAGGTACTAGTGAAGAGATGGATACCATCATCTGGTACACGAGGGCTCTTTGACGTGTGAGGGATACAGTCTTCAGGTACACGAGGGGTTCCTGACGTGTGAGAGATACAGAAATCAGGTACTGTTTAAGTGAGGGTTACCAGCCTTGGGCACTAGTGAAGTGAGGGATACTATCTTCAGGTATCACTGGGGGATACCATTAACAGTCATTATCAATATGATTTTGAGAGTCTTTTAAAGAGGACTGTAATTCATTTTGCAGCGGCACTGTAGCACGTTAATGTTACTTGTTACTGTAACATGTTAATGTTACTTGTTACTGTAACATGTTAATGTTACTTGTTACTGTAACATGTTAATGTTACTTGTTACTGTAGCACGTTAATGTTACTTGTTACTGTAACATGTTAATGTTACTTGTTACTGTAACATGTTAATGTTACTTGTTACTGTAACTATGTTAATGTTACTTGTTACTGTAACATGTTAATGTTACTTGTTACTGTACGATGTTAATGTTACTTGTTACTGTGACATGTTAATGTTACTTGTTACTTAACTGTTAATGTTACTTGTTACTGTAACATGTTAATGTTACTTGTTACTGTAACATGTTAATGTTACTTGTTACTGTAGCACGTTAATGTTACTTGTTACTGTAACATGTTAATGTTACTTGTTACTGTAACATGTTAATGTTACTTGTTACTGTAACATGTTAATGTTACTTGTTACTGTAACATGTTAATGTTACTTGTTACTGTAACATGTTAATGTTACTTGTTACTGTAAATGTTAATGTTACTTGTTACTGTACATGTTAATGTTACTTGTTACTGTAACATGTTAATGTTACTTGTTACTGTAACATGTTAATGTTACTTGTTACTGTAACATGTTAATGTTACTTGTTACTGTAACATGTTAATGTTACTTGTTACTGTAACATGTTAATGTTACTTGTTACTGTAACATGTTAATGTTACTTGTTACTGTAACAGTTATGTTACTTGTTACTGTAACAGTTATGTTACTTGTTACTGTAACATGTTAATGTTACTTGTTACTGTAACAGTTAATGTTACTTGTTACTGTAAGCATGTTAATGTTACTTGTTACTGTAACATGTTAATGTTACTTGTTACTGTAACATGTTAATGTTACTTGTTACTGTAGCACGTTAATGTTACTTGTTACTGTAACATGTTAATGTTACTTGTTACTGTAACATGTTAATGTTACTTGTTACTGTAACATGTTAATGTTACTTGTTACTGTAGCACGTTAATGTTACTTGTTACTGTACACTGTTAATGTTACTTGTTACTGTAACATGTTAATGTTACTTGTTACTGTAACACGTTAATGTTACTTGTTACTGTAACATGTTAATGTTACTTGTTACTGTAGCACGTTAATGTTACTTGTTACTGTAACATGTTAATGTTACTTGTTACTGTAACATGTTAATGTTACTTGTTACTGTAACACTGTTAATGTTACTTGTACTGTAACATGTTAATGTTACTTGTTACTGTAAAACTGTTAATGTTACTTGTTACTGTAGCAGGTTAATGTTACTTGTTACTATAGCACGTTAATGTTACTTGTTACTGTAGCACGTTAATGTTACTTGTTACTGTAGCATGTTAATGTTACTTGTTACTGTAGCACGTTAATGTTACTTGTTACTATAGCACGTTAATGTTACTTGTTACTGTAGCACGTTAATGTTACTTGTTACTGTAGCACGTTAATGTTATTTGTTACTGTAGCACGTTAATGTTACTTGATACTGTAGCACGTTAATGTTACTTGTTACTATAGCACGTTAATGTTACTTGATACTGTAGCACGTTAATGTTACTTGTTACTGAAGCACGTTAATGTTACTTGATACTGTAGCACGTTAATGTTACTTGTTACTATAGCACGTTAATGTTACTTGATACTGTAGCACGTTAATGTTACTTGATACTGAAGCACGTTAATGTTACTTGATACTGTAGCACGTTAATGTTACTTGATACTGAAGCACGTTAATGTTACTTGATACTGTAGCACGTTAATGTTACTTGATACTGAAGCACGTTAATGTTACTTGTTACTTTAGCACGTTAATGTTACTTGATACTGAAGCACGTTAATGTTACTTGTTACTTTAGCACGTTAATGTTACTTGTTACTTTAGCACGTTAATGTTACTTGTTACTTTAGCACGTTAATGTTACTTGTTACTGTAGCACGTTAATGTTACTTGTTACTTGTAGCACGTTAATGTTACTTGTTACTTTAGCACGTTAATGTTACTTGTTACTTTAGCACGTTAATGTTACTTGTTACTTTAGCACGTTAATGTTACTTGTTACTGTAGCACGTTAATGTTACTTGTTACTTTAGCACGTTAATGTTACTTGTTACTTTAGCACGTTAATGTTACTTGTTACTTTAGCACGTTAATGTTACTTGTTACTTTAGCACGTTAATGTTACTTGTTACTGTAGCACGTTAATGTTACTTGTTACTTTAGCACGTTAATGTTACTTGTTACTGTAGCACGTTAATGTTACTTGTTACTTTAGCACGTTAATGTTACTTGTTACTTTAGCACGTTAATGTTACTTGTTACTTTAGCACGTTAATGTTACTTGTTACTTTAGCACGTTAATGTTACTTGTTACTTAGCACGTTAATGTTACTTGTTACTTTAGCACGTTAATGTTACTGTTACTTTAGCACGTTAATGTTACTTGTTACTTTAGCACGTTAATGTTACTTGTTACTTTAGCACGTTAATGTTACTTGTTACTGTAGCACGTTAATGTTACTTGTTACTGTAGCACTTTAATGTTACTCTTATTAATGATTGCTTACTTTCTAATAGGGATGTACTACATTATCAGCATCAGTATCTATATCAACATCGGTATCAATATCTATATTGGTATCGATATCGGGAAAACCTTTGGTATCGTTCCATCCTTACTAGAGCTTGTGTGTGTGTACTCACCTAGTTGAGGTTGCAGGGGTCGAGTCCTAGCTCCTGGCCCCGCCTCTTCACTGGTCGCTACTAGGTCACTCTCCCTGAACCGTGAGCTTTATCATACCTCTGCTTAAAGCTATGTATGGATCCTGCCTCCACTACATCGCTTCCCAAACTATTCCACTTCCTGACTACTCTGTGGCTGAAGAAATACTTCCTAACATCCCTGTGATTCATCTGTGTCTTCAACTTCCAACTGTGTCCCCTTGTTGCTGTGTCCAGTCTCTGGAACATCCTGTCTTTGTCCACCTTGTCAGTTCCTCTCAGTATTTTGTATGTCGTTATCATGTCCCCCGTATCTCTCCTGTCCTCTAGTGTCGTCAGATCGATTTCCCTTAACCTCTCCTCGTAGGACATACCCATTAGCTCTGGGACTAGTCTTGTTGCAAACCTTTGCACTTTCTCTAGTTTCTTTACGTGCTTGGCTAGGTGTGGGTTCCAAACTGGTGCCGCATACTCCAATATGGGCCTAACGTACACGGTGTACAGGGTCCTGAACGATTCCTTATTAAGATGTCGGAATGCTGTTCTGAGGTTTGCTAGGCGCCCATATGCTGCAGCAGTTATTTGGTTGATGTGCGCTTCAAGAGATGTGCCTGGTGTTATACTCATCCAAAGATTGTTTTCCTTGAGTGAGGTTTGTAGTCTCTGGCCCCCTAGACTGTACTCCGTCTGCGGTCTTCTTTTCCCTTCCCCAATATTCATGACTTTACAATTGGTGGGGTTGAACTCCAGGAGCCAATTGCTGGACCAGGTCTGCAGCCTGTCAAGATCCCTTTGTAGTTCTGCCTGGTCTTCGATCGAATAAATTCTTCTCATCAACTTCACGTCATCTGCAAACAGAGACACTTCGGAGTCTATTCCTTCCGTCATGTCATTCACAAATACCAGAAACAGCACTGCTCCTAGGACTGACCTTTGTGGGACCCTGCTAGTCACAGGTGCCCACTCTGACACCTCGCCACGTACCATTACTCGCTGCTGTCTTCCTGACAAGTATTCCTTGATCGATTGTAGTGCCTTCCCTGTTATCCCTGCTTGGTCCTCAGTTTTTGCACTAATATCTTGTGTGGAACTGTGTCAAACGCCTTCTTGCAGTCCAAGAAAATGCAATCCACCCACCCCTCTCTCTCTTGTCTTACTGCTGTCACCATGTCATAGAACTCCAGTAGGTTTGTGACAGGATTTCCCATCCCTGAAACCATGTTGGCTGCTGTTGATGAGATCATTCCTTTCTAGGTGTTCCACCACTCTTCTGATAATCTTCTCCATGACTTTGCATACTATACATGTCAGTGACACTGGTCTGTAGTTTAGTGCTTCATGTCTGTCTCCTTTTTTAAAGATTGGGACTACATTTACTGTCTTCCATGCCTCAGGCAGTCTCCCTGTTTCGATAGATGTACTGAATATTGTTGTTAGGGGTACACATAGCGCCTCTGCACCCTCTCTCAGGACCCATGGAGAGATGTTATCCGGCGCCATTGCCTTTGAGGTATCTAGCTCACTCAGAAGCCTCTTCACTTCTTCCTCGGTTGTGTGCACTGTGTCCAGCACTTGGTGGTGTGCCCCACCTCTCTGTCTTTCTGGAGCCCCTTCTGTTTCCTCTGTGAACACTTCTTTGAATCTCTTGTTGAGTTCCTCACATACTTCACGGTCATTTCTTGTTGTCTCTCATTTTTCCTTCCTTAGCCTGATTACCTGGTCCTTGACTGTTGTTTTCCTCCTGATGTGGCTGTATAACAGCTTCGGGTCAGATTTGGCTTTCGCTGCTATGTCGTTTTCATATTGTCGTTGTGTGTTGTGTGTGTGTGTGTGTGTGTGTGTGTGTGTGTTGTGTGTGTTGAGTGAGTGTTGAGTGAGTGTGCGAGAGTATGTTCGACTCATCTGTTTGTGGTTGTAGGGGTAGAGTTTCAGCTCCTGGCCCCGCCTCTCAGATACGGAGGGCACGAAGAGAGAAACAAGAAGGCTTATCTTGAGAGAGGGAGCACAGTAAGAAAAGTATCATGCTCCCTCTCTGAAGGTAAGTGTTCTTGTTTCTTACTCCCCGTCCTCCGCATCTCTCACTCAATACTTCGACTGAAATTTCCACTCTTCGTAGCTCGTTTTCTCACCTTGGCTACTCTTCCGATTTCATAAACTTGGCCAACTCGAGCGCTGAAAGTACCTCCTTTTCTCCCAAAATCTTTCTCCTGTGAGATTTTCTCTTCTTCGCCTTCCTTACATTCCTAGTCTCGTATATCTTAACACCCTCCATCTTTTAGATATCAAATTAATACCCTTCGAAGCAGTCTTCATACCTCTTCTGCCACTGATGCTTCCGGTGTCTATTCCATTTCCTCTTGTCCTCTCTCTTGGAGAAACTGGCCGCTCTCTTTCTGACAGACTTAAAGAGCACAAAAGATGTTTGCCTTGCTGGTACTAACAATGTTCTTTTCTGTCATGTTAAGGATCACAGTCACCCTATTAGCCGGTCCTCTGCCAAAACTGTCTACCCTTCTTCTAGCTTCACAGGCGCTGTTTTGTTGAAGCATCCCTTATACATAACTTTCCTATAATGAATATTAGTCCTGGTTTTGTCTCTGAAGATGTCTGCCTTTCTCGTTACACTGTCAAATGCTCTAAACTTTAGAAAACTCGTGAAGTGACCTGATCTTTGTCTCCTCCTCTCTGTACATCTTCACCTTTCCCGTATTTTCATTGCCTTTCCTGTCTTCTGCTTTGGTGGGTTTTGTGCCGAATTTTTTTTTGTCCTACTACCATGGGCCAGTAGGTCTCCTGCAGTGCTTCTCTTCGCTTGTTCATATGGACTACCATCACTACCACTTTTACTATTACTACTATTTCTCTACTAATAAGACACTCATTATTTTCCCCTAATTTTTTACTACTGTCACTTCTTTTGCTGCCATTTTATTGCTGATACCACTACTTCCATTACCACCACTGCTTCTACCACTGTTGCTACTCTTATTACTACTATTGCTGTACTGTTACTATTACTACTACCACTGCTACTACCACTACTACTTCTACTACTACTACTTCTATTACTACTTCTACTACTACTTCTATTTCTACTACTACTTCTACTACTACTTCTACTGCTGTTACTACTACTATTACTACTACTGCTTCTACTACTACTAGTACTATTTCACTATTTCTACTGCTACTACAACTACTTTTACTATTATTACTACTACTACTACTGTTACTACTACTGCTAATACTACTACTATGCTTCTCCCTCCCGTTCTGTCTTCGGTCTTTCTTTGCCTTATTTCCCGTTCAAGTGTGACCACTACTGCTGTCTCACTACCACTTCATCATTACTACTACCACAGTTACATCACTACTACTACTACCCATACTGCTGCTACTACCACAGTTACATCACTACTACTACTACCCATACTGCTGCTACTACCACAGTTACATACTATACTACTACCATCTGCTGCTACTACCACAGTTAAAATCACTACTACTACTACCCATATGCTGCTACTTTCCACAGTTAAAATCATACTACTACTACCCATACTGCTGCTACTACCACAGTTACATTCTACTACTACCCATACTGCTGCTACTACCACAGTTACATTACTACTACTACCCATACTGCTGCTACTACCACAGTTACATTACTACTACTACCCATACTGCTGCTACTACCACAGTTACATTACTACTACTACCCATACTGCTGCTACTTACACAGTTTTCATCACTTTCTACTACTACCCTACTCTGCCTCCGCTTTTCTACCAAATGTTACACTCGACATATACTACTACCCATACGCTGGGTATACACGTTACATTCTACTACTACCCATACTGCTGCTACTACCACAGTTACATCCACTACTAACTACTACATACCTTACTTCTCCCCAGTTACATCATTACTACTACCCATTTTGTGCTACTACCACAGTTACATTACTACTACTACCCATACTGCTGCTACTACCACAGTTACATCACTACTACTACCCATACTGCTGCTACTACCACAGTTACATCACTACTACTACTACCCATACTGCTGCTACTACCACAGTTACATCACTACTACTACTACCCATACTGCTGCTACTACCACGTTACATTACTACTACTACCCATACTGTGCTATAACAGTTACTTCACTACTACTACTACCCATACTGCTGCTACTACCAGTTACATTACTACTACTACCCATACTGCTGCTACTACCACAGTTACATTACTACTACTACTACCCATACTGCTGCTACTACCACAGTTACATTACTACTACTACTACCCATACTGCTGCTACTACCACAGTTACATCTACTACTACTACCCATACTGCTGCTACTCACAGTTAATCATACTCTACTAACCCCTATGTGCTACTACCACAGTTACATTACTACTACTACCCATACTGCTGCTACTACCACAGTTACATTACTACTACTACCCATACTGCTGCTACTACCACAGTTACATTATACTACTACCCTATGCTGCTATCCACAGTTTCATTATACTCTACCCATACTGCTGTACTACCAAGTTACTTTTTACTATACCCATTACTGCTGCTAATACCCCAGTTACTTTTCTACTACTACCCATATGCTGCTCTACCCCCAGTTACATTACTACTACCCATTTCTGTTCTACTACCACAGTTACTATACTACTACCCCTACTGCTGCTACTACCACAGTTACATTACTACTACTACCCATACTGCTGCTACTACCACAGTTACATTACTACTACTACCCATACTGCTGCTACTACCACAGTTACATATACTACTACCCATACTGCTGCTAAAATTTCCACACTATACCCTTACTACTACTACCCATTCTGCTGTACTACCACAGTTCATTACTACTACTACCCATACTGCTGCTATACACAGTTAATTACTACTACTACCCCTACCCGTTGCTTACTACCAAATGCTGTTAACTTTACTACTACTATCATTACCACTCTTTATATCACTTCGTGTACTTCCACCGCCATTACATCTCCGTTGTTTCCCCGCCCTTCTTGATTTAGTGTAATTTGCCAGTGTTCCAAGTCGGACTCAAACGTCATCATTAAGTATATCTTTTATTCCCACTTGTCTTCAAGTGTGCCAAACGACTCCTATATCTTCTCCATATAACTGTAAACAGTATGTACTTGTTATTGATACAGATCTTGTAGTTTAAACGCTTTTGTCTCTCCACCTTAAATATTGGTATTACGTTCGTTCTTTACCAGATCTCTGGCTGTTGTCCTTTATCTATTGACTTGCAGATTATAGGAGTGGTTCTGATAGATTTGGGTATGATAGATTTGGTTTGATAGATTTGGTTTCTGATAAGATTTGGTTCTGTTTTTTAGATTTGCTTTCTGATAGATTTTGGTTCTGATAGATTTGGTTCTGATTGATTGGTTCTGATAGATCTGGTTCTAATTTAGGCAAAATTTTTTTTTTTTTTTTTTTTTCTGGGTTCTGATTGATAGATTGGTTCTGGATAGATCTGGTTCTGATAGATCTGTTGCTTCCTCGCACAGAATCCTTGGTGACAATATCTTAGGCTACATTGCTCTTGAACAATTCATCTCATTCAAACATCCTATGTACCTTCCTTTGTGTACGGTGACATTGATATATGATGGCTTGTGAGAGTTTTCATGCAACCTGGTCAACCAGGCTGTTGATGCTGGCGGCCCGCTGGCCCACATATTCACCAGTACTTGTAGGTGTGAACTTTTTCCTTGGCTCTCTGGTGTTGACTTTGTTTCAACTCTTGGAATATTTCTTTAAATTATTTGTTCAATACCTTGCAGACTTATTTCTTCCAAGCTTTCCTCCACCTCCTTATAATAATAATAAAAATAATCATTAGCATCATCCTTCTCCACCATCACCACTACCATCTCCTCATTCAACCTACCTACTAATTCTCTCCATCAGCTCTCTTCAATAACAAAGTCACCGTTACCTCAAACTTAAACAGCTCGTTCATCGCCAGCACCAACACCACCTTCACATCAACCTTCACCTCTCCCCTTACACCTCCTACATTCTCCACCTCCACCTTCACCTCCTTATCCCACCACCATCTTCACATCCTCCACCACCACTTTCACCAAATACCTCCTGCAACTCACAACCCCTTCACCTCACCTCCGCCACATCATGCAACACTACAGCTTCACCTCAACACCTCCACCTCACACCTCACTTTCACCGCAACCACTTTCACCACCTCCCTCATTCTACTCCTTCTCCAACAACTCGTTCCTCCTCATTCACCTCCTACACTCTTTCTCACTCACCACCTTCACCACCACCACCACCTTTCACCACCTCCACCACATTCACAACTCTCCACCACCTTCCCACCTTCACACCACCATCTTCACCTCCAACTCACCACCACCTTCACCACCCACCACTTTCACCACACCACTTTCACCACCACCACTTCACCTTCACCTCCACTTCACCACCACCATCTTCACCTCTAAACTACCTCACAACGTCACACTCCTCACACTTTCACCACCACCACTTAACCACAACCATCTTCTCCACCATCCATCTTCTACTCCAACACCTCCACCTTCACCCCACCTCTTTCACCACACCACCTTCTCCACCTCCACCTTCACCTCCACCTCCTTCACAACCACAACTTCACCACCACCAAATCCTTAACACCCTCTTCACCACCACCACCTTCACCACCTACTTCACCTCACCACTTTCACCTCCATCTACCTTCTCCCCTCACTTTAACCACCACCAAGTTTCACCATTCCACATTCACTCCACCACTTTCACCCACCCCTTCACCACCACACACCTGCACCTCCTTCAACTCCCACCTCTTTCACCACCACCACCTTCATACACTCCTCTTTCTCTCCACCACTTTCTCACCTCCACCTTATTCTCCTACTCCAACACCCTCCTGACATTATCCACCACCATTTTCTTCCACCACCTTCAACTTTCAACCACCCTTTCCCACCACCTTCTCCACCTCCACCACACCACTTTTACCACACCCACCTTCACCACCTTCACCACCACCACCTTCACCCACCACCACTTCACCACCACCACCCTTCACCACCACCAACTTCACCACCTTCACCACCACACCACCACCTTCACCACCAACCACCACCTTCACCCAACCTCTGCTTCACACCACCACCCTTCACCACCACTACACCACACACCACGCCTTCACCACCTCACCTTCACCTCCAACACCTCCACCTTACCAACACCACCTCACCACCACCACCTTCACAACCCCACCTTCACCACACCACCCTTCACCACCTCCACCTTCACACACCACCTTCACCACACCACCTTCACCACCTCCACCTTCACCCACCACCACCTTCACCACCTCCACCTTCACCACCACCACCTTCACCACCTCCACCTTTCAACACCACCACCTTCACCACCCCACCTTCACCTTCCTCCGCCTTCACCACCTCCACCTTCACCTCCTCCGCCTTCACCCCCACCACCTTCACCATCTCCACCTTCACCACCTCCTCATTCACCATCTCCACCTTCACCACCTGAACCTTCACCTTCACCGCCTCACCTTCATCACCTCCTTCACAACCCCACCTCCTCCTTCACCACCTCCACCTTCACCCCCTCCTCCTCACCCCTCCACCTTCACCACCTCCTCCTTCACCACCCTCCACCCTTTACCACCTCCACCTTTACCTCCTCCGCCTTCACCACCACCACCTTTCACCATCTCCACCCTTTACCACCCCCTCATCACCATCTCCCCCTTCACCACCTGAACCTTCACCTCACCGCCTCCACCTTCATCACCTCCTTCACAACCTCCACCTCCTCCTTTACACCTCCACTTCACCCCCTCCACCTTCACCACCTTTCCCCCTTCACCACCCCACCCTCACCACCTCCACCTTCACCACCTCCACCTCACCACCACCTCCACCTCACCACCCCTCCTACCTTCACCAAACCTCCTTCACCACAACCTCCTTCACCTTCACCACAACCTCCTTCACCACCTCCTCCTTCACCCCCACCTTCACCACAACCTCCTTCACCACCTCCACCACCACCTCTTCACTACCGACCTTACACCACCACCACCTTCACCACCACCTCCTTCACCACCATCACCTTCACCACCAACAACTTCACCACCACCACCGTGCAACCACCTCCACAACCACCGTCCTCCTTCACCACGTCCACCTCACCACAACATCCTTTAACCACCACCTTAGCCACCACCTTCACACCACCTTCGCCACCACCTTCACACACCACCTTCGCCACCACCGATTCACCACCACCACCACCACCATTCGCCACCACCTTCCCCACCACCACCACTCACCTCACCACCTCTCTTTCTTTAACCACCGGTTCATCATCACACCTTACACGAACACCTTCCCCAACAATACCTTCACTCACCTGTTTTTAGTCTTCAATACCGTGATCTTTCAGTATCTTCTTTCCTCTGATGTAGGTATGAAACATATTACCCTATTCGTACTTGCTTCTGCTGCTGTCCCATTCTAAAGGTTTCTCAACTTCTCAACCCTCATATTCCTCCTGCTCTTCTGCCCACTGCCTGTTTTTCTTGTTTTTTTTTTTTGTTTGTTTTTTACTTTTGTTAAGTTTTCAACATCTTTTTTATTTATTGTACGTCTGTGTGTGTGTGTGTGTGTGTGAGTGTGTGTGTGTGTGTGTGTGTGTGTGCGTGTGTTTTGTGTGTACACGGTGACTGGTTCACAGTGCGTGCCAGGGCGAATGGTTAAATTGTGTAGTTAACATTCTCGTGAGCGTCACAAGGGTACAACTACGCAGCACGTATATATATATAATTCATAGCTCTCTCACACACGCACGCACGCACCACGAGAGAGGTCGTACCGAAGGGAACAGAATCAAGGAAAGACCAGAACGAGTCCCTTGGTTTCACCCAGAGGTTTAGAGAGGCCAAAAACTATTGCACTAGACAGTTGAAAAAGGAATAGTGAACAAGATACCGCCAGGCGGACCGACATATCTCTCTTTGGGTCCCTGAGAGAGAAGACAGAGGCGCTGTGGGTATGCCTACATGTAACAGTGAGCACTACTGTCTAGGTCTCATAGTCCCTGACCTTGGAGTGAATTGTTGTTGGCCTAGTTTCCCTGAGTGCCCACCAGAGTGTGTCGGTCCCTCAGATTAGCCATACCCCGCCCATGCCTCTTCCATCATGTCGAAGACCCGGCCTTGCCTACCTGTGAACAGTTCTCCTCCAGGACTGGTTTCGGCGCACCTCACACTGCCCGCTGTGAACCCTATTATTCCAATAAAGAAGCAAGTCAACGACAGTATATCTCACCTACCTCTACGCTACCCGGCAAGTTACTAGACCAGCCCAATAGATAGTTATAACACACTAGCAACAATCTTCAACACATCTATCGAAACATGGCATCTACCTGAGATGTGGAAGACAGCAAATGTAATCCCAGTATTTAAGAAAGGGACACGCAAGTAGCATTAAACTACAGACCAGTGTCGCTGATATGTATACAAAGTCATGAAGAAGTTTATCAGGAAAAGACTGTTGGAGCACCTAGAAAGGAATGAGCTTATATACAATAACCAGCACGGTTCCATTGAGGGAAAATCCGGTGTCACAAACCTACTGGAGTTTTACGACACGGTGGCAGAAGTAAGGCAGGAGAAAGAGGGGTGGGTAGTCTGCATTTTCGTGGATTGTAAGAAGGCTCTCGACACAGTTACCCTCAACGGATTAGTGCAAAAAGTAGAGGAACAGGAAGGAATAATAGGAGAGGCGCAGAATAGTATTCGGAGAATAAGCTACAAGAAGGAAACAGGAGTGATGTACGTGACGTAGTGTCAGAGTGACTAGCGTTGTTTTCCACAAGGGTCATTCCCTAGACTGGTGCTGTTGTTCCGGAAGAATGTGAATAGACGTGGCGGAAAGGATAGATGCAGAGGTTTCCTTGTTTGTAAGATGACGTAAAGTATTATGGGAACATTCAAGTGATGAGGATCAGGTAGAAATACAAGGATCTGGCTCCTCGGAGTTTAACCCCACCAATGTGCAAAGTCATGAAGATTGAGTAAGGCGTCAAGAAGTGACTCTGACGAGTAAGGCTAGAGGCCAAAGACTTCAAACCTCACTCAAAAAAAAAAAAAGCCAATCTGGTAGTGAGAATAATACCGACACTTCAAGGCACACATCAGCCAATAACCTGCTGCAGGCAATGGGCTCGCCCAGAAAACGATTCGACACCTTAGGAAGGGATCTTTCAAGTCTCCTGTACACTGTATACGTCAGGCTCATATTGGAGCATGCGGCACCAGTATGGAACCCACACCTGGTCAAACACGTTAAGAAAGTAAAGAAAATACAAATGTTTTTGTAACAAGGACCATCTCGAAGCTGATGGAAGTTTTCCTACGAGGAGAGTTAAGGGACCTCTCACGTAACGACACTAGAGGACAAGAGAGATAGGGGGAAACATGATAATGCCATATAAAATACTAAGAGGAATTGACAAGGTGGATAGAGACAGAATTTTGGCAGAGATGTGAACAAATACTAGCAACAAGTTGGGGATGGTCACAACTGGAAAGTTGAACAACTAAGATAATCACAGGATCAGGACTCACAAATCGTAATGACACGACTGCAAACAGAACCATACCACGGGTCGGGAGATTGAACCCGCCGGTTAGGAGAACGACGCGTTTAAGCCACTGAGCCAGCTGGCCTGCAATAAGTGTCAGCCCAACTAGGTATTGTTATTACTACCATAAGAAGGATAGCATAGGCACCACATGTGACCAACAAACCCAGATTTTACATATGAATCTTTCCGCAGCATGCCGTGACGAAACTTTACTCAAGTCCCCTCAACAGCTGTCCATCTTGCCTCACGAAACTGTAATGACACAATTGCGGGAGATGAGTGACAGTGATGTCAGGAAGTACTTATCAGTCATGATTGTCAGAAGTGGAACACACTGCGAATGATGTAGTGAAGGCTGGATCCATAACATACTTTAAGAAGAGGGAATGATGAAAGCTCATTGAGCAGGTTGACCTATACGACCAGTGAAGAAGAGGAGCCGGAGACTATGACTCGACCTCCCAACTACAATTAGGTGGTGACTTCTCAAAACTACAAATAGGTGAGTAAAGTTAATAGTACACACAACACACACACACACACACACAACACACACACATACACACACACACACACACACACACACATCACACACACACACACACAACACACACACAGATCAGTTCCCATTTTTAAAAAAGGAGACCAGGAAAAGAGCACTAAACATAGACATGTGTCAGTTGACGTGTATAGTATGCAAAGTTTTTATGGAGAAGATTATCAGGGAGGAGAGTGAGGTGAGCACCTGAACGGAATCAATAGTATAAAGCCAACCATCACGGATTCATGGTGAACGTCAAATCCGTGTCAACAAACCTCCCTGAGATTTTATGATAAAAATAACAGAAGTAGATACGAAGAGAGGGGTGGTTATTGTCATCTTCTTGGACTCAAGAAAGGCCTTTGAACAGTTCCTCACAAGGAGAGTTTAGTGCAGAAGCAAGAGCATCAGGCGCATATAACTAGGAAGGGGGCCACTGCAATGGATCAGAGAATACCTGACAGGAGGCAACAACGAGTCATGGTACGTAATGATGTATCACAGTGTGCACCTGTGACGAGCGGGTCCCACAGGGATCGGTCCTAGACCCCTGCTATTTTGGTATATGTGAACACAGAGAAGGGTATAGACTCAGAGTGTGCCCTGTTTTGCAGATGATGTGAATGTTAATGAGAATTAAATCAGATGAGAGACCCAGGCAGGACTTCAAATGAGACCTGGACAGAACTGGACACCTTGGTCCCTTCAAATGGGCTTCTCGAATTTAATCCTGCCAAATGCAAAGTCATGAAGAAAGGGGAAGGGCACAGAAGACCACAGACAGAGTATAGGCTAGGGGGTCAGAGACTAAAACCTCACTCAAGGAAAAGGTCTTGGGGTGAGTATAACACCAGGCACATTTCCTGAAGCGCACATCAACCAAATAACTGCTGCAGCATATGGGCGCCTAGCAAACCTCAGAACAGCATTCCTACATCTTAATAAGGAATCATTCAGGACCCTGTACACCGTGTACGTTAGGCCCATATTGGAGTATGCGGCACCAGTTTGGAACCCACACCTAGCCAAGCACGTGAAGAAACTAGAGAAGTGCAAAGGTTTGCAACAAGACTAGTCCCAGAGCTAAGAGGTATGTCCTACGAGGAGAGGTTAAGGGAAATCAACTGACGACACTGGAGGCAGGAGAGATAGGGGGGACATGGATAACGACATACAAAATTACTGAGAGGAATTGACAAGGTGGACAAAGACAGGATGTTCCAGAGATTGGACACAGTAACAAGGGGACACAGTTGGAAGTTGAAGACACAGATGAATCACAGGGATGTTAGGAAGTATTTCTTCAGCCACAGAGTAGTCAGGAAGTGGAATAGTTTGGGAAGCGATGTAGTGGAGGCAGGATCCATACATAGCTTTAAGCAGAGGTATGATAAAGCTCACGGTTCAGGGAGAGTGACCTAGTAGCGATCAGTGAAGAGGCGGGGCCAGGAGCTCGGACTCGACCCCGCAACCTCAACTAGGTGAGTACAACTAGGTGAGTACACACACACACACACACACACTTGAAAAACATACTACAGTAGACCGTCATATTAAACAGATTTATTTGGCACGTTATGGTTATTACACTTGAAAATTGCTGCATAATTTTATACAACACTTCGTAAAATTAACTTAACACGGTTCGGTTTGCTGGAGAGGGAAAAAAAATTGTTGCGTCGCCCCTGGGATATTTCCCCAGCTCAGGCCGCCGCCTGGCTGTGGGCGAGACTACTGTCTCCGCGGGGCTGCAAGGCAGCGAGGATCACTTCATTTTTCTCCTTTGCAGTGTTGCATCAGGTGATTTCAAGTGTAAGCCCATGGTTATTTACCGCTCTAAGAATCCTCGTGCTTTGAAAGGTGTAGATAAAAACACTACCAGTAATTTGGAGGTCAAACCAGTCAGCATGGATGACAGAGGAAATATTTATTGACTGGTTTAAGCATCACTTTATTCCTGAAGTCAAGTTTTACCTGCACAGCAAGAACCTTGCATTCAAGGCTCTCTACGTTCTTGATAATTCCTGTACTCATCCAGAAGCTTTGCTGGATGTGACCGTGTGTGTAAAATTGTATTTTTACCTCCAAATACTACAACTTTAATACAGCCACTGGATCAGGAAGTTAAGTCATTCAAGTGTAACTACACAAGAAAAATAATGACAAAATTAGTTGCATCAACGTACTCTTGACTCCAACCTGGCAGTACCAAGCTTCTGCAATAATATATAATGTATAATATACTGCAGGGTAAAACAAAGCAGAGATCCATTACAGAATTATTGCACACTCCAATTCAACCATCGACTTTAGTAGCAGAACCTCAACCATCCACTTTTGCCTAAAATCAACAACCATCTACCTCAACCCAGTAGGTCCACACCATCTATCTCCACTCTCTTCACACTCACTGACATACACCAGCAACCACAGTTTAAGGTAAATAATATTTCTGTTGCATTTGTAGCCTTAATCAACAAAAACAACATTATCATTTTTATTTTTGTGAGATCTGGATGTCTAAAAAAGTTGTTTGGCTTTTCCGGGGGGGGGGGGGGCGGGGTATCCCAGGAACATAACCCTATTTTCCCCATAAGTTCTTCAGTTTATATAATACGGATTTTTATCTCAGACGGCATTTTCAGGAACGTAACTTCTGTGTAATATGAAGGCCTACTGTACATACCAATTATTTTTGTCAGAGAGCAAACACTTATAATTTATATTAATGCAGAGAGGAGTGTGAGTAAAGATGGTGCAGGTGGCAGCGATTAGTGTTGATGGTTCTTCTACTCTTGCAGCCCTGCCTGATGGCAGCCTATCTTGACTACCAAACTGTTGCTGCTAGTGGCCCGCAAGCCACCAACACCATCACAACTTGACTGATTAGGCACTGTTTCAGTTGCCACTGCTTCAGTTCGTATAAATCATTAAAGTTTAAGGTACGTAGCATCTCACTGGATTTGTAAATCTGGTTCTGTTCTAGCAATTCAATGAAAGGAGGATATATTAAAACACCCCGGGGTAGATCAATAAGTAATTTAGGTATAGATATTACATTCTGAATCCAGGGTACACTAAGAGAAAACACAAGTGTCAGGGGCCCAAGACGTCAACTGCCTTCCAGCATACTTAGATTGGAAGGGGAATTTTCGAGCCCCCTGGCTTTTTCAAGGAGCGGATAGTCCCTAAAGTAAATTTTTAAAACCGGCCGGGCTCGGTTTACGTGGGTTGCGTGCGACCACAGAAAAGCGGGTTACCCCGGAACACCCATAAGGTAATTCCAGGTAATCTTGGGGAGTGGAAAAATTTTTGAGAATATCCCTCCATATCTTGAAACCCTTTGCGTATCTTGTATATTTTTTTTTTGTGTTCATGAAAAAGGAGTTCTTTACGGGGGGGGGGGGGGGGGGCTTTGACCCCCGGAACACCACTCCAGGGGGAACGCGGGGCCCTTATTGTCAAATTACGGCACCCGCTAGTGCACGTTTTAGTTTTCCCTTTTTTTTTTCGGCTTGAGTATAAGACATGAAGAAAGGGGCCGCGAGTGCTTATTTTTGATTTTGTTCACCAATTTTTTCGTCTTTTTTTCCTGATTCACCACGCTAAACCCCGCGGGTCTTGTCCTCTTTTTTCAAATGCGGAAACCGCAGCACAAAAATCGGAAATGTTCGTGTATATTTTAGTGAAGACTTAGAGTAAGGGAAAGGGGTTCTAACGAGTTATGTCGCGAGCCTCACCCCCTCACGACTACTGACAAGCCTCACACCCCCTGACCCTACAAGCCTCACACCCCAACGACTACCGACAAAAAGCACACACCTCCTGACTACCGAAACCCTCCACCTCATGACTACCAGACAACAAGCCTCCCCCCCTAAAACCTCCCTAAAAACCCCACCCCTCACTGACTCCTGAAACCTCCACCTCAGATACCAGAAAACAAGCCCAACCTCCTGACTACCTGAAAAAGCCCACACCTCACTGCTACCAGACAAAAACCTCACACCCACTGACTACCTGACAAGCCTCACCCTCACTGACTACCTACAACCTCAACCTAAATGACTACCAACAACAACCTCACACCTCCGATCCCGACAAGCCTCACCCCTCATACTACCAGACAAAAAAGCCTCACACCTCACGACTACCAGACAACAAGCCTCACACCTCACTGATCCAACAAAAAGCCTCCACCTCACTGACCCCCTGACAACAAGCCCACCCCATGCACCAACAAGCCTCACCCCACTGACACCCAGACAACAACCCTACACCTCACGACTCCCAACGCCTCACCCCTTCACTGATCCGAAACAACCTCACACCTCCTGACTACCAAAACAACCTCACACCTCACTGACAACCAAAAACCTCACCCCACGACTACCAGACAAAACCCACCCCTCATGACTACCTGAAAACCCACACCTCACTGAACCTGACAAGCCTCACACCTCACTGACTACCAACAAAAACCCTCACACCTCAGACTACCTAAACCCACACCTCACTGACTACCAGAAACAACCTCACACCTCACTGCCCAACAACAAGCCTCACACCTCACTGCTACCAACAACAGCCCCCAACCTCATGACTACCAGACAACAAGCCTAAACCCTCAGACTACCAAAACAGCCTCACACCTCATGACACCAGCAAAAGCCTAAACCTCATGCTACCAAAAACAAGCCTCACACCTCACTAAACTACCGAAAACCCCCTCACACCTCACTGACTACCGACAAAACCTACACCTCACTGCTACCAGAAAAAGCCCACACCTCACTGACTACCGCAACAAGCCTCACCCTCATGACTACCAGACAAAAACCTAAACCCCTCATGACTACCAGACAACAAGCCCCACACCCACGACTACCAGACAACAAGCCCACACCTCCGACTCCCCTGAAAAAAACCCTAAAACACCTCACGACTCCCTGACAACAACCTCACACCTCACTGACTCCCTGACAAAACCCTCACACCTCACTGACTCCCTGACAACAAGCCCAACTCACTGACTACCAACAACAAGCCTCACCCCCACGACTACAAAAACAAGCCCACACCTCATGCTACCAGACAACGCCTCACACCTCACGGAACCAGACAAACCCTCCCCCCCACGACTACCAACAACAACCTCACACCTCACTGACTACCAGAAAAAAAAACCCTCGCCCTCATTTTATACCAGAAAACAAGCCTCGCACCTCAGTTACACCAGACAAAACCCCTCCCCCTCAGTTACAACCAACAACACCCTCCACCTCATTAACCAACAACAACCTCGCCCTCATTATACCAGACAAAACCCTCGCCCCTCACGACTACCAGACAACAAGCCCGCACCTCGTTATACCAGACAACAAGCCTGCACCTCGTTACTCCCAAAAACAATCCCCACCTCATTACTACCAGACAACAATCCTCACCCCCAGTTACTACCAGAAAACAATCCTCGCACCTCATTTATACCGCAATCCTCGCCCTCTTACTACCAGACAACCCCGCACCTCGTTCTCCGGCAAAACCTCGCACCTCAGTTACTACCACAACAATCCTCGCACCTCAGTTATTTCCAAAAAAAATTCCTCGCCCCCTTTTCTACCAAAACAACCCCACCTAAATACTACCAGACAACATCCTGCACCCAGTTACTACCAGACAAAATCCCGCACCTCTTTACTACCAGACAAAATCTCGACCTCATTCTCCCGACAAAAATCCTCGCCCCTCAGTTACTCCCGACAAAAATCCTCGACCTCATATCCCGAAAACAATCCCCGACCTCTTTTCTACCCAACAAAAAACCTCGCACCTCATTACTACCAGACAAAAAACCTTACACCTCATTACTCCCGACAACAACCCCACCCATTAAAACCAGACAAAAATCCCGCACCCTTACTCCCAAAGACAAAAACCCTGCACCTCATTTACTCCAACAACAACCTGCCCATCAGTTACTCCCAGACAACAATCCTCGCCCCTCAAAACCCCAGACAAAAATCCAGCACCTCATTTTACTACCAAAGAAAACAACCCTCGCACCTCATTACTACCACACAAAAACCCTCGCACCTCAGTTACTACCAGACAAAAATTCCTCGCACCTCATTTACTACCAAAACAACCTCGCCCTCAGTTATACCAACAAAAATCCTCGCCCCTATTAACCAACAAAAATCTCGCACCTCGTTATACCAGACAACAATCCTCGCACCTCAGTTACTCCACACAAAATCCTCGAAACCTCGTTTACAACGAACAACAATCCTCGCCCCTCGTTATACCACACAACAACCCTCGCCCTCAGTACTACCACACAACAATCCTCGCCCCCTTTACTACCAGACAACAACCCTCGCACCTCAGTTAACCCACACAAAAATCCTGCACCTCAGTTATCCCAACAAAACCCTCGCACCTCAGTTCTACCAAAAAACAATCCTCGCACCTTTTTACTACCAGACAACAATCCCCGCACCTCAGTTACTACCAACAAAAAAACCTCGACCCAGTTACTCCCACACACAACCCCGCCCCTCATTATCCCAACAACAATCCCCCATCATTACACCAGAAAACGTAGAAGACTGCTTTTTTAGTACCCCGAGGGGGAACTTGGCTTACCTGAATTTTTTTCAACTTCGGTTTTATTTTTCATAACAAAGATTTTCACTAATCGCTAAAAATAAAAAAGGGGGGGAGGGGGTGGGGGGGTGCTCTAGGCCCCAAATTGTTGAACACATTCCCACATTCGGAATGGTTTTAAGGAAATTCACATGTGTAGTTCAAAAATTTTTTTTGAAAATACTGTTAAATTTTTTTTCCCGTTTAATTTAAAAAACGATTTGGGTTTCCCCTTTGGATTGGGCTTTTAGTATTTTAAAGGCTGTTTATCTTACGGTCAAAATAGTTCCCATTAGTTTAGTTTTTTTGTACATTCAGTTTGTGAAAAACAAAATTAGTTTTTTAAAAATTTTAAATTTTTGAAATCAGTAATATCTGGAGAATGCCCTCTGATAAGCTTAAATTTTTTCATGTTTTTTTTTCAGATGTAAATTTTGTTGTTTTGGGGCCCCGAAAACTAATTTTCCCATCAATTCAAAATTGTGCCCAAGTTAGATTTGTTGGGTTCAGAGAGCTGCTGGAGAAATTTCCCTGGTAGGCTTTGAATTTGTATTGATGGGCTTTATAAAAAGAAAACTTGACTTTTTACATAGAAAATTTGTAAAAAAGTTATTTTCCCTTACCTGTCCTTGTGGAGTGTGTAGTCTTTCTCCTGGACTTTTTAGGGCTTTATTTTTTACTTCCTTCCCCCTCTGTGACTTAAACATTGTACCTTTCAATTTCGATCCCCTCACTCGTACTCTTTCCTTTATCATCTTTTTGAGTGTTTTCTATTTCGGGGCCCCCCCAAGGAAGGTTCCTTGATGCTGGTGGGGGCCCTTGATTAGGGAATTGGATGCCTTCGTTCCCTGAATTAAATTAAAAACCTTTCCCCCCTCCCCACAGGGCCGATGATCCTAACGGGGTTTTTTTTTTTCCCATTTTATAAAAAAAGATAGCTCTGGGCCTTAGGGGATATATCCAATTTTTTCTGAGAGTCGCACCTTCCTTGTACTTTGCATTCTCACTGGAGCTTTGTGTCATGTGTGGTATTGTACGGGCCCCCCACCCTGATGGGTGCCGCCTCTTTACCCTGGGGTTTTCAGGGGCTGTTCAACCCTTTTCTCTTTGGGGACAATTTTTTTTTTTCTTATTCATCCAGGTTTTTGGTATTGTTTTACCCGGGCACTGGAAGTAGAGGGGTCGTTACACTTTCTCTGGGTGGCCCCTGACAAAATACTACACCACCACCCTAAAAACCCCCTCCACAACCTTTAAAATTTAAATTCCACCCCACGACCCACTCCCACTCCTTTTATTCCTTTCCCCCCCTACGACCCACTCCCCCCCTCTTTTATTCACTTTTACCCCTACAACCCCCTCCCCTTATTTTATGGGTTTTTTAAAAAAAGGCTAGACTGAACTAATTTTAAACATGAGAATTAAACTACACTTTTCCCACCCTACAGAAAACAACGCTCTCTGGTGCAAAAAATTCCCAGGTTTTTTGGGAAATGAAATTCCAGACACCCACAGCGCAAGGTGCCACCCTGAGGCCCCCTTTCCCAAACCCGTCTGGGGACCCCCAGTAACTGCGTTACCCCACGAGTGATGGTGCCACAATAAATACCTGCTTTAATGGGTTTTTTTTGAGGATGGTGGACCCTGGTATTGAAAGAAATCAAATATAAAACCCCGGGGTATGACACACTACCGCCTCCACCACACTGGGCTCAGGCAACAGACCTTTTCTACCCCTCGTTCCCCAACACCACTAGCGCCTCCACAACGCGCCCCCTTGGTCTCCACAAACTGCCATAGCGTCCCACAATGGTGCCACTTGCGTCTCCCCAACACTGCCACTACGTCTCCCAATCTGCCCTAGTATTCCACAACAAATGCCTATGTCTCCACAACAGTGCCACTAGCGCCTCCACAAACTGCCCTATGTCTCCCCACCGCCCCTATGGGCCCACAAAAACGCCATAGTGCCTCCCAACAGTGCCCTAGCGCCCCACAACACTGCCCTATGTCTCCAAACAGTGCCAAAGTGTTCCACAACACTGCCACTAATGTCTCCATCCCCACAAACTGCCACAGTGTCTCCACAACACTCCCCTACTGTTCCCAAAAATGTGCCACTAGTGCTCCACAACACTGCCCCCAGAGTCCCACAAAAAGTGCCAATAGGCCTCCACAGCGTGCCATTATTGTTCCACAACAGTGCCATAGGTCTCCACAACAGTGCCATTGCTCCACAGCGTACCACTGTGTCCCACAACATCCCACGCATCCATAACAGGCCCCTAGTGTCTCCCAAACCTGCCCCTAGTGCTCCACAACGCTGCATTAATGTCTCCCAACGTGCCACTGTGTCTCCCAAAAATGACGCTAGCGCCTACGCAGTGCCACTAGTTCTACAACAGTGCCACGGTGTCTCCGCAACGTTCCACTAGTTCTCCACAAAATGCCCTGTCTCCGCAACAGTGCCATAGGTCTCCACAACAGTGCCCTAGTATTCCACAAAAATGCCACTAAATCTCCACAAAAAAAAACCACTTTAAACCCACAACAGGTCTTAGTTCTCCCCAAAAGGCCACAGCGCCTCCACAACAGTACCAAATATGTCTTCACAACAGTGCCCCTAGCGCCTCCACAACAGTGCAACTAGCGCCTCCACAACAGTGCCATAGTGCTCCACAAAAGTGCCCCCTTTTTCTTCACAGCAGTGCCCCTAGCGCCTCCCCAAATGGGGCCACTAGGTTCCAAACACGCCCCTAGGGTTTCCACAACGTGCCATGTCTCCACAAAAGTGCCACTAGTGCTCCCTAAATGCCCCCTGTGTCTCCACAACGTGCCCTATTTTTTCCCTCAGTGCCCAAAAGGGTCTCCACAACAGGCCCTATGTCCCCCTTTCAACAGTGCCAACGTCCCACAACATTTCACTAGTGTCCCCAAACAGTGCCCCTGTGCCCCCACAACAGTGCCACTGTGTCCCCCAAAAAAGTCCCAAATGTTCCAAACAGTTCCACTAGTGTCTCCCCCAACAGTGCCACTATGTTTACAACGTACCATATGTCCCACAACATCCACTGTGTCTCACAACATGCCACTAGCGTCCCACAACAGGCCCTGCGCGCACACATCACTAGGACCACAACAGGCCCCTACGTCTCCAAACGTCCCCAGTGTCCCCCAAAAAGTGCCACATGGGGTTTCCCCAAAAAGTCCACATGCTCCAAACAGTCACTATTCTCCACAACATGCCACTATCTCTACAAAAATGCCACTGCTCCACAACAGGCCACTAGGTCCCCCAACGTGCCACTACGTCTCCCCAAACCTGCCACTGGTCTCCACAACATGCCACTATGTCTCACAAAGTGCCACTATGTTCCACAAAAGTGCCCGTGTCTCCACAACGTGCCACTAGTGTCTCCAAACATGCCCCTGTCCCACAACAGGCCACTGTCTCCACAACGTGCCATTATGCTCACAACAGTGCATTATCTCTCAACGTGCCATATGTCTCCACAACGTGCCACTATGTCTCCCCAAAAAAGTGCCACATTTTCTCCACAACAGTGCCACTATGTTCCACAAAGGCCACTTCCCAAAAACAGTCCACAGGTCTCCACAACAGTGCCACAGTGTCTCTACAACAGTGCCCTAGTGTCTCCCAACGTGCCACTAGTGTTCCACAAATCCCTATGCTCCCCAAAAGTCCACAGTGTCCCACAACAGTGCCACTATGTCTCTACAAAATGCCACTAGTGTCTCCACAACAGTGCCCCTAGTGTCCCCCCCCAAACAGTCCACTAGTGTCCCACAAAAGGGCCCCTGTGTAGGATAAATTAAGTTACCATAAATTGTCCCATTAAAGAATATAGCTTTAAAGCAATATTTATACGCAAAAATTAGTGTAAATGACGTGGGGACACTTACTGTCCAACCTGTTATGTTTTTTTTTATGCCTTGTGGTTTTGCTGATCTGTTATTTTCTCTGTATGTCTTTTTTATGACGTATATCCTGTTAACCTGTGTATGTCCGTGCATGACCCTTTTGGGGCTATATCATGTATGACCGTGTTTAACTTTGTATGGCCTGTGTATGTCCTGTGCATACCCCTTTTTTGACGTATATCATTTGACCTATATTTAAATATGTATGACCTGGTATGACCTTACATTTTCAAGTAAATTTTTTACTGAACTTTTTTTTTTGGTATGATTCTTGTGACTGCAAAGTACTAACCTTTATTCGGGGGCAGTACACCCCTCATTGAAAAGGGTATCTCCCCCAACCAGCGAACCCGGGTAAGGGTTGACGATTGGGCCCCCCGGGTTCAATCTCACAGGGTTTCCCGCCAAAGAGAAATGGTTTTGGAAATCGCAGAGGTGATGTGGGTCCCCTCACCCGTTGCCCCTTTTCATTCCCTTTTAGAGTGGTTGAAGCCGGTCTTCCCCTGGGCTTTTTTTCTGCCTTTCTTACCCCTGGAGGCACTAATACCCATTGTTGTACATAGTTATTATGTACATATTCGTTCTAAATTTGGGGAAGGTAATATAAGTCAAAAATTTTTGCTGTGTTTATTTTGCTCCCCTTTTCAAATCAAGAAAAGGCCTTTTGGCTCCGGTTTAAAATCATTCGGGGGGCCGTAAAGGGCCTTGATCCGGGAAAAAGATTACCTTCCCGTTCCTCGGATTTAAAACGTTTCCACCCTTCCCCCTTTTCTTTTTGCAACCGTGGCTTCTCATCCCTTCACAAAAAAAATAATATGTATATGAAAAGGGAGTTTGCGGTAATCAATCCCTCAAGTCTGGAGATGATGTGTTCAGGCCACCAGCCTGGAGGTTTGTTCAGGCCACCAGCCTGAGGTGTGTTCAGGCCACCAGCCTGGAGGTGTGTTCAGGCCACCAGCCTGGAGGTGTGTTCAGGCCACCAGCCTGGAGGTGTGTTCAGGCCACCAGCCTGGAGGTGTGTTCAGGCCACCAGCCTGGAGGTGTTTTCAGGCCACCAGCCTGGAGGTGTATTCAGGCCACTAGCCTGGATATAACTACAGTTTATGCATGGATAAAGTGAGCTGAAGCAGTTGGAGGCGGCGTCACAGGTAGGTGGAGTCCACTAGTTGAAGTATTCATAGGTCACACCAGTAGGTTAGGCAAGTGTTGGCATTGTTTAAGATTACCCTTTACCAAGACTGCAAGATGTTGCTGTCTCTCACACAGTGTTGTTGTCTCTCACACAGTGTTGTTGTCTCTCACACAGTGTTGTTGTCTCTCACACAGTGTTGTTGCCTCACACATTGTTGTTGTCTCTCACACAGTGTTGCTATCTCTCACACAGTGTTGTCTCTCACACAGTGTTGTTGTCTCTCACACAGTGTTGATGTCTCTCACACAGTGTTGATGTCTCTCACACAGTGTTGCTGTCTCTCACACAGTGTTGATGTCTCTCACACAGTGTTGCTGTCTCTCACACAGTGTTGCTGTCTCTCACACAGTGTTGCTGTCTCTCACACAGTGTTGCTGTCTCTCACACAGTGTTGATGTCTCTCACACAGTGTTGCTGTCTCTCACACAATGTTATCTCTCACAGAATGATCTCTCTCACACAGTGTTGCTGTCTCTCACACAGTGTTGCTGTCTCTCACACAGTGTTGATGTCTCTCACACAGTGTTGCTGTCTCTCTCACAGTGTTGCTGTCTCTCACACAGTGTTGCTATCTCTCACGCAATGTTTCGGTCTCTCACACAATGTTATCTCTCACAGAATGATCTCTCTCGCACAGTGTCGCTGTCTCTCACACAATATTGTTGTCTCTCACAGAATGTTTGTCTCTCACAACAACATTCATCATCCTGTCAGTTTTCCAAACCAATAATATAATAATACTTGCCAGATACATTAGCATCTTGGGATCATGGTACAGAGAAGTCTTCTACGACTCCAACTCTTACCTAACTTAATGGTATTCATTGGACTCTGCACACCTGTGAAGCCGCCTCATGTGTCTAGGTATACAAGCCATAAGGCATATGATGTAATTCTATCAAGACTGATGGACTCAACACATCTCTAGGCTCAGGGACTGAGTGCCTCAAATTCCCTCTCAGCATCTTTAGTGTTTTTTTTTCTGAGGGTTGATAAAGCCACTTGTTGTTGCAGGGTTTTCACCATAATGATGCCCATGTTTTGTACAAGTCTTGGTCGTCATTTTCAATGAATGAGACTGAAGTTTACACAGTGTAGTTGAACTACTCTCCCTTGATACTACATAGTGTTGTAAGTAAACTAAGTGTGTTGTAAGTAAACTACATAGTGTTGGATGTAAACTACTTATAGTGTAGTAACTAAGCTACATATAGTTTTAGAAGTAAACTACATATAGTGTAGTAAATAAACTACATATAGTATTGCAAGTAAACTACAAAGTGTTTTGAGTAAACTACATACAGTGCTGAAAGAAACATTCTCAGGGTCTTCACGTTATCAGTATTAAATATTTTCTTTATGTTGTATGTACGAGATGTAAATTCTAGCAAGAGGATAAATGAATGTGACGCAGCGGAGTAAATGAAGGTGTAGGAGGCAGTGTAGGTGAGGGAGGCAGTGTAGGTGAGGGAGGCAGTGTAGGTGAGGGAGGCAGTGTAGGTGAGGGAGGCAGTGTAGGTGAGGGAGGCAGTGTAGGTGAGGGAGGCAGTGTAGGTGAGGGAGGCAGTGTAGGTGAGGGAGGCAGTGTAGGTGAGGGAGGATGTGTAGGTAAGGGAGGCAGTGTAGGCGAGGGAGGCAGTGTAGGTGAGGGAGGCACTGTAGGTGAGGAAGTGTAGGCGAGGGAGGCAGTGTAGGTGAAGGAGGCATTTAAGGTTAATACTGGAGATATTAGACATTTCTTATGGTAGGGGAGTGTCCATCAAGGCTTGACTGGAAGAGCTTGCAGGGGCACGGGAAGACTTGACCTTGTGTGACCTGGATAACTCCTAGTGTTCATACATAGTGACAGTGGCTCTCACACTGGTAGTGGTCACACTAGTAGTTGTCACGCTGGTAGTTGTCACATTGGTAGTTGTCACACTGGTAGTGGTCATACTTATAGTGGTCAAACTGGTAGTGGTCACACTGGTAGTGGTCACACTGGTAGTGGTCACATTGATAGTTGTCACACTGGTCGTGGTCACATTGATAGTTGTCACACTGGTCGTGGTCACATTGATAGTTGTCACACTGGTCGTGGTCACATTGATAGTTGTCACACTGGCACACTGGTAGTGGTCATAATGGTGGTGGTCACACTGGTAGTGGTCACACTGGTAGTGGTCACATTGATAGTTGTCACACTGGTCGTGGTCACATTGATAGTTGTCACACTGGTCGTGGTCACACTGGTAGTGGTCACACTGATAGTGGTCATACTGGTAGTGGTCAAACTGGTAGTGGTCACACTGGTAGTGGTCATACTGGTGGTGGTCACACTGGTAGTGGTCATACTGGTAGCCACACTGATAGTGGTCACACTGGTCGTGGTCACACTAGTGGTCATACTGGTAGTGGTAACACTGGTAGTGGTCATACTGATAGTGGCCACACTGGTAATGGTCACAATGTTAGTGGCCACACTGGTAGTGGTCACACTGGTAGTGGTCGCACTGGTAGTGGTCATACTGGTAGTGCTCACACTTGTAGTAGTCACATTGGTAGTGGACACACTGGTAGTGGTCATACTGGTAGTGGTCACACTGGTAGTGGTCATACTGGTAGTGGTCACACTGGTAGTGGTCACACTGGTAGTGGTCACACTGATAGTGGTCACACTGGTAGTGGTCACACTGATAGTGGTCACACTGGTAGTGGTCACAATAGTAGTGGTCATACTGGTAGTGGTCATACTGATAGTGGTCACACTGGTAGTGGTCATACTGATAGTGGTCACACTGGTAGTGGTCATACTGATAGTGGTCACACTGGTAGTGGTCATACTGATAGTGGTCACACTGGTAGTGGTCATACTGATAGTGGTCACACTGGTAGTGGTCATACTGATAGTGGTCACACTGGTAGTGGTCATACTGATAGTGGTCACACTGGTAGTGGTCATACTGATAGTGGTCATACTGGTAGTGGTCATACTGATAGTGGTCACACTGGTAGTGGTCATACTGATAGTGGTCACACTGGTAGTGGTCATACTGATAGTGGTCACACTGGTAGTGGTCATACTGATAGTGGTCACACTGGTAGTGGTCATACTGATAGTGGTCACACTGGTAGTGGTCATACTGATAGTGGTCACACTGGTAGTGGTCATACTGATAGTGGTCACACTGGTAGTGGTCATACTGATAGTGGTCACAATATGTTGAATGATAAAGTCACAAGTAACTTCTGTGTATTTCTCACTGTTGACAATGTCACATCATAAATGGTTCTCAGTATCAGTATGCTGATGAATAAGACACAGGCATCAACTGGGTGTCTTCATTTCTGAAATGTTTGGCCTACACAATATGTATCTGTTAACCCTTTTGAGGCCTAGTTCCTAGGCCTATTGTGTATCCATATGCTCTTGCGGTACCATCCACAGGTTGGATTCAAGGTGCACAATAAACTATCCACTTCGGCGGCAGAATCTGAAAATCTCCCTCGCCTTCACTACCCTTATATCTATCCCTCACAATCCATCCTTCCCATCTTCTCTTCTTTCCTCTTTGTTCGACCCATTTCCACTCGTCCTTCCCTCCAACATCTTTGCTTCTCGTTCTGTCTCATCACCAATTTCTTCCTCTTGCCTATTCCTTGTCTCGCCTCACTGCTTCATTTCCCTTTAATCCCCTCTTCGCTTTTTTTTTGTCTCTCCCTCTTATCCCTTCCCTAATCTTTACTCTCATCTCACTCATTCCCTCATCTTTAATCTCGCCATTTCTTCGTCTTTATTCCTTCCATCTAATTCTTTCATCTTTAGTCTCACCATTTAATTCCTTCATCTTTATTCTCTCCTTCTGACTCTTTCATCTTTAGCCTCACCATCTCACCCCTTTCATCTTTATTCTCACCATCTCATCCCTTCATTCATCTTTAGTTTCCTCATTCTGTCAATTCCTTTCCAATCCTCGTCTATCTCCTTCTCTATTTCTTCCTCACTCCTCCCCTTCCCTTGTGTCTGGCCATTCCTTATCATTTCCCTTTCGTCTCGTTTCTTTTTCCTAATTTTCTCCCCTCCAACTCTCCCTCTTTCGCTCCCCTCCTTTCTTTCCTACACTCCGTCCTCCATTCCCCTTCTCTCTCTTCTCCTTCCTCATTTTCCTCATCCTCTCCCTTCCCCTCTGTCTGTCTCTCAGCTTTTACACGGTAGCTTCCCCTCTGTCTGTCTCTCAGCCTTTACACGGTAGCTTCCACTCTGTCTCTGGTGTGACACTGATACGTTGCTTCAGTAATCTCGTTAAATGACTCAGCACTTGATTTACAGTGACTTTACATTGTGTAAAGAACACTGAGGTTTGGTCCAGTGTATGTTCAGGTTGGCCTCACCGGCTGGCTGGCTCTCTGTTACCATCGTAATGCATCTAGGATATCTCTGAGCTCTGCATATTGTTGTTCTTATGTTTCGTCTTGATACAGCTACTCCGTGTTTGTTTTGTCACTTGCTGTTAAAGTTGTTTGCAACCATCAGGGACGTGTATACGTGGAGTGTAAGGAGCTCCCGACATCGGATAGCCTTTGTATGTACACTTTATGTACGTGGGTAGACGTCTTTTTGTTAAGGTGGTTTTATGTAGAGGTGCCTGTATATGTTGGTTTTTGTGTGTGAAGGTTCGTGATAGCTTGGTCAGGTAAAGAAGAACATACTCAATGTGTTGGTCCCTGTGTGTGGACAATATTTCGTCATCTTTGTATTAGGGAAAACCTTATTCCTTCATTCCCTTGTCTCTCCTTACTCCTTCCTTACTTTTATCTCCTAGTTCTTTTATCTTGTGTCTCCTCTTCCTTGTCTTTGCCTCTTTGCCTAGTGTGTACTTCTTTAGCATTAATGTCACTCTTCCTCCCTTTCTCACTACATAGTAACCCTTAGAAAAAATTATATTTATTATATTTATTTATATTTATTTCATGGGAGAAGCTCTAAAGCCTTAAGGGTTATGCATCACTTTGGGGAATGGGAGACAATGCGGTATAAGAAAAGGGAGGGTAGCCCCAGTTATCTGAATCAAGAGCTCTTCACCGGCGTCCAGGCACCTCCCTTTAAGGGTTGCAATATTTACATTACACTCCAGAATTTTGCTTCTGTGAGCACTACGATGTCTGGTTGTTCCTTTGTTTTTCTGCTATTTTGGTGCATTGCTCTCTCTCTCTTTCTCTCTCTCTCTCTTTCTTTCTTTCCTTCCTTCTTTCCCTCTCTTTCCTGCTCCTCTGTTCAGTTGTGGTAGGTTAGTAAAGCTTTCCAGGGCTGCTGATAGGCCGTGGGAGGTTGTTGGTATGAGGGAAGAATTATTGACAAGACTGGATGAGGTGTTGGCTGTATTTGAGAGGAGGCCTCGTGGGTTATTGCTGGGTTAAATGGGATAGAATGTGTGGGGATGGGTCGGATGTTAAGTTTGACGAGGTGTGTAAGCAGGAGGAAGTTTGGGAGATTGTAGGATGGGGAGGGGAAGGGGGGATGTATTAGGAGTCCAAGGAGATAGTGAAGTTAGGGGAAGGGTGAGGGGTATGGGATGATGGAAGAAGAGGGTGGGTAATGTGCCTAGGTATAGAGGGTAGGTTTCAAGGGGTCTGTAGTTATCATAACCTTCAATGCATATCGATGGCATACAATACCAACAAGATGGAGAATTAGACACATGTGCAATATCTGGGTATCTTTACTGGTAGATGTTTCGCCATCTAGTGATTTGTATTGATAAAGCCACTGGATGGCGAAACGTCTACAAGATACTCAGATGTTGCACACGTGTCTAATTCTTATAACTTTAATGTGTTTTCCAGCGCCACTCCACTCAGTAGTGGCTAATTTTTTTGTTCATAGAGATGGTCCTGCCCTTAGGTCACACACTCCAGTATTGTTTTACTGATGTGTCGTGTTCTGAATGAATTTTTGCTCAGGGTTCTCAAGGTTACTAATTTACTTGCCAGCTTTGAGTGGGCTGTCATTGTTATTTTGTTTGTCTCTTTTACGCTTATAATCATATTCTCGAAGATATCTGCTTTTGAGGTGGGGTTTCTTGTGGATCACTCTCGTTCTCATCTTCTTTGTCTCACAGTTACTGGGGTTGATCTCCAAAAGCATTTGTGGCATTATTCCTGCAACTTCTAATCGTCCTCATCTGTCCTTTCTCATCTAACTTTTTTTGTTTGCATTGAAAACATTGGCACGAAGGAGTTTATTTCTATATTTTCACTGGAGTATAACAGATGTTAGTCCCTGTACATGGTGAACTTTGCTTGCATGTGCTGGAAACCATTGTATGTCTTAACTGCTGTATGTATTGACTCGTGTATATAGTGTAAAGTTTATAAATTTATCCTTGTATCTTGTGATCCATGTCTGTTGAGAGGTGGTTAGTGCGCATGTGTATGGTAGTTAGTGTGCGTATTGCTCCCTGTATGAGTGCGCATGTGTATGGTAGAGTTAGTGTGCGTATTACTCCCTGTATGAGTGTATGTATTGGCTCATGTTTACGCTCGTTCATACGTTAATTAAGGGGATCACTGTGTACCTGCTGATTTATGCCTGCGATGGGGATCAGTGTACGTACGGGTCACTGAATCTAGAGGTCGTGTACACAGATAAATTTTCAGTATTACATTAAAACATAGCAGTCGTTATTATGTGGTGGAGCCTTTAATTAATCACCTGAGACTGATTTTTTTTTTAAAGTTGAAGAAGTTAATTGAAGGTCGGCGCTAATGTGACTTTGACCTTCCTGGTGATAATCTGAAAATTGTAATTAATTACTCTAGTGTTTCTTGAAAAGATATGATCTTTGACGGTATTGTTGTGGTGGTAATGGTGGTGGTAGTGGTGGTGGTGGTGGCGGTAATAATGGTGGTGGTAGTGGTGCTGGTAATAATGGTGTGTAGTAGTGGTGGTGGTGGTGGTAATGGTAGTGCTGCTGGTGCTGGTAATAATGGTGGTGGTAGTGGTGCTGGTAATAATGGTGGTGGTGGTGGTAGTAATAGTGGTGGTAGTGGTGGTGGTATAATACTGGTGGCGGTAGTGGTTCTGGTAATAATGGTGGTGGTGGTAATAATGGTGGTGGTAGTGTGGTGGTAATAATGGTGGTTGTAGTGGTGCTGGTAATAATGTGGTGGTGGTAGTATGGTGGTGGTGGTAATGGTAGTGCTGCTGGTGTAGTAATAATGGTGGTAGTGGTGCTGGTAATAATGTGGTGGTGGTAGTAATGGTAGGTGGTGTGGTAATGGTAGTGTGTGGTGCTGGTAATAATGGTGGTGGTAGTGGTGCTGGTAAATAATGGTGGTGGTGGTGGTGGTAATATGGTGGTAGTGGTGCTGGTAATAATGGTGGTGGTGTGGTTGGTAATGTGGTGGTGGATAGTGGTGGCTGGTATATGGTGGTGAAGTGGTGTGTAATAATGGTGGAATGGTGTGGTAGTATAATGGTGTGTGGTGGTAATAATGGTGGTAGTGGTGTGTATGGTGTGGTGTAGTGGTGGTATAATGGTGGTGGATAGTGGTGGTGGAAATAATGGTGGTGGTAATGGTAGTAATAATAGTGGTGTGGTAATGGTAATAATGATGGTGGTGGTAATGGTGGTGGTAATAATGGCGGTAGTAGGGTGCTGGTAATAATGATGGTGGTGGTAATGGTGGTGGTAATAATGGCGGTAGTAGGGTGCTGGTAATAATGGTGGTGGTGGTGGTAGTGGTGGTGGAAATAATGGTGGCGGTAGTGGTGGTGGAAATAATGTGGTGGTAATAATGGTAGCGGCAATGGTGCTGGTAATAATGGTGTGGCACAATGGTGGTGGTAATAATGGTAGTGGCAGTGGTGCTTGTAGTGGTGGTGGTAATAATGGTGGTATTAAGGGTGGCGGCAGTAATAATGGCGGTGGTAATGGTGATGGTAATAATGGTAGTAATAATGGTAGTGGCAGTGGTGGTGGTATTAAAGGTGGTGATAATGGTGATAGTGATGGTGGTAATAATTTTAGTGGCAGTGGTAGTGGTAATAATGGTGGTGGTAATGGCGGTGTTAATGGTGGTGGTTGTTATGGTGGTAATAATGGTGGTAATAATGGTGGTGGTAATAACAGTGGTGGTGGTAATAACAGTGGTGGTGGTAATAACAGTGGTGGTGGTAATAACAGTGGTGGTGGTAGTGACATAAACAAGTGACAACTCTGACTCTCCCCTGATTGTCCACAATACAATTATGCAAATATGGATCTCACTATCCTTGCACAGCAGTTATCAGTGTAGTTGTCACTGATGACACCTTCCACAGCAGTTATCAGTGCCACCAGGAGCACCAGTGTCACTCACCTTCCACAGCAGGTATCAGTGTAGCTGTTACTGATGACACCCACAGCAGTTATCAGTGCCACCAGTAGCAACTGTGTGACTGATGACATCCACAGCAATTATCAGCACCACTGTCACTGATGACACCCACAACAGTTATCAGTGCCACTGTCACTGATGACACCCACAACAGTTATCAGCACCACTGTCACTGATGACACCCACAACAGTTATCAGCACCACTGTCACTGATGACACCCACAACAGTTATCAGTGCCACTGTCACTGATGACACCCACAACAGTTATCAGTGCCACTGTCACTGATGACACCCACAACAGTTATCAGTGCCACTGTCACTGATGACACCCACAACAGTTATCAGTGCCACTGTCACTGATGACACCCACAACAGTTATCAGTGCCACTGTCACTGATGACACCCACAACAGTTATCAGTGCCACTGTCACTGATGACACCCACAACAGTTATCAGTGCCACCAGCAGCACCTGTGTCACTGATGATAATGAAACCTGTATTTATTACTCGGCTTTACTGATACCTTTACCTCAAGTTGTAATCCTGAGTACCTGTTTCCCGCCTCTCAGTCAGCCTATCTCTGTCTATACTACATGTCATGTCTTCCCTGGTTCTTCTGTCCTCCAGTACCGTTAGATTGAATTACATCAACTTCTCCTCGTAACTCAAGCCCCCCATACCTCTGGAACTAGTCTCGTTGTATACCTCAGAAACTAGTCTCGTTGCATACCTATGAAACTAGTCTCGTTGCATACCTATGAAACTAGTCTCGTTGCATACCTCTGGAACTAGTCTCGTTGCAAACCTATGGAACTAGTCTCGTTGCATACCTCTGGAACTAGTCTCGTTGCATACCTCAGAAACTAGTCTCGTTGCATACCTATGAAACTAGTCTCGTTGCATACCTCTGGAACTAGTCTCGTTGCAAACCTATGGAACTAGTTTCGTTGCATACCTCTGGAACTAGATTCGTTGCATACCTCTGGAACTAGATTCGTTGCATACCTCTGGAACTAGATTCGTTGCATACCTCTGGAACTAGATTCGTTGCATACCTCTGGAACTAGATTCGTTGCATACCTCTGGAACTAGATTCGTTGCATACCTCTGGAACTAGATTCGTTGCATACCTCTGGAACTAGATTCGTTGCATACCTCTGGAACTAGATTCGTTGCATACCTCTAGAACTAGATTCGTTGCATACCTCTGGAACTAGATTCGTTGCATACCTCTGGAACTAGTCTCGTTACTTACCTCTGCATTTTCTCTAGTTTTTAACGTACTTCATAATGCGTGGGATCCATACTGGTGCTGCGTACTCCAAGATGAGTCTGACATATGTTGTATAAACGGCTCTAAATGACTTGAGATTCCTGAAATATACTCTAGATTTATCAGACTTGCATTGATAGCAGAGGTTATTCGGTTGTGTGCCTCAGGCGATATGCCAGGCTGTGTACGCACCTATTTGTCGTTTCAGGGGTAGATTCATAGCTGCTGGTTCCGCCTCTTCACTGATTGTTACTAGGTCCTCTCTTTCCCTGCTCCATAAGCTTTATCAAAGCTCGTCTTAAAACAATGTATGGTTCCTTCCTTCACTACCTCACTTTCTAGGCTATTCCACTTCCTGACAACTCTATAACTGAAGAAATACTTCCTAACAACCCTTGGACTTATCCGAGCCTTCAGCTTCCCTCCTGTCTCCAGTGTCGTCAGGCTGATTTCCCTTAACCTTTCTTCGTAGGACATTCCCCTTAGCTTTGGGACTACTCTTGTTGCAAATCTTTGAACTTTCTCTAATTTCTTGACGCGCTTGGCCAGGTGTGAGTTCCAAACTGGTGCTGCATATTCCAATATAGACCTGACGTACACGGTGTACAGAGTCGTGTGTGTGTGTGTGCGCGCGCGTGTGTGTGTGTGTGTGTGTGTGTGTGTGTGTGTGTGTGTGTGTGTGTGTGTGTGTACTCACCTATTTGTACTCACCTATTTGTGGTTGCAGGGGTCGAGTCCTAGCTCCTGGCCCCGCCTCTTCACCGGTTGCTACTAGACCCTCTCTCTCCCCGCTCCATGAGCTTTATCAAACCTCGTCTTAAAACTGTGTGTGGTTCCTGCCTCCACTACGTCATTTTCTAGGCTATTCCACTGCCTTACAACTCTATGACTGAAGAAATACTTCCTACTATCTCTCTGACTCATTTGTGTCTTCAACTTCCAATTGTGGCCTCTTGTTTCTGTGTCCCCTCCCTGGAACATCCTGTCCTTGTCCACCTTGTCTATTCCACGCAGTATTTTATATGTCGTTATCATGTCTCCCCTGACCCTCCTGTCTCCAGTGTCGTCAGGCCGATTTCCCTTAATCTTTCTTCATAGGACATTCCCCTTAGCTTGGAACTAACCTTGTTGCAAACCTTTGTACTTTCTCTAGTTTCTTGACGTGCTTTATCAAGTGCGGGTTCCAAACAGGTGCTGCATACTCCAGTATGGGCCTGACATACACGGTGTACAGTGTCTTGAATGATTCCTTACTAAGGTGTCGGAATGCTGTTTCTCAGGTTTGCCAGGCGCCCATATGCTGCAGCAGTTATCTGATTGATGTGTGCTTCCGGAGACATGCTCGGTGTTATACTCACCCCAAGATCTTTCTCCTTGAGTGAGGTTTGCAGTCTTTGGCCACCTAGCCTATACTCTGTCTGTGGTCTTCTGTGCCTTCCCCTATCTTCATGACTTTGCATTTGGCAGGATTAAATTCGAGAAGCCATTTGCTGGACCAGGTGTCCAGTCTGTCCAGGTCTCTTTGAAGTCCTGCCTGGTCTCATCAGATTTAATTCTCCTCATTAACTTCACATCATCTGCAAACAGGGACACTTCTGAGTCTAACCCTTCCGTCATGTCGTTCACATATACCAAAAATAGCACTGGTCCTAGGACCGACCCCTGTGGGACCCCGCTCGTCACAGGTGCCCACTGTGATACATCATACGTACATGACTCGTTGTTGCCTCCCTGTCAGGTATTCTCTGATCCATTGCAGTGCCCTTCCTGTTATATGCGCCTGATGCTCTAGCTTCTGCACTAATCTCTTGTGAGGAACTGTGTCAAAGGCCTTCTTGCAGTCCAAGAAGATGCAATCAACCCACCCCTCTCTCTCTTGTCTTACTTCTGTTATTTTATCATAAAACTCCAGAAGGTTTGTGACACAGGATTTGCCTTCCGTGAATCCGTGCTGGTTGGCATTTATACTCCTGTTCCGTTCCAGGTGCTCCACCACTCTCCTCCTGATAATCTTCTCCATAATTTTGCATACTATACACGTCAATGACACAGGTCTATAGTGTGTGTGTGTGTGTGTGTGTGTGTGTGTGTGTGTGTGTACGTACTTGCGCGCGCGCGCATTAAGATTACATAAGTGGTGAGAGTGTCAACTAAAGATAGCGAGTCTTACTCTGGACACTACTTGCTAAAAGTGTCAACCCAGGTTGTGATGGCACTGTAGGTCTACCAACCTGCTAGACAAGGTCAACAATGAAGTCTGGCCTCAGGCTGGGCTTCGAAAGTAGAAGAAATCTGGGCAGGGGATACAGGCAGGTATGTGTGGAATGTGACTTTCTACTCTGTGAGCACTGATCTTTAGTGTGACACTTAATCCAGCTCACCTTGTGTATATTCTTAGTGGTCTATCTCTCGAGTATGTATGCATTGCGCAGCAGCAGCAGCAGCAGTGTATATATACCATGCAGTGTTTATCTCAGTATATATAGCATATGCACACCTTTATATTACTTAAATTCCAGTGTTAGTGATTAGAGCATTCTTAATTGGTGGTGCACAGATGAAATGCCTCCTTAATGACAGTGTAGACCGCAGGCTTTAAAACTAATACATAATATAGAGCATATCAGAGCATATAAAACATAGCTCTATATAATTGTTGAATAGTAGCCAAAAGTCTGTTTTAGAGTCATCTTGTAAGATGCGTTAATATTAAAATCAATTGACATAAATATATCTGTGTATCCTCTTGTATCTTCTGCTTCCAGTGGATTTCTAAGGATTTATTCGACATAGCTGCATTTAGGAAACTCCCTATGTAGCGAGATTTTTTTTTTTTTGCAAATACGATTGAAAAAGTTCATCTATTATTGAATAGCAGGAAAGAAGGCCTTCTTAGTACGCGTTCCTTAATTTTGGATTCACTTTTTCAATTGCATTTGTAAAAAATCACACTATATAGAACAGCTTTATAAGAGAGTTTACTGCATTGCAGTAGTTGTGGTTAATACAGGTAACAGAGTAATGCAGGTAGCATAGTAATGCAGGTAGCATAGTAATGCAGGTAGCAGAGTAATGCAGGCAGCAGAGTAATGCAGGTAGCAGAGTGTGGCATGCAGAGAGTACGTAACCTTTATTCGGCGCATGTACACACCCTCATTGAAAGGCTATCTCCCCAACCAGCGAACCAGGTACTAAGGTTGATGATGGGGCCCCGTCGTTCAATCAGTATCCAGGTTCCAGCCAATGAGAAGATGGTTTTGGCAATCGCAGAGGTGACGTGGGTACCACTCACCTGTCTGCCCTTGTCATTCCCATTCTAGAACTGGTTGAAGCACGGTCTGCTCTCTAGTGGCTTCTATTCTGCCTTGCTTACCGTGGAGTGCACTAATATCTGTTGTTGTACATAGTGTATATAGTGTACATACTTCTGTTCTAAATTGGTGAGGGATAATGCAAGTCAAAAGTTTTTCTGCTGTGTTTATTTTGCTCCCTTTACACCCAGGATAACAGGCCTTTGGGACTCCTGGGTTGTAATACAGAGTAATGCAGGTAGCAGAGTAATGCAGGTAACAGAGTAATGCAGGTACCAGAGTAATGCAGGTAGCAGAGTAAACCACAAATTGTTACTCACTTTGAATTGTGTAAATTTCAGTTTGCCGGTTTTATTAAGAAAATTGTTGTAAATGTCTGTTTTTATTAAGAAAATTGTTGTAAATGTCTGTTTTTATTAAGAAATTTGTTGAAAATGTCTGTTTTTATTAAGAAAATTGTTGTAAATGTCTGTTTTTATTAAGAAATTTGTTGAAAATGTCTGTTTTTATTAAGAAAATTGTTGTAAATCTCTGTTTTTATCAAGAAAATTGTTGTAAATGAGAAAATTGTTGTAAATCTGTTTTTATTAAGAAAATTGTTGTAAATCTGTTTTTATTAAGAAAATTGTTTTCTTAATAAAAACATGGGTCAGTAGGCCTGTTGCAGTGTTCCTCCTTTCTTATGTTCTTATGTAAATCTCTGTTTTTATAATGAAAATTGTTGTAAATGTCTGTTTTTATTAAGAAAATTGTTGTAAATGCTTCTTGTGATCGTCTTCAAACCCTAAATACTGGTGTATTTTTATTGGAAATATTTTTTATATTAATTTTGGGTTGTGTGAGCCAATTTGACTTGTGAAAATCCGAGGTTTTATGCCGTTTTTTTTTTTTTTAACTCTAATGAGGAATTTTTTTCCTGTTTTTTCGGAACATTTACAGACACATTTTCGTTTGCTTTCTCAAATTTTCCGTTATTTCTCAAGAACGCTTCATGCGAGCGGCTTCAAATTTTCAACACTTGTGTAATGTATCCTTAGCAAGATTCATGGGACTGTTTGCTTGTGTGGGCGCTCTGTGTGCATTGTTTGCTTGTGTGGGCGCTCTGTGTGCACTGTTTGCTTGTGTGGGTGCTCTGTGTGCACTGTTTGCTTGTGTGGGCGCTCTGTGTGCACTGTTTGCTTGTGTGGGCGCTCTGTGTGCACTGTTTGCTTGTGTGGGTGCTCTGTGTGCACTGTTTGCTTGTGTGGGCGCTCTGTCTGCACTGTTTGCTTGTGTGGGCGCTCTGTGTGCACTGTTTGCTTGTGTGGGTGCTCTGTGTGCACTGTTTGCTTGTGTGGGCGCTCTGTCTGCACTGTTTGCTTGTGTGGGCGCTCTGTCTGCACTGTTTGCTTGTGTGGGTGCTCTGTCTGCACTGTTTGCTCGTGTGGGCGCTCTGTGTGCACTGTTTGCTCGTGTGGGCGCTCTGTGTGCACTGTTTGCTCGTGTGGGTGCTCTGTGTGCACTGTTTGCTTGTGTGGGCGCTCTGTGTGCACAGTTTGCTTGTGTGGGTGCTCTTTGTGCACAGTTTGCTTATGTGGGTGTTCTGTGTGCACTGCTTGTGTGGGCGCTCTATGTGCACTGCTTGTGTGGGCGCTCTATGTGCACAGTTTGTGTGGGCGCTCTATGTGCACTGCTACTTTTGTCATTCGCAAATATTGTTTGGCTGTGATAACTACAGACAGTTCCTGTGATCACCTTCATAATGTCAACAGTGTTGTTCGCTACTCAGAAGACGTTGATGCCATTAGTCACGTTATCTCCAAGTGGTTTAGCATTATTTTATCTTAATGCATTATTTTACCATGATGGTGAAGAACTCTTGATCCAAGGAACTGGGCTTATCTTGCTTTGCTTAGATCGAATTTAAATGCCTTCTTTTCTATATGCGCTAGATGACACGTACAGGTTTATCGCTTTCCTCTGATTAAATTGTAGGAATTATGAAGGGAATCGTATGCAGTTGATGGAAAGTTTCGCAGATTGAGATTTTATAGCCATAGTTTTTAGTGGATTTTATACAATAACTGGAAAATGTATTGTCTAGGTAGTATTAAACTATGTTGATGTTCTCCTTAAAGTAAACACTGTGTTGATGTTTTCCTCGTAGTAAACACTGTGTTGATGTTTTCCTCGTAGTAAACACTGTGTTGATGTTTTCCTCGTAGTAAACACTGTGTTGATGTTTTCCTCGTAGTAAACACTGTGTTGATGTTTTCCTCGTAGTAAACAATGTGTTGATGTTTTCCTCGTAGTAAACACTGTGTTGATGTTTTCCTCGTAGTAAACAATGTGTTGATGTTTTCCTCGTAGTAAACACTGTGTTGATGTTTTCCTCGTAGTAAACACTGTGTTGATGCTTTCCTCGTAGTAAACACTGTGTTGATGTTTTCCTCGTAGTAAACAATGTGTTGATGTTTTCCTCGTAGTAAACACTGTGTTGATGTTTTCCTCGTAGTAAACAATGTGTTGATGTTTTCCTCGTAGTAAACAATGTGTTGATGTTTTCCTCGTAGTAAACAATGTGTTGATGTTTTCCTCGTAGTAAACAATGTGTTGATGTTTTCCTCGTAGTAAACAATGTGTTGATGTTTTCCTCGTAGTAAACACTGTGTTGATGTTTTCCTCGTAGTAAACACTGTGTTGATGTTTTCCTCGTAGTAAACACTGTGTTGATGTTTTCCTCGTAGTAAACACTGTGTTGATGTTTTCCTCGTAGTAAACAATGTGTTGATGTTAGGTTGCATAAGTTATCATGTGACAGTTTTATTAATCAAATTAGTTTCTGTGAAATAATTAGAGAATGTTTCTTCTGATAAGAAATAATGCTTGACTTTATTTAGTTATCTTAGGTTAAATCAACTTAATGTTCTTTTATGTTGGTATAACAAGTGTGTAGACGCCTTCAGCACCATTGTTATAAACATTTGTATGTTACGCTAAGGCTACACAAAACTTATTAATTACTCTCTTACAAAGGCAACTAGTCTTCCACAGAGAAACGTTTGTGTTGGTTATGGCCGCTGTAGGTCCCAGTTTGCTGTTTTTGGAAACTGATAAAATTGAGATATTGCTTTTCATGTGAAAATTTCGGAGTGTCGCATCTGATTAGCTTCAACCTTTCCAAGCTGATAATTTAATAATGCAACTTCTGATCGGCTTCAAACTTACTGTGCGTGTGCATTATAGATATTGATCTTTTTGGTCTCTCTGAAAGGTTTAAATTAGATTTGGTCTGTGTAATATACTAATTTGTCATTTTCATTGAAGAAATTTGGATATTATTTTCCTTGTGATGATTTGTCAATGCCTCTTTTGATTCCCTTCGGATCTTCAATGATAATAGTAATTAACTTCATTATCGACTTATACCACACTCTGTACTATTCCAATCGCATTGCGGAACAGCGGACGGGAATTATCAACTACGGGGATAACTTTCCTGAATCGCGCAGCACTTGAAATACATCAGGTTTAAACCGAGGTTGTTACAAGGTATGTCAGGCAGAGACAACTATGTCTGTGTATTTCTGTCCTTATTGTTGGTCTAATGTAATTAATACTTCCAAGCTTCTCTGCTATCTACAGAACTTAGTGAAGTAAAATTAGTTTAGCGAATATGGCAAAATATTGTTGTATTTTGGAATTAATGTAATAAGTAAGGATAAAAACACTTCAGTCTGTGTTTAGGATAATTCAACACACATGTAGATGTGTTAGAAATTATCCTGTCATAGTGAATTATGGAATTTTTACTTGTTCATTTTGAGGTTGTTTGATGCTTGGGAAATGTGATGATAAACATCGAGTAGAGTGTGATGAGCTGACCTGAACCTGTAAGAGTACGAGGAGTTGATGACCTGGCACTCACGAGGGTGAGACCTGGCACTCACGAGGGTGAAACCTGGCACTCATGAGGGTGAGACCTGGCACTCATGAGGGTGAGACGTGGTACTCACGAGGGTGAGACCTGGCACTCAGAGGGTGAGAATCTGGCACTCAGAGGGTGAAACTGGCACTCATGAGGGTGAGACGTGGTACTCACGAGGGTGAGACCTGGCACTCACGAGGGTGAAACCTGGCACTCATGAGGGTGAGACGTGGTACTCATGAGGGTGAGACCTGGCACTCACGAGGGTGAGACGTGGTACTCACGAGGGTGAGACCTGGTACTCACGAGAGTGAGATCTGGCACTCGCGAGGGTGAAACCTGGCACTCACGAGGGTGAAACCTGGCGCTCGCGAGGGTGAAACCTGGCACTCATGAGGGTGAGACGTGGTACTCATGAGGGTGAGATCTGGCACTCACGAGGGTGAGACCTGGCATTAACGAGGGTGAGACCTGGCAATCACGAGGGTGAGACCTGGCATTAACGAGGGTGAAAGGCGTGTTGCTATCCTCTGACACTCATAAGGGTGAGACGTGTGTTGCTATCTTCTGGCACTCGTAAGGGTGAGAGGTGTGTTGCTATCTTCTGGCACTCATAAGGGTGAGACGTGTGTTGCTATCTTCTGGCACTCATAAGGGTGAGACGTGTGTTGCTATCTTCTGGCACTCATAAGGGTGAGACGTGTGTTGCTATCTTCATGGGGTCATTCACAATGCATTGAGGATTGCTCTACAACGTGAAACCTGGCACAACAATGTGGAGGATACTTCATCTACAACAGCACTGTGGAGATAACTCATCTCACAACAACTGTGGAGGATATATCTTCTTCAAACACACTGTTGGATTACTCCATTTCACAACACTGTGGAGGTATACTCATCTCAAAACATGTGGAGAAAGTATATCATCTTCACAAACAAACTGTGGAGGATATACTCCATTCACAACAACACTGTGAGGTATATATTTCACAACAACACTGTGGAGGATTATACTCATTTCACAACAACCTAGGGAGGTTATTTCTATCTCCTCACACTGTGGATGTATTGTCTCATCTCACAACAGCACTGTGGAGGTATCTCATCTTCCCAGAAGCGAGATTGCAGCACTGGAGAAATCTATCTTCATTTAACACTGTGGAGTTCTATCTCACACACATGTAGGTATTATTTATATATTCTCCTCACACACACTGTGGAGATATATCATCTTCTAACAACACTGTGGAGGATATACTCCTTCTTACACATGCATGTGGGGTTTATAATCTTCAAACAGCTCTGTAGAGGTATATTCTTCACAACACTGTGGAGTATATCATCTTGCACAACACTTGGGGATATGTTACAATCTTCACAACAAACACTGTGGAGGAAGTGTACTCTATTTAAACAACATGGTGGAGGATATATCATTTCAAAACATGTTTTAACTTTGGGGATATACTCATCTTAAAAAGTTACTGTGGAGGTATACTATCTTCCACACAACACTGTAGATTACTATCTTCACAATGAATTGGAGTGATATATCATCTTAAACATGATGAGGATTATACTCATCTACCACAACGGCACTGTGGAGGATATACTCATCTTCACAAACACTGTGGAGGATATACTCATCTTCACAACAGCACTGTGGAGGATATACTCATCTTCACAACACACTGTGGAGGATATACTCATCTTCACAACAGCACTGTGGAGGATATACTCATCTTCACAACAGCACTGTGGAGGATATACTCATCTTCACAACAGCATTGTAGAGGATATACTCACCTTCACAACAGCACTGTAGAGGATATACTCATCTTCACAACAACACTGTAGATATACTCATCTTCACAAGAGCACTGTAGAGGATATACTCATCTTCACAACAACACTGTGGAGGATATACTCATCTTCACAACACTATACAGGATATACTCGTCTTCACAACACTATACAGGATATACTCATCTTCACAACAACGCTGTGGAGGATATACTCATCTTCACAGCAACACTATACAGGATATACTCATCTTCACAACACTATACAGGATATACTCATCTTCACAGCAACACTATACAGGATATACTCATCTTCACAGCAACACTATATAAGGATATACTCATCTTCACAGCAACACTATATAAGGATATACTCATCTTCACAGCAACACTATATAAGGATATACTCATCTTCACAGCAACACTATATAAGGATATACTCATTCTTCACAGCAACACTATATAAGGATATACTCATCTTCACAGCAACACTATATATGGATATACTCATCTTCACAGCAACACTATATAAGGATATAACTCATCTTCACAGCAACACTATATAAGGATATACTCATCTTCACAGCAACACTATATAAGGATATACTCATCTTCACAGCAACACTATATAAGGATATACTCATCTTCACAGCAACACTATATAAGGATATACTCATCTTCACAGCAACACTAATATAAGGATATACTCATCTTCACAGCAACACTATATAAGGATATACTCATCTTCACAGCAACACTATATAAGGATATACTCATCTTCCAGCAACACTATATAAGGATATACTCATCTTCACAGCAACACTATATAAGGATATACTCATCTTCACAGCAACACTATATAAGGATATACTCATCTTCACAGCAACACTATATAAGGATATATCACCACCACCACAACACTGCGGAAGATCTACTCATCACCACAGTCTATAATATAATAATGTTTTACGAAGTGAGGACAAAATTCCTGTCATCTTTTATCCTGGGATGTTACACAACTGACTCGCATCTTGCACTGTGTTGTGTTCATGTTGCAAGCGTTGCAGAACATCTTTTCATTAAGATTAATTAACTTGAGTGAGTTTCCTTCGGTACACAGTTGGAACGAGGGTCAACATGCTCTCAGAATGTAAGAGAGAACTGAAAGAAGCAGACAGGGAATTACTGTGATATCATGGTTGAATATTCGTCTCCCTACCATGATTCACCCTCCATACCATAACCCATCCTTCTTACCATAACCTATCCTCCATACCATAACCTATCCTCCATACCATAACCTATCCTCCCTACCATAACCCATCCTCCCTACCATAAACCATCCTCCCTACCGTAAACCATCCTCCCTACCATAAATCATCCTATCATAAACCATCCTCCCCACCGTGAGTTAACATTAAGAAACAATGCAAAAGAGTCCACTAGGAAACAACTTGTAAATTCATCCTATTCTCTGCTTGACTTTTCCCTGGCTCCTGACCCTGGCTCCTGACCCTGGCTCCTGAACCTGACTTCACACCCTGGCTCCACACCCTGGTTACTCACCCTGGCTCCTCACCCTGTCTTCTCACCCTGGCTCCATACCCTGGCTCCTACCCTGGCTCCCACCTGTTCCTCCCCGGCTCCTCACCCTGGCTCCTCACCCTGGCTCCTCACCCTGGCCCCTCACCCTGGTTCCTCACCCTGGCTCCACACCCTGGTTCCTCCCCCTGGCTCCTCCCCTGGCTCCTCACCCTGGCCTCATCCTGCCCCATTCGGCTCCACACCCTGGCTTCTCACTCAGGCTCTCATCCTGGCTCCACACCCTGGCTCTCACTGGCTCCACTCCAGCTCCTCACCCTTGGCTCTCACCTGCTCTCATCCTGGCTCCTCACCCTGGCTTCTCACTCAGGCTTCTCACCCTAGCTCCTCACCTTGGCTCACCTGGCTCCTCACCCTGGTTCCTCACCCTGGCTCCTCACCCTGGTCCTCACCTGGCTCCCACCCTGGCTCCTCACCCTGGCTCCTCACCCTGGTTCCTCACCCTGGTTCCACACCCTGGCTCCACACCCTGGCTCCTCACCCTGGCTCCTCACCCTGGTTCCACGCCCTGGCTCCTCACCCTGGCTCCTCACCCTGGTTCCTCACCCTGGTTCCACGCCCTGGCTCCTCACCCTGGCTCCTCACCCTGGCATCTTGCTCGACCTTCATGCTGGCGAAGCTCTCTTCACCCCAAGAATTTAAGCTCTAATCCAATCCCTCGGATCACACCTGATTACTTCCCATTTCTTTGGCGCTCTATGACCTTCATCGGGCTAACCGATGAAGGTCATAGTAATATCAGGTGGAGGGTAACTTACCTGAGTTGCCTCTCGAACCGCATTCTTAACCCACTAAATTAGCATGTTATAGCCTCCTCACCCCACCCAGTCCCGTGCTTGCTAATTGGCGGTGATGGCTGCGTGCGTAGTGAGGTGGGTGTAGTATTAGTAGTGACCTACTTCTAGTGATTGTGACCAGGATGGTGAGCGATGATCTCGTTATGTTGGTGTGATGTGTGCGGCGGGAGGGGGTTGTTGTTGATGGTGTGGTTATGGTGGTAGTGTGGCTGTGGTGGTGAGTTTGTGGGGGTGATGATAATGTGATTATGGTGGTAGTTTTGTTTGTAGTAATGGTGTGACCAGAGCGCTGAGGGTTGTGGTGTAAATAGAATAGTAATGGTATGGTTGTGGTAGTGGTGTAATTGTAATAGAAATGGTGTGGTGCAAAATGGGGTGGTGGTGATGGTGACGTTATACTGGTGGGGAGGTAAGCAGTAGTGCTGCAGACGCTGGAGTACTCAACTGGACGAACTGTGATGTTGAGGAAGGAAGGGGAGGTGTTGGGTGGGAACCTCGGGAGAGGGGGAGGGGAGGAGTGTCTTGGGTGGGTATTTCTGGGTGAGGAGGATATGATTGACGGAGAAGGGAAAGGAAGGGAAGGAGAGGCGACAGTCACACAAAAATCACTTGGGAGAATTGATCACCACAGTGCTAATAGTCCCGTGGACCAACTGACTGATTGCCTCTTTATCCACTCCCTCCACTTTCCCTTCCTTCCTCCCCTCCCCTACACCAGTCAGTACCTCAGCCTGGAAAGGCTGAGGGACTGACTGCCTCAAATAGTTTTTCTCCAAGGTTGATGGACTGATTACATCATCTTTATTTCATTACTAGTGCTTTTGTGTAGACGAAACGTATTATCAGTAAAAGATAACCAACTGTTGCACATGTGTCTTAATCTAAAACTTGTCGGTATTTTATACTATTTTCAACAAGAGGTGAACTCTTACACCAGCACGTTCACAGTTAACAAGGAATAAAACATACACGCAAACGCACGTATCTTTGACCGACTGTTCTGAAACCGGAAGACACTAACAGGCTGAATCTAGCTCTTAAGAAAGTAGCTACATGGTAGAAACTAGATCCCGGTCAGACTCTAGCTCCCGGAAAGGCTCATGTGTCATGATGTGTTTATCTTTTCTAGTGAGTCTATTTTTTTTAAATTAGTCAAAAACGGATATTTCAGGTTAGTAAAGACGGGTGTGTGTTGCCAGTTTATCAAGATGTTTGTTTCCGGTTAGATTCAAGATATGTTTGTTTTCAGTTAAATTCAAGGTATGTTTGTTTTCAGTTAAATTCAAGGTATGTTTGTTTTCAGTTAAATTCAAGGTATGTTTGTTTTCAGCTAGACTAAAGATGTTTGTTTAGCAAGACTGTAGATATTGTACCAATAACAAAGATATCAATCTTAGCAAAATTGTTTTGAGTTGGGGGTGACAAGATATTTTTTTTCCCACAATTAGTGTAGGACGGAATGTTTTTAATCTCTTACAAAAAATTCTTAACCTCAAAATGGATGATTTATTTATTAGGCTTAGAGCCTTTTTACTTCAGGAGGGTTGTTAAGGTTGTGTCACCTGTACAACACCTGTCAAAAGTACTGTAATCCCTGATATAGGGATTAAACTCTTCAGTGTATAAATACTGAGATATACACACCTCTGGGTGTATACACTACTACTACCACTTCATGCACACAGGTACACCCCTCAGCATTTATTCAACGTAATTTTTAGTTTGTTGATTGCGAAGTTAAGAAGTTACGTATGCTTTAAATTTTACACGTATTATTTTATAAATTTATGTAATTTATCTTTTTAAAAGTTTTCACACATTTTCTGAAGCAGAGAATAACAGCGTGTACAGTGAGCGTCACTTCCCACGTCAAATTTCTGGTAGCCTAGCCTGAGGTGTTTCCTGCGCTCCGCAAGAGTACTGTGGTATACCGGGTCTTTCACAACGGTGACCTTAGCCAACCGTTCACAATTACCTAATACCCAAAACTTCACTAATCTTATTCTTGCTATGTATTCATCTTTGAATATCTAAAGCCCAATGTGGCAGTTTACTCTCGCTCCTGCAATTTTCGGTCGATAAAAACTTATCTTTTGTTAACCAAAGGTCAGGAAATTCCTTGTTTTTTTTTTCGTTTCGTCTCGTTTTAACTCTCATGGTTGTAATATTCGTCAAAGTCTTAGAATAAAAGTTGGCGCATATTGTGGCGCTAAACTAATGTGTCATTCATGATTCCTTTTCCACTTTTTATTACTGCAAAATTCCTGGCAACACTGATCTATCACTGTTCTAATGTTATTCTTACTTGTAGTTTACTGGGTTTCATTACGGATGCTCTCCATAACAAACTTATTATGCTGGGAGACTTTAATTACGACAAAGCCAAGTGACAATTTGTTTTTGCTCGCACCGATCCCATTGTTGATAAAAGAGATTGTCTGTAGCCTCTCTAAACCTTAATTAACTTGTAAATTGTCCTGCCCAGTCACAAAAGATCTCTATTTTTAGATCTCTCTAAACCAGCTTCATCCACTTTTATTTTATTCAGGATTATACCCTCCGTCCACCTGCTCACTGCCTCATCTCAGCTTCCTCTCAGCTGTGATCAATTGTCCCTTTTGGGGCTTTTATTCGTGTTTTCCTTCATCTGTCTTCTTCTGTGCTGCTAATTTTATCACACACAAATACTCACGATGATTCGAATATATTTTTTATTATTTTATTATCACACTGGCCGATTCCCACCAAGACAGGGTGGCCCGAAAAAGAAAAACTTTCACCATCATTCACTCCATCACTGTCTTGCCAGAAGGGTGCTTTACACTACAGTTTAAACTGCAACATTAACACCCCTCCTTCAGAGTGCAGGCACTGTACTTCCCATCTCCAGGACTCAAGTCCGGCCTGCCGGTTTCCCTGAACCCCTTCATAAATGTTACTTTGCTCACACTCCAACATGTACTCAAGATTGTGAGACTTCTCTATTAGCAACACTCACTCAAATACTCTGCTAATATATTCATTTAAGTGTTTATGTGTAAGTATCTGTTGAGGCACCGTGGTACAGTAATTAAGTTAGTCCTACAGTGAAAGACGCGTCATGTTTTGCTCTTTATTTCAAGATGACGTTGGTGGAAGTGTATTAGCAGGGAAAACATTAATAAGAACTGATATGTTAGCAGGGTTGGTAGTAGGTTGGTAGACAGCAACCGCCCAGGGAGGTACAACCGTCCTGCCAAGTGAGCATAAAACGAAAGCCTGTATTTGTTTTACACGATGGTAGGATTGCTAATGTCCTTTTTCTGTCTCGTAAACATGCAAGATTTCAGGTACGTCTTGCTACTTCTTCTTACACTTAGGTCACCCTACACATACACGTACAAGCATATATATACACACCCCTCTGGATTTTCTTCTATTTTCTTTCTAGTTCTTGTTCTTGTTGTTTATTTCCTCTTATCTCCATGGGGAAGTGGAACAGAATTCTTCCTCCGTAAGCCATGCATGGTGTAAGAGGCGACTAAAATGCCAGGAGCAAGGGGCTAGTAACCTTTTCTCCTGTACAAATTACTAAATTTAAAAAGAAAAACTTTCGTTTTTCTTTTTGGGCCACCCTACCTTTGTGGGATACGGCCGGTTTGTTGGAAAAAAAAAAAATAAAAAAAACACACACACACACACACACACACACACACACACACCAAACACACACCACACACACACACAACACACCACACACACACACACACACACACCTGGTGAGGTGAAGTTATAATGCCACTACCCTACCCAGAGAGGCAACCCAATCCTACCCAACCCAGAGAGGCTACCCAACCCTACCCAAAAGAGGCTACCCTACAAAGAGAGGTTTACCCTTCCCTACCCAAAGAGGCTCCCCTACCAAGAGAGGCTACCCTACCCTACCCAAAGAGGCTACCCTACCAAGAGAGGCTACCCAACCCTACCCAAAGAGGCTACCCTACCAAGAGAGGCTACCCTACCCTACTCAGAGAGGCTACCCTACCCAGAGACGCTACCCTACCATACCAAGAGAGGCTACTCCACCCTACCTACCTTTAGTATACCTGGAGGGTGTTCCGGGAGTCAACGACCCCGCGACCCGGTCCATGATAGGTCTCGCTGTGGATCAGGACCTGATCAACCAGGCGCAATCCAACGTACGAACCACAACCCGGCTGGTCAGGCACTGACTTTAAGTGTCTGTCCAGCTCAGTGTTGAAGATAGCCAGGGGACTTTTGGTAATCTCCCGTATGTATGCTGGGAAGCAGCTGAACAGTTTTGGGCCCCTGACACTTATTGTGTTATCTCATAGTGTACTCACGGCACCCCTGCTTTTTATTAGGGGATATTACACCAGTTGCCATGTAACTAGTGTAGTATGTCTGTGTGGCAATACTGTCACTCCTGGTGTAGTGTGAGTGTCAACACTGCCTTGTCTCGTGTAGTGTGATTGTGGCAACACTGCCTCGCCTGGTGTAGTGTGAGTGTAGGAACACTGCCTCGCCTGGTGTAGTGTGAGTGTAGGAAAACTGCCTCGTCTGGTGTAGTGTAAGTGTAAGAAAACTGCCTCGTCTGGTGTAGTGTGTTAGAAAACTGCCTCGTCTGGTGTAGTGTGAGTGTAGGAACACTGCCTCGCCTGGTGTAGTGTGTAGGAACACTGCCTCGCCTGGTGTAGTGTGAGTGTAGGAACACTGCCTCGCCTGGTGTAGTGTGAGTGTAGGAACACTGCCTCGCCTGGTGTAGTGTGTAGGAACACTGCCTCGCCTGGTGTAGTGTAAGTGTAGGAACACTGCCTCGTCTGATGTAGTGTGTAGGAACACTGCTTCGTCTGGTGTAGTGTGTAGGAACACTGCCTCGTCTGGTGTAGTGTGTAGGAATACTGCCCCGTCTGGTGTAGTGTGAGTGTAGGAACACTGCCTCGTCTGGTGTAATGTGAGTATAGGAACACTGCCTCGTCTGGTGTATGTAGGAACACTGCCTCGCCTGGTGTAGTGTGTAGGAATACTGCCTCGCCTGGTGTAGTGTGAGTGTAGGAACACTGCCTCGTCTGGTGTAGTGTGTAGGAACACTGCCTCGTCTGGTGCAGTGTGAGTGTAGGAACACTGCCTCGTCTGGTGTAGTGTGTAGGAACACTGCCTCGTCTGGTGTAGTGTGAGTGCAGGAACAATGCCTCGCCTGGTGTAGTGTGTAGGAATACTGCCTCGTCTGGTGTAGTGTGAGTGTAGGAACACTGCCTCGTCTGGTGTAGTGTGTAGGAACACTGCCTCGTCTGGTGTAGTGTGTAGGAACACTGCCTCGCCTGGTGTAGTGTGTAGGAACACTGCCTCGCCTGGTGTAGTGTGTAGGAACACTGCCTCGTCTGGTGTAGTGTGAGTGTGGGAACACTGCCTCGTCTGGTGTAGTGTGAGTGTAGGAACACTGCCTGGTCTGGTGTAATGTGAGTGTAGGAACACTGCCTCGTACTGGTGTAGTATGTAGGAAACATTGCCTCGCCCTTTTTAGTGTGTAGGGAACACTGCCTCGTTGGTGTAGTGTGAGTGTAGGAACACTGCCTCGCCTGGTGTAGTGTGTAGGAACACTGCCTCGCCTGGTGTAGTGTGAGTGTAGGAACACTGCCTCGCCTGGTGTAGTGTGTAGGAACACTGCCTCGTCTGGTGTAGTGTAAGTGTAGGAACACTGCCTCGTCTGGTGTAGTGTGTAGGAACACTGCCTGGTCTGGTGTAGTGTGTAGGAATACTGCCCCGTCTGGTGTAGTGTGAGTGTAGGAACACTGCCTCGTCTGGTGTAGTGTGAGCGTAGGAACACTGCCTCGCCTGGTGTAGTGTGAGTTTAGGAACACTGCCTCGCCTGGTGTAGTGTGAGTGTAGGAACACTGCCTCGTCTGGTGTAGTGTGAGTGTAGGAACACTGCCTCGTCTGGTGTAGTGTGAGTGTAGGAACACTGCCTCGTCTGGTGTAGTGTGAGTGTAGGAACATGCCTCGTTTTGGTGTAGTGTGTAGGAACACTGCCTCGCCTGGTGTAGTGTGTAGGAACACTGCCTCGTCTGGTGTAGTGTGAGTGTAGGAACACTGCCTCGCCTGGTGTAGTGTAAGTGTAGGAACACTGCCTCGTCTGGTGTAAATGTGGGGTGTAGGAACACTGCCCCGTTGGTGTAGGTGGAGTGTAGGAACACTGCCTCGTCTGGTGTAGTGTGAGGTAGGAAAAACTGCCTCGCCTGGTGTAGTGTGAGTTTGAACACTGCCTCGCCTGGTTTTAGTGTGTAGGAACACTGGGCCCCGCCTGGAGTAGTGTGAGTGTAGGAACACTGCCTCGCCTGGAGTAGTGTGAGTGTAGGAATACTGCCCCGTCTGGTGTAGTGTGAGTGTAGGAACACTGCCTCACCTGGTGTAGTGTGTAGGAACACTGCCTCGCCTGGAGTAGTGTGAGTGTAGGAACACTGCCTCGCCTGGAGTAGTGTGAGTGTAGGAACACTGCCTCGTTGGTGTGTGTAAGTGTAAGAAAACTGCCCCGTCTGGTGTAGTGTGAGTTAGGAACATGCCTCGGCCCGGTTGTAGTGTGTTAGGAAACACTGCCCCGCCCGGTTTTAGTGTGAGTGTAGGAACACTGCCTCGCCTGGTGTAGTGTGAGTGTAGGAACACTGCCTCGCCTGGTGTAGTGTGAGTGTAGGAACACTGCCTCGCCTGATGTAAGGTGAGTGTTGGAACACTGCCTCGCCTGGTGTAGTGTGAGTGTAGCAACACTGCCTCGCCTGATGTAGAGTGAGTGTAGGAACACTGCCTCGCCTGGTGTGTGGTGTAAGCCAGGCCCACCACTGAAAGATTCAGCTCCCTGCCACACCAAGGAGCCGGCCTCTTGACACACACACTGAGCTCCCACCCTATTGTGAGCTCCAGTCCACTCACTGCGAGCTCTTTGCCATCCATCAGTAACTCTCACTCACTGTGATCTGTAAGTCACCCACTGTGAGTGCTCATCTACTGTGAGTTCTCATCTATTATGAGCTCCAGTCCACTCTGAGCTAGAAAGTCAATATGATCTCCCAACCATCCACCACATTATTCAAGCTGTGTGAACTTAAAATGTTGAAAGATTAGATTTTACTGCCGAAGTGGCGACAGGAGCATATGGATACACAAAAGGCCTAGGAACTAGGTCCCAAGTGGGTTCACAGGAGTACATTTGGGTTTATATCTACAGTTCACATATCAGTTGCAAGCAAATTTAGGAAACTTGCTTAATGTATCTGGTATCCTATTTTCATTAATAAGATATCTTGACATATCACATAGGTTATTATATTGTTTATCTCTGTATTTCTCATGTTGAACAGATGAGATGTTCATTATGAAAAAATACTTGGTGTTGATGCTGCAACAACAACTGCGTTGCCCTCTACTTGTGATAAAGTTGAGAATCTTGTTATAGCCATCACACACACACACACACACACACACGTACACACACACACACACACACACGTACACACACACACACACACACGTACACACACACACACACACACGTACACACACACACACACACACACACCCCACGTACACACACACACACACACACACACGTACACACACAACACACTCACAACGTACACACACCACACACACCACACACACCACACGTACACACACACACACACACCACACACACAACACCACACCCCACACACACACGTACACACATATGTCGGGAGGGTTCGTGGAGATGTGATGGTTGGAGTTAAACACAGTCGTTGGATGGTAACACATATATTATCAGAGTGTGAGAGGGAAGAGGCCCAACCTGCCTGTGTTGGCCGTAGACCTAAGCGTGGAGAACTGAGCGAGTTACAGGGATTCTCACTCATACATGCGCATCACGTGACGTCACACATGCTAGTCGCTGAGCCTACTGAAAGGAAGCCTAAATATATACATAAGATAAGATAAGATTTCGTTCGGATTTTTAACCCCGGAGGGTTAGCCACCCAGGATAACCCAAGAAAGTCAGTGCGTCATCGAGGACTGTCTAACTTATTTCCATTGGGGTCCTTAATCTTGTCCCCCAGGATGCGACCCACACCAGTCGACTAACACCCAGGTACCTATTTGCTGCTAGGTGAACAGGACAACAGGTGTAAGGAAACGTGTCGAAATGTTTCCACCCGCCGGGAATCGAACCCGGGCCCTCCGTGTGTGAAGCGGGAGCTTTAGCCACCGGGCCTGATATGATCTACAATATACTACACAAGTATAAGTATAGGGAATTCAGTAGCTATACTGAGACACACACACACACACACACACACACACACACACACACACACACAGCCACATCAACAGTCAAGGACCAGATAATCAGGCTGAGGAAGGAAGGTGGGGAGCTCACAAGAAACGACCAGGAAGTATGTGAGGAGCTCAAAATGAGTTTTCAGGAAGTATTTACAGTGGAGGCTGAAGGGACAACGGGAAGATAAAACAGTGGGGTACACCAACAAGGGATATACCAACAAGTGTTGGATGAATTACTCACAATTGAGGAGGTGGAGAAGCTCCTAAGTGACCTTGATACCTCAAAGGCGGTGGGACCAGACATCTCTCCTTGGGTCCTTAGAGAGGGAGCAGTGATACTACGTGTGCCACTAACCAAAATCTTCAAAACTTTCCCTGAAACTGGGAACTACCTGAAGTGTGGAAGAAGGCAAATGTAGTCCCCATCTTTAAGAAGGGAGACAGAAATGAAGCACTAAATTATAGACCAGTGTCATTGACGTGCATAGTATGAGAAGTCTTGGAAAAGATTATCAGGAGGAGAGTGGTAGAGCAACTGGAGCAGAACAAGATTATAAACGACAGCCAGCACGGATTCATGGAAGGCAAATCCTGTGTCACAAACCTACTAGAGTTTTATGACAAGGTAACTGAGGTAAGAAATGGGAGGGAGGGGTGGGTTGATTGCATTTTCTTGGACTGCAAGAAGGCCTTCGACACAGATCCTCACAAGAGATTACTACAGAAGCTAGAGGAACAGGCATGTATAACAGGAAGGACACTGCAATGGATCAGAGACTACCTAACAGGGAGGCAACAGCGAGTCATGGTCCGTGATGAGGTATCACAGTGGGCGCCGGTAAAGAGCGGGGTCCCACAGAGGTCAGTCCTGGGACCAGTGCTGTTCTGGTATATGTGAACGACATGACAGAAGGGATAGACTCAGAAGTGTCCCTCTTTGCAGATGACGTGAAGTTAATGAGGAGAATTAAATCAGACGCGGACCAGACAAGTCTACAAAGAGACCTGGGCAGGCTGGATGCGTGGTCGAGAAACTGGCTCCCGCCAAGTGCAAAGTCATGAAGATCGGAGGGCAAAGAAGACCACAGACAGAGTATAGGCTAGGAGGCCAAAGGCTGCAAACCTCACTCAAGGAGAAATACCTAGAAGTGAGTATAATACCGAGTACATCGCCAGAAGCACACATTAACCAGATAACTGCTGCGGCATATGGGTGCTTGGCAAACCTGAGAATAGCGTTCCGGTACCTCAGTAAGGAATCGTTCAAGACTTTATACACTGTGTACGTCAGGCCCATACTGGAGTACGCAGCACCAGTTTGGAACCCACACTTGGTCAAACACGTCAAGAAATTAGAGAAAGTGCAAAGGTTTTCAACAAGGCTAGTTCCAGAGCTAAGGGGAATGTCCTATGAAGAAAGGTTAAGGGAAATCGGTCTGACAACACTGGAGGACAGGAGGGTCAGGAGAGACATGATAACAACATACAAAATACTGCGCGGAATAGACAAGGTGGACAGAGACAGGATGTTCCAGAGATGGGATACAGAAACAAGGGGTCACAATTGGAAGCTGAAGACTCAGATGAGCCAAAGGGATGTTAGGAAGTATTTCTTCAGTCATAGAGTAGTTAGGAAGTGGAATAGTCTGGCAAGAGATGTAGTGGAGGCAGGAACTATACATAGTTTTAAGACGAGGTATGATAAAGCTCATGGAGCAAGGGGAGAGAGGACCTAGTAGCGGCCGGTGAAGAGGCGGGGCCAGGAGCTGAGCTCCTACCCCTGCAACCACAATTAGGTGAGTAAACACACACACACACACACAACACACACACACACCACACACACACTCACACACGATATGATAAAGCTCATGGAGCAGGGAGTGGACCAAGTAGTGACCAGTGAAGAGGCGGGACCAGGACCTATGAATCGACCCCTGCAACCACAATTAGGTGAGTCACACACACGCATACATACACTCAGTGACCACTGCATTAGGTACAAATGCTCGTTAATGCAAATATCTAATCAGTCAGTCGCGTGGCAGCATCTCAATGCCTAAAAGAATGTAGACATGGTCAAGAGGTTCGGTTGTTCAGACCAAACATCAGAACGGGGAAGAAATGTGATCTAAGTAATACTAACCGAAGAATGATTGTTAGTGCCAGACGGGGTAGTTTGAATATCTCAAACTGCTGATCTCCTGGGATTTTCATGCACAACAGCTTGTAGCTGTTGTGAAAGACACAAAACATCCATGAGCGGCAATTCTTTGAGCGAAAACGCCATGTTAATGACAGAGGTCAAAAGAGAATGGCCAGACTGCTTCAAGCTAACAGGATGGTGACAGTAACTCAGATAGCCACACGTTACAACAATGGTATGCAGAAGAGCATCTCTGAACACAAAACGTCGATCCTCGGAGAGGATGGGCTACAGCAGCAGACTATACCAGGTTTCAATACTGTCAGCTAAGAACAGCATACTGAGCCTACAGTGGACACTGGCTCACCAAAACTGGAGAGTTGAAGACTGGAAAAACGTCGCCTGATCTGACGAATCACGATTTCTGATGCAACATGCAGATGGTAGGGTCAGAATTTAGCGTTAAAGCTTTTGAAATGTTGTGGAATGGGAGATTCACGCTTGTGTGTTTATATATACATGTATATATATACCTTTACCTTTGATATACCTTTGAAGAGTTTCGAGAGCTTTCTACTCTGAGCCCGGCCATGGGCCAGGCTCGTCTGGTGCTTGCCTGGTCAACCAGGCTGTTGCTGCTGGAGGCCTGCTGCCCCACATATCCATCACAGCCTGGTTGATCTGGCACCTGGTGAAGATACTTGTCTTGTTTCCTCTTGAAGGCTTCTACACTTGTTCCAGCAGTGTTTCTGATATCTTGTGGTAAGATGTTGAAAAGTCTGGGACCCTGGATGTTGATACAGTGTTCTCTTATTGTCCCCACCGCACCCCTTGCTCCTCACTGGGTTTATTTTACACTTCCTCCCATATCTCTCACTCCAGTATGTTATGTCAGTGTGCAGATTTGGGACCAAGCCCTCGAGTACCAACCAGGTATATATTATCATGTACCTCTCTCTCCTCCGCTCCAAGGAGTACATGTTCAAGACTTGCAGGTGTTCCCAGTAGTTTAGGTGCTTTACTGTCTCAATGTGAGCCGTAAACGATCTCTGTATTGTTCCAGCTCCGATATTTCTCCTGCCTTGAACGGGGCCGTCAGCACTGAGCAATATTCTAAGTGAGGGAGCACTAGCGATTTGAAGTGTGTCACCATCGGCATTATTTCCCTTGTTTTGAAAGCTCTCAATACCCACCCCGTCATCTTCCTGGTTGTCGTGATCTTTGTCTTGTTATGGTCTTTTAAAGAAAGGTCCGCTGATATAATTATTCCCAGGTCTTTTACGTGTTCTTTTCGTTCTATTTGGTGACCCTCTTGAGTTTTGTATATAGTGCTCCTTTTGAGTTCTTCATTCTTTCCATACCTAAGCAGCTGGAACTTATCACCATTGAACGTCATGTTGTTCTCCACTGCCCACTGGAAACCTCTGCATATGTCTTCCTGTACTTTTTCAGTGTCCTCTACCGTAGTGACTTTCATGCTTATTTTAGTGTCATTTGCAAATGATGATACAAAAGTGTGCCGGGTGTTTTTGTCTATGTCTGCTATGAGGATGAGGAACAGCAGAGGTGCCATGACAGTGCCTTGGGGCACTGAGGTTTTGACCTCGCTGATGCTGGATCTTGCCCTGTTCACTACTACTTTTTGTGTTCTGTGTGTTAGGAAACCGAAAATCCATCTGCCTATCTTCCCCGTAATGCCCATGGCCCTCATTTTGTGCGCTATCACTCCATGATCGCATTTGTCAAACACCTTTGCAAAATCTGTGTAAATCACATCTGCGTTTTGATCGTCTGCCAATACCTCCGTAATTCTGTTATAATGGTTCAGCAGCTGTGACAGACCTGATCGTCATACTCTAAAGCCATGCTGGGTCGGGTTATGTTGGTTGTGCTGGTCCATGAAATTTGTAACCTGCCGTCTCATCACTCTTTCGAAGATTTTTATGATGTGAGAAGTTAGGGCTACTGGTCTGTAATTTTTAGCTAGTGCTCTACTACCTCCCTTATGTAAAGGAGCTATGTCTGCACTCTTTAAGGCCTCTGGTATTTCACCTAGATCTAAGCTCTTTCTCCAAAGAATACTGAGTGCTCGTGCTAGTGGTACTGTACACCTCTTTATAAATAGAGCATTCCATGAATCTGGTCCTGGTGCTGAGTGAGTGGGCATGTTATCCATTTCTTTTTCGAAATCTATGGGATTTGTACTAATGTCAGTTAGTCTGCGCGGCCTTCTTCTGGAGTGAAAAATATTTCTGCATTTTCTACCTTGCTGTCATTTAACGAGTTGCTGAACACCGACTCATACTGTTCTTTTAGGATTTCACTCATTTCCTGTTCGTCGTCAGTATACGAGTCTCCTCTCAGTAGTGATCCAATTCTACAGGTAGTTCTTAGCTTGGATTTTGCGTAGGAATAAAAATATTTTGGGTTTCTTGCAATATCCTGTATGGCTCTTTGTTCCCTTTGTACTTCTTCTGTGAGGTATGACATCCTAAGTTTTTGCTCTAATTCAGTGATCTCTCGGCTAAGTCTGTCTTTCCTCTGTTGTAGCATATTTGTGTTTTTAAGCAGTTCAGTAACCAGTTTTCTTCTTCTGTACCATCTACGCTCTCTCTATATCTAATCTTCCTCTGGGTTTCCTCAATGGTACATGTTTTATACATACTTTGTATGCTTCTGTATTCAGCTTCTCTAAGCACTGGTGGGGATTTAGGGTGTTCATGTCTTATTCCCAGGGTATGTCTGATAGCTCTTGGTTTATTTTTTCCCAGTTAATTCTATGGTTGTTAAAATTAAACTTACTGAACATCCCGTCTCTAACATTAGTGATGCAGTTTCCTACCCCTGAGTTAATACTAGTTTGAACTTCTATGATGTTATGATTAGAGTAAATAGTTTTGGAAACTGTTATGTCTCTGATCAGTTCCTCGTTGTTTGTGAATATCAAATCCAGGATATTTTCATTTCTGGTGGGATCAGTTACCTGTTAGTTTAAAGAGTACTTTTCACAAAGCCTCATTAGTTTCCTGGTATGTGCCTTCAAGGCTTCAAGGAAGAATATTTGGATTTCTTCCTGAAGCCGTTTGAATATTCCACTTCCCCTGCCACCCCATCTTTTCATTCTTTGTTACCAATAGGTATATTTTATTACATAATATGGTACAAAAGATTTAAGAGATGCATTGTTGATATATATATATATATATATATATATATATATATATATATATATATTATATATATATATATATATATTTATATATATATACACACACACACACACACACACACGTACACACACACACACACACGTACACACACACACACACACGTACACACACACACACACACGTACACACACACACACACACACGTACACACACACACACGTACACACACACACACGTACACACACACACACACGTACACACACACGTACACACACACACATACACACACACATACACACACGTACACACACACACACACACGTACACACACACACACACACACACGTACACACACACACGTACACACACACACACACACACACACACACACACGTACACACACACGTACACACACACACATACACACACACATACACACACGTACACACACACATACACACACGTACACACACACACACACACACACACGTACACACACACACACACACATACACACGTACACACACACGTACACACACACACACACACACACACACACGTACACACACGTACACACACGTACACACACACATACACACACGCACACACATACACACACGTACACACACACACACGTACACACACACACACACACACACGAAGGTTATAAGGTGTGCACGTAAGACATCAATATTTACACACCTGCCTTTTTCGTGCTGTTTCCTCTGCTTGAAGAGGGTCTCAGAAACCACACCGAAATATATTACTCTTTTTCGCGTCATGCAGTACCAAGGTTGGTGCATTAAGCTTAAAGCCTATCGACTACACGAGGTTCATTAAGGCTACTGGTTTTCTGTGCACCACCAGTCATCGATGCTTAATACTTATAATACTTATAATAAACCTTTCAGTGTATATATACTGTATATACACTGAGAGATGCACACTTCTCAGGGTATATACATTGAGAGGTATATACCTTTGTGTATATACACTAAGAGATACATTTTACTATACATACACTGAGAAATATGTACCTGTCAGTTTACATACGCAGATATATACACCTTTCAGTGTATATACACTGATAGATACATCATTTGGTGTGTATACATTAAGAGACATACACTTCAGTGTATATCATTTTGCAGTACAAATGTTCAACAAGTTAGGGTAAAAGCATTAAAAATATATCTGAAGATATATCGTCGGTTAAATTAGTAAATTAAAGTAATAATAGAGGTGGTGTATAATGTATGAAGATGGTGTATGATGTATGAATGTAGCGTATAATGAAGAATTACTGTTATGGCTGTTGCAACTGTTTTGTACTAATGGTGTCGAAGTGAAATTTATTTTGAGAGAGAGAGAGAAAGAGAGAGAGTGAGAGGGAGAGATAGTTACTGAACTTGATGTAATATTCTCTTATTTTCTATTCCAGGTACAGTGGACTTGTGTATATCATCCTATTATTTGAGTGGTAAGGTGTACTAGAGTAAACTATCTTTGTATCTGAGTAGTATGGTGTATCGGAGTAAACCTATCTGTGTATCTGAGTGGTAAGGTGTACTGGTGTACAGTATATCCCTGTATCACTGCATGGTAAGGTATACTTGTATACAGTGTCCCATTGTTGCTGTTGCTGATGTACCATTGGCTACTACAAGTTTATCGATCATTGTTGTTACAGTATATTACAAGAGGTCAGAGTTACAGCAGTGTTTACGACTGCTGCTCTTCCATGTTGAGTCAAAATACAGGAAGTACAGTGCAACCGCTATGGCTGCGGCGTATCACAACAGCAACAGCAATGCTGTAAGTATTAGCGAGACGTAACGAGACGAAGAAAGTCACAGGTGCAGAGCTAAGTTTATTTGTGAAGTCGTTTCGCCCTATGTCAAGCTTTATCGTTAATCTTGATAAAGCTCTAGATAGAGAGAAACGTTGTCTCAGTAATAGCTTCCTTCGCACCTGTGTTTTTATTGTATCCTATTGGTATTTCTTCCTCTTGTCCAAGAAGTAATAAGAACTTAAGATCAAAACCGCAATACCGAGAAACTCAATGAATAAGACGCCGCATGTGCAACGCCTGGGTATGTTGACGCCAGGTGTCGCACAGGTATCACAGTCATCCAAATAATAAGAGGCTCTGAAAAGGTCTTTATTCGCAGCCAGACGGTAATGTGGCCTTCACTGTGTGGATTTTTTCCTTGTATATTAATGTAGAAACTCATAACGTTTACCGTGGGAATATATTACTAATTGAGCGCTTCTGTAAGAAGCTGTGTGTGTGTGTGTGTGTGTGTGTGTGTGTGTGTGTGTGTGTGTGTGTGTGTGTGTGTGTGTGTGTGTGTGTGTGTGTGTGTGTTAGTGTGTGTGTGTGTTAAGAGTGTATCCTTGTGTATCATGTCACTGCTCTCCTCTCCCACAGTCCCATCTTCACTGCTGGTTTGTTTTTGAAATAAAACTTGCTTAGTGCGTTTATCTTCTCGGGTACCCGTCTTTACTGTTTAGCGAGTTTTAGGAATAATAATAATAATTGTGAATCATAGGGAGTATTTTAATGTTATATATCATTTCTGGCCTGGTGTGTAGCTTGTATCTCATTGGTAATATAAATTTAATCTAGTCTGCTTAACTCTCACAAAGATTAAACACAAATTGTATATCAGGCAGTCTTCACAGTATACCTGAAGAACGTGTTAATTTTCAAGATGTCATATTTTGTTGGTGGCGTTCCTGCCAGATATAGCTCAACCTTAAGTAATTTTCTTATTGTTGGGTGGTGAGGTAGAGGACGAAGATGACGGATAATGTAAATGCCTACCACTTAATAATATTAACTTTTACTCTACACACGAGACATGAAGCTCGCCAGGGTGTAGGAGATAACTGGAACGCATTAAGCTGCCTAGTCAAAGTGCTACAACTAGAAACTCAAAAGTATGTACAAGCCAAGGATTTCCTAGCTGCTTCTAACACCAGTAGGGAGAGGGGAACAACCTGTGCAGGCTACAGACTTCCTGTCTACTCCCAAGACCACTTGGGAAGGAGGTGGGGTGGAGGGAGGAACCTACATAGAAGACAAACTTCCTGTCTTCCCCCAAACTCACGTGGGACGGTAATAGTTGCATGCCAATTTGTACTAGTGTACAAATGTAGGCACTAGAACTTGGGTGTGACGATGGCACTATACCTGCTAGCTTGTGCTATTATTAAGCACTTGGTGCTGTGGAACAGACGGTGACCCAGGTGGTAAAGAAAAAACGGTGCGGAAATGGTGAGAGGGGGACCATAATGGACGAGGGAGGAGACAAAGAACCATCCAAACACTCCTGGCTGTGTGGGGGTAGGCCGCAGGCAGGCCATCCCTCACTTAAATCCCCCACCCTATTCATCCTCTCTTCTCTCCTGCTATTAATGTATATATCTAGTGTAGAAATATTGTGTCATTCCAGTTTCTCTTCCACCCCCTCCCTCTCTGTTCTGTCTCAGGGCTAATTGAGATAGCTTAGGGAAAAAATCGTTTCTCCCATTCAGTGATTAGGCTAACCTGAAATGAAACTTTTGAAGCTCCAGCAGCTGATGAACTCTTAGTGGAATACTTCACGATATTCTCATTGTCCTACTGCAGTCTCCCAGCTCAGACTGACATTACCTGGAGTTTACCTGGAGAGAGTTCCGGGGGTCAACGCCCCCGCGGCCCGGTCTGTGACCAGGCCTCCTGGTGGATCAGAGCCTGATCAACCAGGCTGTTGCTGCTGGCTGCACGCAAACCAACGTACGAGCCACAGCCCGGCTGATCCGGAACTGACTTTAGGTGCTTGTCCAGTGCCAGCTTGAAGACTGCCAGGGGTCTGTTGGTAATCCCCCTTATGTGTGCTGGGAGGCAGTTGAACAGTCTCGGGCCCCTGACACTTATTGTATGGTCTCTTAACGTGCTAGTGACACCCCTGCTTTTCATTGGCGGGATGGTGCATCGTCTGCCAAGTCTTTTGCTTTCGTAGTGAGTGATTTTCGTGTGCAAGTTCGGTACTAGTCCCTCTAGGATTTTCAGGTGTATATAATCATGTATCTCTCCCTCCTGCGTTCCAGGGAATACAGGTTTAGGAACCTCAAGCGCTCCCAATAATTGAGGTGTTTTATCTCCGTTATGCGCGCCGTGAAAGTTCTCTGTACATTTTCTAGGTCGGCAATTTCACCTGCCTTGAAAGGTGCTGTTAGTGTGCAGCAATATTCCAGCCTAGATAGAACAAGTGACCTGAAGAGTGTCATCATGGGCTTGGCCTCCCTAGTTTTGAAGGTTCTCATTATCCATCCTGTCATTTTTCTAGCAGATGCGATTGATACAATGTTATGGTCCTTGAAGGTGAGATCCTCCGACATGATCACTCCCAGGTCTTTGACGTTGGTGTTTCGCTCTATTTTGTGGCCAGAATTTGTTTTGTACTCTGATGAAGATTTAATTTCCTCGTGTTTACCATATCTGAGTAATTGAAATTTCTCATCGTTGAACTTCATATTGTTTTCTGCAGCCCACTGAAAGATATGGTTGATGTCCGCCTGGAGCTTTGCAGTGTCTGCAATGGAAGACACTGTCATGCAGATTCGGGTGTCATCTGCAAAGGAAGACACGGTGCTGTTTACCTGGAGTTTACCTGGAGAGAGTTCCGGGGGTCAACGCCCCCGCGGCCCGGTCTGTGACCAGGCCTCCTAAAATCAGGGTGGCTGACATCCTTGTCTATGTCGGATATGAGGATGAGGAACAAGATGGGAGCGAGTACTGTGCCTTGTGGAACAGAGCTTTTCACCGTAGCTGCCTCGGACTTTACTCTGTTGACGACTACTCTCTGTGTTCTGTTAGTGAGGAAATTATAGATCCATCGACCGACTTTTCCTGTTATTCCTTTAGCACGCATTTTGTGCGCTATTACGCCATGGTCACACTTGTCGAAGGCTTTTGCAAAGTCTGTATATATTACATCTGCATACTTTTTGTCTTCTAGTGCATTTAGGACCTTGTCGTAGTGATCCAATAGTTGAGACAGACAGGAGCGACCTGTTCTAAACCCATGTTGCCCTGGGTTGTGTAACTGATGGGTTTCTAGATGGGTGGTGATCTTGCTTCTTAGGACCCTTTCAAAGATTTTTATGATATGTCAACACTGTGTATGTGACCCATCTTGCATGATAGAATATGAAAATATGCATCCAATTTTGATAAAAATAGAATCCTCTGTCCCTCATTTCCTTCTCTTCCTTCATTAAAATGGAGATACAGGTGTTGCTACTACATGTCGCACCCCTCCCTCCCTCCTTTCCTTCTCTTACACTCATGATCTTCAAGAGATGTGCTAAGAGTTCCTGACTTTTTTTTTTATATAGGCCAAGATCTTTTGTGTGTCTAAGTTCGTGTAAAAACATGGCTCGAAATTTAATTTATAGTTGTGATTTAATACTGTGCTATTTATAAGGAAATGGATAAAGTTGGAGGTAATTGAGAGCCAGAACTTGAATTTTGTATATTGACTGTTTTTTGGAATGTTCATATTTGTGAAAACATGATAAAGATGAGGATCAGTTGAGGAATGTCGCTGATAAAGATGTCCTTGAGAAATGCACAGATAACGTAACTTGCTGTTGGCTGCTACTTTTGTCTTATAGTTTTCCACAAAGTTAGACAATATCTGTGACCACCCTAGAGCATGTTAGGGCCACTGTGGAGGAACCAAAAACGTAAAATCGTCTTCTTTCTCATAAGAAGGAAATGTATCTTCGTACATGGTTAATGCTACTGACACAGAAGTGTTGAAGGTTATGCTGAAATAAAAGCTCGTGGTGACTCGTGTTGTGTTGCCTCCTACCTCGTTCAGAATTTAGCGATAAGAGGAGTAAGAAGAGGTATTTAATCCGAGGAGGTTGTCAGTTCTTGGGCTGTGAGTAGAGTTTTGCAGATTCCACAAGTGAGTGTTCATAAGCTACTGCAGATTTAATTTTTACCCTAGAATATGAAATTCATTGCTGAGCAACTCGACATTTCATTCCGCCCCAGGTTCTGTATCTCTTGTGGGTAGATATGACTTCAAGTTATCTGTAGGTTACGAGGAGTCGCTTCCGGAGGTCACCGCCCCTGCAGCCTGCCCCAAACTAGGCGTCCTGGTTACCGGCCTGATCAGTCAAGCTGTTGGTATTCCTCACCTGTAGGCCAAGGTATGAACCACAGCCCGGCTGATCAGGAACTATATTGAGGAATTTGTCGATTTCCATTTTAAAGACAGCCAGGGTCCTGCTTGTAATCCTTCTTATGCATGAAGGGAGTATGTTGAGAATTCGTGGTTCATTTACACTTATTTAGCTCTCTCTCTGTACATTCATAGCTTCTGTGCTCCAATTCCCTGAATTAAGCCTGAATACTTTCCATCCCTCTCCCCCCAACAGGCGCTCTATAATCCCTACGGGCTTAGCGCTCCCCATAATTAAAAAAATCTACTTTTCACCGAAGGTATCTTCTGCCGTCTGCCAAACCTCTTGTTTTCGTATATAGTGATTTTGGTGTGTAGATTAAAGATCAATCCGTCCAGAATCTTCTCGCCTACACATTAAGCAGTACAGTTCGAGGTATGTAAAGCGCTTCCAGTAATTTTGGTGCATGACTGAGTTTGTACAAGTTGTGAAGGGTATGTGTACATGGCTGCCATTCTCATTCAGATTCTAGTATTTCCTGCCAAGGATAATACAGTGTTGTGGTTTATGTCACTGTCTATGTCAGATATGTGAACGAGAAAGCGAACCGGAACGAGTACTGTGCAGCCACTTATTTTACTCTGTTAACACTTTTTGAGTTCTATTTTTTACGAAGTTAAATATCCATCTGCACACCTTTACAATTTTTCCCTTTATGCGAAATTACCCCATTGTTATGCATGTCAAAGGCTTTTGCAAGGTTGATCTACACTACATCTGCATTTTTCTTGTCTTTCGTTATCCAGACACATGTGTCAATGGTCCACAATTACGAGGGCAGGAAGCGCTGTTGTGAACCTGATGCCCGGTTATGCAACTGGCTATACAGTTCCATGTGATTAACAGTCTCTTCTTAAATCTCTTTTCAAAAGGTACTTGAAAGTGGGACTCTCACCACTATTTCGGTCACTATAGTTTTTAGATTGATTCCTGCCACCTTCTGGACTTGGCATACTCATTGTTTGAGATGTGATGACACTAGGCGCCTTTCCATAATTTTGGCATGCAATCTGACGACTCTGTACTAAGAGCCTTGTCCAGGTAATGTCACGTGAGCATCTACCTTGTTCAGGTCACTGTCACGTGGGCATTTACCTTGTTCAGGTCACTGTCACGTGGCATCTACCTTGTTCAGGTCACTGTCACGTGAGCATCTACCTTGTCCAGGTCACTGTCACGTGAGCATCTACCTTGTTCAGGTCACTGTCACGTGAGCATCTACCTTGTCCAGGTCACTGTCACGTGAGCACTACCTTGTTCATGGTCACTGTCACGTGGCATCTATCCTTGTTCAGGTCACTGTCACGTGGCATCTACCTTGTTCAGGTCACTGTCACGTGGCATCTACCTTGTTCAGGTCACTGTCACGTGGGCATCTACCTTGTTCAGGTCACTGTCACGTGGGCATCTACCTTGTTCCAGGTCACTGTCACGTGAGCATCTACCTTGTTCAGGTCACTGTCACGTGAGCATCTACCTTGTCAGGTCACTGTCACGTGAGCATCTACCTTGTTCAGGTCACTGTCACGTGAGCATCTGCCTTGTCCAGGTCACTGTCACGTGGGCATCTACCTTGTTCAGGTCACTGTCACGTGGACATCTACCTTGTTCAGGTCACTGTCACGTGGGCATCTACCTTGTTCAGGTCACTGTCACGTGGGCATCTACCTTGTTCAGGTCACTGTCACGTGGGCATCTACCTTGTTCAGGTCACTGTCACGTGGGCATCTACCTTGTTCAGGTCACTGTCACGTGAGCATCTACCTTGTTCAGGTCACTGTCACGTGGGCATCTACCTTGTCCAGGTCACTGTCACGTGGGCATCTACCTTGTTCAGGTCACTGTCACGTGGGCATCTACCTTGTTCAGGTCACTGTCACGTGGGTATCTACCTTGTCCAGGTACTGTCACGTGGGCATCTGCATTGTTCAGGTCACTGTCACGTGGGCATCTACCTTGTTCAGGTCACTGTCACGTGGGTATTTACCTTGTCCAGGTACTGTCACGTGGGCATCTACCTTGTTCAGGCCACTGTCACGTGGGTATCTACGTTGTCCAGATACTGTCACATGGGCATCTACCTTGTCCAGGTACTGCCACGTGGGCATCTACCTTGTTCAGGTCACTGTCACGTGGGAATCTACCTTGTCCAGGTACTGTCACGTGGGCATCTACCTTGTTCAGGTCACTGTCACGTGGGTATCTACCTTGTCCAGGTACTGTCACGTGGGTATCTACCTTGTCCAGGTACTGTCACGTGGGCATCTACCTTGTTCAGTTCACTGTCATGTGGGTATCTATCTTGTCCAGGTAATGTCATGTGGGTAGCTACCTTGTCCAGGTACTGCCACGTGGGCATCTACCTTGTTCAGGTCCTGTCACGTGGGCATCTACCTTGTTCAGGTCACTGTCACGTGGGCATCTACTTTGTTCAGGTCGCTGTCACGTGGATATCTACCTTGTTCAGGTCACTGTCACTTGAGCATCTACCTTGTTCAGGTCACTGTCACGTGAGCATCTACCTTGTTCAGGTCACTGTCACGTGGGTATCTACCTTGTCCAGGTACTGTCACGTGGGCATCTACCTTGTTCAGGTCACTGTCACGTGGGTATCTACCTTGTCCAGGTACTGTCACGTGGGCATCTACCTTGTTCAGGTCACTGTCACGTGGGTATCTACTTTGTCCAGATACTGTCACATGGGCATCTACCTTGTCCAGGTACTGTCACGTGGGCATCTGCCTTGTTCAGGTCACTGTCACGTGGGTATCTACCTTGTCCAGGTGCTGTCACGTGGGTATCTACCTTGTCCAGGTACTGTCACGTGGGCATCTACCTTGTTCAGTTCACTGTCACGTGGGTAGCTACCTTGTCCAGGTACTGCCACGTGGGCATCTACCTTGTTCAGTTCCCTGTCATGTGGGTATCTACCTTGTCCAGGTACTGTCACGTGGGTATCTACCTTGTCCAGGTACTGTCACGTGGGTATCTACCTTGGCCAGGTGCTGTCACGTGGGTATCTACCTTGTCCAGGTGCTGTCACGTGAGTATCTACCTTGTTCAGTTCACTGTCACGTGGGTATCTACCTTGTCCAGGTACTGTCACGTGAGTATCTACCTTGTTCAGTTCACTGTCCCGTGGGTATCTACCTTGTCCAGGTACTGTCACGTGGGCATCTACCTTGTCCAGGTACTGTCACGTGAGTATCTACCTTGTTCAGTTCACTGTCACGTGGGTATCTACCTTGTCCAGGTACTGTCACGTGGGCATCTACCTTGTTCAGGTCACTGTCACGTGGGTATCTACCTTGTCCAGGCACTGTCACGTGGGTATCTACCTTGTCCAGGCGCTGTCACGTGGGCATCTACCTTGTCCAGGTACTGTCACGTGGGTATCTACCTTGTCCAGGTACTGTCACGTGAGTATCTACCTTGTTCAGTTCACTGTCACGTGGGTATCTACCTTGTCCAGGTACTGTCACGTGGGTATCTACCTTGTTCAGTTCACTGTCACGTGGGTATCTACCTTGTCCAGGTACTGTCACTGAGTATCTACCTTGTTCAGTCCTGTCACGTGGTATCTACCTTGTCCAGGTACTGTCACGTGGGTATCTACCTTGTTCAGTTCACTGTCACGTGGGCATCTACCTTGTCCAGGTACTGTCACGTGAGTATCTACCTTGTTCAGTTCACTGTCACGTGGGTATCTACCTTGTCCAGGTACTGTCACGTGGGCATCTACCTTGTCCAGGTACTGTCACGTGAGTATCTACCTTGTTCAGTTCACTGTCACGTGGGCATCTACCTTGTCCAGGTACTGTCACGTGAGTATCTACCTTGTTCAGTTCACTGTCACGTGGGTATCTACCTTGTCCAGGTACTGTCACGTGGGTATCTACCTTGTTCAGTTCACTGTCACGTGGGCATCTACCTTGTCCAGGTACTGTCACGTGAGTATCTACCTTGTTCAGTTCACTGTCACGTGGGTATCTACTTGTCCAGGTACTGTCACGGGTATCTACCTTGTTCAGTTCACTGTCACGTGGGCATCTACCTTGTCCAGGTACTGTCACGTGAGTATCTACCTTGTTCAGTTCACTGTCACGTGGGTATCTACCTTGTCCAGGTACTGTCACGTGGGTATCTACCTTGTTCAGTTCACTGTCACGTGGGTATCTACCTTGTCCAGGTACTGTCACGTGGGCATCTACCTTGTCCAGGTACTGTCACGTGGGCATCTACCTTGTTCAGTTCACTGTCATGTGGGTTTCTACCTTGTCCAGGTACTGTCACGTGGGTATCTACCTTGCTCAGGCCACTGTCACGTGGGCATCTACCTTGCTCAGTCCACTGTCACGTGGGCATCTACCTTGTCCAGGTACTGTCACGTGGGCATCTACTTTGTTCAGTTCACTGTCACGTGGGCATCTACCTTGCTCAGGCCACTGTCACGTGGGCATCTACCTTGTCCAGGTACTGTCACGTGGGCATCTACTTTGTTCAGTTCACTGTCACGTGGGCATCTACCTTGCTCAGGCCACTGTCACGTGGGCATCTACCTTGTCCAGGTACTGTCACGTGGGCATCTACTTTGTTCAGTTCACTGTCACGTGGGCATCTACCTTGCTCCACGCCGGGCTCTACTGCCGGACGTACGTGGGCATCTACCTTGCTCAGGTCACTGTCACGTGGGCATCTACCTTGTCCAGGTACTGTCACGTGGGCATCTACCTTGTCCAGGTACTGTCACGTGGGCATCTACTTTGTTCAGTTCACTGTCAGGTGGGCATCTACCTTGCTCAGGTCACTGTCACGTGGGCATCTACCTTGTCCAGGTACTGTCACGTGGGCATCTACCTTGTCCAGGTACTGTCACGTGGGCATCTACCTTGCTCAGGCCACTGTCACGTGGGCATCTACCTTGCTCAGGCCACTGTCACGTGGGCATCTACCTTGCTCAGGCCACTGTCACGTGGGCATCTCCTTGCTCAGGCCACTGTCACGTGGGCATCTACCTTGCCAGGCCACTGTCACGTGGGCATCTACCTTGCTCAGGCCACTGTCACGTGGGCATCTACCTTGCTCAGGCCACTGTCACGTGGGCATCTACCTTGCTCAGGCCACTGTCACGTGGGCATCTACCTTGCTCAGGCCACTGTCACGTGGGCATCTACCTTGCTCAGGCCACTGTCACGTGGGCATCTACCTTGCTCAGGCCACTGTCACGTGGGCATCTACCTTGCTCAGGCCACTGTCACGTGGGCATCTACCTTGCTCAGGCCACTGTCACGTGGGCATCTACCTTGCTCAGGCCACTGTCACGTGGGCATCTACCTTGCTCAGGCCACTGTCACGTGGGCATCTACCTTGCTCAGGCCACTGTCACGTGGGCATCTACCTTGCTCAGGCCACTGTCACGTGGGCATCTACCTTGCTCAGGCCACTGTCACGTGGGCATCTACCTTGCTCAGGCCACTGTCCACGTGGGCATCTACCTTGCTCAGGCCACTGTCACGTGGGCATCTACCTTGCTCAGGCCACTGTCACGTGGGCATCTACCTTGCTCAGGCCACTGTCACGTGGGCATCTACCTTGCTCAGGCCACTGTCACGTGGGCATCTACCTTGCTCAGGCCACTGTCACGTGGGCATCTACCTTGCTCAGGCCACTGTCACGTGGGCATCTACCTTGCTCAGGCCACTGTCACGTGGGCATCTACCTTGCTCAGGCCACTGTCACGTGGGCATCTACCTTGCTCAGGCCACTGTCACGTGGGCATCTACCTTGCTCAGGCCACTGTCACGTGGGCATCTACCTTGCTCAGGCCACTGTCACGTGGGCATCTACCTTGCTCAGGCCACTGTCACGTGGGCATCTACCTTGCTCAGGCCACTGTCACGTGGGCATCTACCTTGCTCAGGCCACTGTCACGTGGGCATCTACCTTGCTCAGGCCACTGTCACGTGGGCATCTACCTTGCTCAGGCCACTGTCACGTGGGCATCTACCTTGCTCAGGCCACTGTCACGTGGGCATCTACCTTGCTCAGGCCACTGTCACGTGGGCATCTACCTTGCTCAGGCCACTGTCACGTGGGCATCTACCTTGCTCAGGCCACTGTCACGTGGGCATCTACCTTGCTCAGGCCACTGTCACGTGGGCATCTACCTTGCTCAGGTCACTGTCACGTGGGCATCTACCTTGCTCAGGCCACTGTCACGTGGGCATCAGAGTGGACACGACATTCCCTCCCTCCAATCTTTCTTATTTTCTTAAGTGATTCTTAACGTTAATTTATGAACTTTTGTTCTAATCAGAAAAATGTTTTTATTTTAGTTGTGATTACGTTGCATTAACCTATAAAAATCTTATATTTAGACAATAAGTAAATTATAAAAAGGAAGCACAACATGTTTGGCAGCGCGGTGTCTTGGTATTCCATGGCAACGTTTAGATCTATAATGTGTTATCGTCTCTATGGTGTGAGGACGGGTTATTCTCGCTCATTCCTTCCTATTTCTCTTACTTCCCTCTCCCTCCTTATTCTCTTTCTCCCTTCCTTCCTTTTGCCCCTTACATCCTCCTCCCACTCTCCCTCTTATCTCACTTCCTCTCCGTTTTTCCCTCTCTGTCTTCCCTCACCGTGTGAAGGGTGATGTCAGTAGCGGTACTGGAGATCTGGACTGAGTGTTTGAGAGACGCACAACACACTCTGTAATACCAGGTCATCAAATGTGGTTTGTAAGATGCATGTGCAGCCTGGCCCCAGGTCCTGTCTCCTGTCTTCCTTCACTCAAGTATGCCTTACCTCCCTGCCTGTCTGCTTCCATCCCTGCTTGTATACTGCCCTACTTGCCTTTCATCTGCTTTGCTTACCTGTCTGCTGCTCTGCCTGCTTGTCTGCTGCTCTGTGTTTCTGCTGCCCTATCTGCTTGTCTACTGCCCTACTTGCCTTTCTGTTTCCTTGCCTGCTGCTCTGCTCCTTCCTGTCTGCTGTTGTTGTTTTTCTTTGTTTCAGAATTCGGGTTTTTGTATTTATTCGAAGTGGGTTCAGGAAGTTTTCCTGGAAGCTTTCTTTGGAACACTAAGTACAGTACTGATGGTGTGTTACCTTCAGTGTACTGATGGTGTGTTACCTTCAGTGTAGTGATGGTGTGTTACCTTCAGTGTAGTGATGGTGTGTTACCTTCAGTGTAGTGATGGTGTGTTACCTTCAGTGTAGTGATGGTGTTACCTTCAGTGTAGTGATGGTGTGTTACCTTCAGTGTAGTGATGGTGTGTTACCTTCAGTGTAGTGATGGTGTTACCTTCAGTGTAGTGATGGTGTTACCTTCAGTGTAGTGATGGTGTTACCTTCAGTGTAGTGATGGTGTGTTACCTTCAGTGTAGTGATGGTGTTAGCTTCAGTGTAGTGATGGTGTTACCTTCAGTGTAGTGATGGTGTTACCTTCAGTGTACTGATGGTGTTACCTTCAGTGTAGTGATGGTGTGTTACCTTCAGTGTAGTGATGGTGTTACCTTCAGTGTAGTGATGGTGTTACCTTCAGTGTAGTGATGGTCTTACCTTCAGTGTAGTGATGGTGTTACCTTCAGTGTAGTGATGGTGTGTTAACTTCAGTGTAGTGATGGTGTGTTAACTTCAGTGTAGTGATGGTGTTACCTTCAGTGTAGTGATGGTGTGTTACCTTCAGTGTAGTGATGGTGTTACCTTCAGTGTAGTGATGGTGTTACCTTCAGTGTAGTGATGGTGTGTTAACTTCAGTGTACTGATGGTGTGTTAACTTCAGTGTACTGATGGTGTGTTAACTTCAGTGTAGTGATGGTGTTACCTTCAGTGTAGTGATGGTGTTACCTTCAGTGTAGTGATGGTGTGTTAACTTCAGTGTAGTGATGGTGTTACCTTCAGTGTAGTGATGGTGTTACCTTCAGTGTAGTGATGGTGTGTTACCTTCAGTGTAGTGATGGTGTGTTAACTTCAGTGTAGTGATGGTGTGTTAACTTCAGTGTAGTGATGGTGTGTTAACTTCAGTGTAGTGATGGTGTGTTACCTTCAGTGTAGTGATGGTTTTGTTAACTTCAGTGTAGTGATGGTGTGTTAACTTCAGTGTAGTGATGGTGTGTTAACTTCAGTGTAGTGATGGGTGTTACCTTCAGTGTAGTGATGGTGTTACCTTCAGTGTAGTGATGGTGTGTTACCTTCAGTGTAGTGATGGTGTGTTAACTTCAGTGTAGTGATGGTGTGTTACCTTCAGTGTAGTGATGGTGTGTTAACTTCAGTGTAGTGATGGTGTGTTAACTTCAGTGTAGTGATGGTGTTACCTTCAGTGTAGTGATGGTGTTACCTTCAGTGTAGTGATGGTGTGTTACCTTCAGTGTAGTGATGGTGTGTTAACTTCAGTGTAGTGATGGTGTTACCTTCAGTGTAGTGATGGTGTTACCTTCAGTGTAGTGATGGTGTGTTAACTTCAGTGTATGTGATGGTGTGTTACCTTCAGTGTAGTGATGGTGTTACCTTCAGTGTAGTGATGGTGTTACCTTCAGTGTAGTGATGGTGTGTTAACTTCAGTGTAGTGATGGTGTGTTAACTTCAGTGTAGTGATGGTGTTACCTTCAGTGTAGTGATGGTGTGTTACCTTCAGTGTACTGATGGTGTGTTAACTTCAGTGTAGTGATGGTGTGTTAACTTCAGTGTAGTGATGGTGTGTTACCTTCAGTGTACTGATGGTGTGTTAACTTCAGTGTAGTGATGGTGTGTTAACTTCAGTGTAGTGATGGTGTGTTACCTTCAGTGTAGTGATGGTGTGTTACCTTCAGTGTACTGATGGTGTGTTAACTTCAGTGTAGTGATGGTGTTACCTTCAGTGTACTGATGGTGTGTTACCTTCAGTGTACTGATGGTGTGTTACCTTCAGTGTAGTGATGGTGTGTTACCTTCAGTGTAGTGATGTGTTACCTTCAGTGTAGTGATGGTGTGTTACCTTCAGTGTAGTGATGGTGTGTTACCTTCAGTGTAGTGATGGTGTGTTACCTTCAGTGTAGTGATGTGTTACCTTCAGTGTAGTGATGGTGTGTTACCTTCAGTGTACTGATGGTGTGTTACCTTCAGTGTAGTGATGGTGTGTTTACCTTCAGTGTAGTGATGGTGTGTTACCTTCAGTGTAGTGATGGTGTGTTACCTTCAGTGTAGTGATGGTGTGTTACCTTCAGTGTAGTGATGGTGTGTTACCTTCAGTGTAGTGATGTGTTACCTTCAGTGTAGTGATGGTGTGTTACCTTCAGTGTAGTGATGGTGTGTTACCTTCAGTGTTTGTGATGTGTTACCTTCAGTGTAGTGATGGTGTGTTACCTTCAGTGTAGTGATGGTTTTGTTACCTTCAGTGTAGTGATGTGTTACCTTCGTGTAGTGATGTGTTACCTTCAGTGTAGTGATGGTGTGTTACCTTCAGTGTAGTGATGGTGTGTTACCTTCAGTGTACTGATGGTGTGTTACCTTCAGTGTAGTGATGGTGTGTTAACTTCAGTGTAGTGATGGTGTGTTACCTTCAGTGTAGTGATGGTGTGTTACCTTCAGTGTAGTGATGGTGTTACCTTCAGTGTAGTGATGGTGTTACCTTCAGTGTAGTGATGGTGTGTTACCTTCAGTGTACTGATGGTGTGTTAACTTCAGTGTAGTGATGGTGTGTTAACTTCAGTGTAGTGATGGTGTGTTACCTTCAGTGTACTGATGGTGTGTTAACTTCAGTGTAGTGATGGTGTGTTAACTTCAGTGTAGTGATGGTGTGTTACCTTCAGTGTAGTGATGGTGTGTTACCTTCAGTGTACTGATGGTGTGTTAACTTCAGTGTAGTGATGGTGTTACCTTCAGTGTACTGATGGTGTGTTACCTTCAGTGTACTGATGGTGTGTTACCTTCAGTGTAGTGATGGTGTGTTACCTTCAGTGTAGTGATGTGTTACCTTCAGTGTAGTGATGGTGTGTTACCTTCAGTGTAGTGGTGTGTTACCTTCAGTGTAGTGATGGTGTGTTACTTCAGTGTAGTGATGGTGTGTTTACCTTCAGTGTAGTGATGGTGTTTACCTTCAGTGTAGTGATGGTGTGTTACCTTCAGTGTACTGATGGTGTGTTACCTTCAGTGTAGTGATGGTGTGTTACCTTCAGTGTAGTGATGTGTTACCTTCAGTGTAGTGATGGTGTGTTACCTTCAGTGTAGTGATGGTGTGTTACCTTCAGTGTAGTGATGTGTTACCTTCAGTGTAGTGATGGTGTGTTACCTTCAGTGTAGTGATGGTGTGTTACCTTCAGTGTAGTGATGTGTTACCTTCAGTGTAGTGATGGTGTGTTACCTTCAGTGTAGTGATGGTGTGTTACCTTCAGTGTAGTGATGTGTTACCTTCAGTGTAGTGATGGTGTGTTACCTTCAGTGTAGTGATGGTGTGTTACCTTCAGTGTAGTGATGGTGTGTTACCTTCAGTGTACTGATGGTGTGTTACCTTCAGTGTAGTGATGGTGTGTTACCTTCAGTGTAGTGATGGTGTGTTACCTTCAGTGTAGTGATGGTGTGTTACCTTCAGTGTAGTGATGGTGTTACCTTCAGTGTAGTGATGGTGTGTTACCTTCAGTGTAGTGATGGTGTGTTACCTTCAGTGTAGTGATGGTGTGTTACCTTCAGTGTAGTGATGGTGTGTTACCTTCAGTGTAGTGATGTGTTACCTTCAGTGTAGTGATGGTGTGTTAACTTCAGTGTAGTGATGGTGTTACCTTCAGTGTAGTGATGGTGTGTTACCTTCAGTGTAGTGATGGTGTGTTACCTTCAGTGTACTGATGGTGTGTTACCTTCAGTGTAGTGATGGTGTGTTAACTTCAGTGTACTGATGGTGTGTTAACTTCAGTGTAGTGATTGTGTGTTACCTTCAGTGTACTGATGGTGTGTTACCTTCAGTGTAGTGATGGTGTGTTACCTTCAGTGTACTGATGGTGTGTTAACTTCAGTGTAGTGATGGTGTGTTACCTTCAGTGTACTGATGGTGTGTTAACTTCAGTGTAGTGATGGTGTGTTACCTTCAGTGTAGTGATGGTGTGTTACCTTCAGTGTAGTGATGGTGTGTTAACTTCAGTGTAGTGATGGTGTGTTACCTTCAGTGTAGTGATGGTGTGTTAACTTCAGTGGTAGTGATGGTGTGTTACCTTCAGTGTAGTGATGGTGTGTTAACTTCAGTGTAGTGATGGTGTGTTACCTTCAGTGTAGTGATGGTGTGTTAACTTCAGTGTAGTGATGGTGTGTTACCTTCAGTGTACTGAGTCTCGTCTTCAGAATACTCTAGACTCGTCACTTCTCATTCCAGCTCCATGGACCAGAAAATTTATTTCTTTATAAATAACCTTTATTACAATTATATTTTTTACAATTTATTACAATTATATTTTTTCTCTACCAATTTCCATTAGTATTTCTGGGACGTTCCTCTATATCTCTTGTTTAATTCTTCTCAGAGAAGATAGGTTCCTTGATGCCGGTGACGGGGCTCTTGATCCAAAGAATTAAAGCTGGCTTGCCCTTCCTTGGATGTAACCTGCTTGTCTGTAATTTCCCCCAGGCGCTGTATAACCCCTACGCACTTAGCGCTCCACCCACGAGTGAAGTAAAAATAGCGGTGTGTTCTCAACATTGTTGCATGCAGTGGCAGTCGTCAACTTTTCATCATTCTTATAGATTTCTCCCGCTAAAATTTCAATTAAGTTTGTGTGTATGTTTGCGCGTGTGTGACACTGTTGTTGTTAGAGGGATTGTTGTTCCACTTGGCTTCGTTCAAACTAAATCCCTTCGAACACTACTTCATTTAGTTTTCTTTTTCATTCAGGTGGAGAGGAAGTTGTTAATATGTGTCAGGGAAATAACTGCACCTGGGTCTTAGGTGATCACCCGACCAAGTGGTTTGTTAAGACGGTCTTCACTGATGTTGTGGTAGAGACCTTGACACTTTTCAAAACTGGTGTGGTAGAATACTTGTCACTTTACCACTGGTGTGGTAGAACACTTGACACTACACCACTGGTGGGGTAGAACACTTGACACTCTTCAACACTGGTAGCTCCATCCACAGCCTCATTTCCTGAGATACCAGCCTGGCTTGGTATTCAGTTGAGTATCTTTTTACTTCCAAGTACAACTGGTAAGCTGCCAACACCGAGGCTGCAGGTATGGTGGAAGTCTCTGCTAGCCCCCACCAACACTAGGCTACAGGTGTGGTGGTAGTCTCTGCTAGCCCCCACCAACACTGGGCTACAGGTGTGGTGGTAGACTCTGCTAGCCCCCACCAACACTGGGCTACAGGTGTGGTGGTAGACTCTGCTAGCCCCCACCAACACTGGGCTACAGGTGTGGTGGTAGTCTCTGCTAGCCCCCACCAACACTGGGCTACAGGTTGGTGTAGACTCTGCTAGCCCTCACCAACACTGGGCTACAGGTGTGGTGGTAGTCTCTGCTAGCCCCCACCAACACTGGGCTACAGGTGTGGTGGTAGACTCTGCTAGCCCGCACCAAACACTGGGCTACAGGTGTGGTGGTAGCTCTGCTAACCCCCACCAACACTGGGCTACAGGTGTGGTGGTAGTCTCTGCTAGCCCCCACCAACACTGGGCTACAGGTGTGGTGGTAGTCTCTGCTAGCCCCCACCAACACTGGGCTACAGGTGTGGTGGTAGTCTCTGCTAGCCCCCACCAACACTGGGCTACAGTGTGGTGGTAGTTTCTGCTAGCCCCCACCAACACTGGGCTACAGGTGTGGTGGTAGTTTCTGCTAGCCCCCACCAACACTGGGCTACAACTAGTGTAGCTTCCTACCTTCCTCCTCCTCTTCAAGGTTCTCATCTTTCGTATCAGGTGATGAGCCTTAAGATGTTTCCAGGTATATCCCGCTGGCAAACTCTTGAGTGCTCACTACTTAGGCTTCTATATAAAGGCATCTGACTTGTATGTACTCACCTATTTGTGTGTGTGTGTGTGTGTGTGTGTGTGTGTGTGTGTGTGTGTGTGTGTGTGTGTGTGTGTGTGCGTGCGTGCGTGTGTGCGAATGCTGCGCAACAAGATGCAAAACAACAACGGGGGGAGTTAATTGATAGCTCTAGATTTTTCGGGTTGCAATCAGTACTTCTTCAGGAGACTGAATTTTTCCAGATTTGAATAGGAAGTCCAGGCAGATTCGTTCAAGGGGAACGACTCTAGCTACTGATTTCTGCACCATTCCGAGCTCCTGAAGATGATTGCAACACGAAAGGCCTAGTTGTTGTTATATATAATCATTAACTGAATTGCGGCTTGGCTAAGACTCGATCCTGTGTTCCCATGCCCAGCCCTGTGTGAACTGAACACAGTACGCATCACTCTATCCATTGGACGACCATCTTTAAACACCAGGCACCCAGCAGTACTGAGAGTGTTATCCCGATACAAGGACATTCGTGGTCATAGAGCCTCAGAGACAAATTTCAACCTCGTCCTGTTTGGTGTACCAGGCTTCACGAGCAGTCTATATATCAAAGAAATCACGACACAAGTGATATTGAATCATTAACAGAACTGCGGCTTGGCCAGGACTCGATCCTGCATTCCCATGCCCCTTATAGACTGCTTGTGAAGGCTGGTACACCAAACAGCATAAGGCTGAAATTAGTCTTTGAGGCTCCATGACCACGAATGGCCTTGCATCAGGATGACACGCTCGGTATTTCTGGGTGCTGGTGTTTAAGGATGGTGGTCCAATGGATAGAGTGATGTGTACTGTGTTCATTTCACACAGGTCTGGGCATGGGAACACACGATCGAGTCCTGGCCAAGTTGCAGTTTAATGATTCAAAATAACTTGTTTCGTGATTTCTATATATATATATAATATATATATATATATATATTATATATATATATATATATTATATTACTATATACATACATACATACATACATACATACAAACATTGTCTCTACGTCCGCAGGAGGACTCGAACTTGCAACCTCTGTATCAGAGTACACAGTACTTTACCACGAAGCAGACCCCAGATAAGTACGGGCGCCTAGCCGTAGGTAGACGGTATTTCCCCATACCCCAGGGCACCAAGCTTGTTTTGTGTATTTTTTTATTATTTTTTATTATCACACTGGCCGATTCCCACCAAGGCAGGGTGGCCCGAAAAAGAAAAACTTTCACCATCATTCACTCCATCACTGTCTTGCCAGAAGGGTGCTTTACACTACAGTTTTTAAACTGCAACATTAACACCCCTCCTTCAGAGTGCAGGCACTGTACTTCCCATCTCCAGGACTCAAGTCCGGCCTGCCGGTTTCCCTGAATCCCTTCATAAATGTTACTTTGCTCACACTCCAACAGCACGTCAAGTATTAAAAACCATTTGTCTCCATTCACTCCTATCAAACACGCTCACGCATGCCTGCTGGAAGTCCAAGCCCCTCGCACACAAAACCTCCTTTACCCCTCCTCCAACCTTTCCTAGGCCGACCCTACCCCGCCTTCCTTCCACTACAGACTGATACACTCTTGAAGTCATTCTGTTTCGCTCCATTCTCTCTACATGTCCGAACCACCTCAACAACCCTTCCTCAGCCCTCTGGACAACAGTTTTGGTAATCCCGCACTCCTCCTAACTTCCAAACTACGAATTCTCTGCATTATATTCACACCACACATTGCCCTCAGACATGACATCTCCACTGCCTCCAGCCTTCTCCTCGCTGCAACATTCATCACCCACGCTTCACACCCATATAAGAGCGTTGGTAAAACTATACTCTCATACATTCCCCTCTTTGCCTCCAAGGACAAATTTTCTTTGTCTCCACAGACCCTAAGTGCACCACTCACTTTTTCCCTCATCAATTCTATGATTCACCTCATCTTTCATAGACCCATCCGCTGACACGTCCACTCCCAAATATCTGAATACGTTTCACCTCCTCCATACTCTCTCCCTCCAATCTAATATCCAATCTTTCATCACCTAATCTTTTTTGTTATCCTCATAACCTTACTCTTTCTGTATTCACCTTTTAATTTTCTTCTTTTGCACACCCTACCAAATTCATCCACCAATCTCTGCAACTTCTCTTCAGAATCTCCCAAGAGCACAGTGTCATCAGCAAAGAGCAGCTGTGACAACTTCCACTTTGTGTGTGATTCTTTATCTTTTAACTCCACGCCTCTTGCCAAGACCCTCGCATTTACTTCTCTTACAACCCCATCTATAAATATATTAAACAACCACGGTGACATCACACATCCTTGTCTAAGGCCTACTTTTACTGGAAAAAAATTTCCCTTTTCCTACATACTCTAACTTGAGCCTCACTATCCTCGTAAAAACTCTTCACTGCTTTCAGTAACCTACCTCCTACACCATACACTTGCAACATCTGCCACATTGCCCCCCTATCCACCCTGTCATACGCCTTTTCCAAATCCATAAATGCCACAAAGACCTCTTTAGCCTTATCTAAATACTGTTCACTTATATGTTTCACTGTAAACACCTGGTCCACACACCCCCTACCTTTCCTAAAGCCTCCTTGTTCATCTGCTATCCTATTCTCCGTCTTACTCTTAATTCTTTCAATTATAACTCTGCCATACACTTTACCAGGTATACTCAACAGACTTATCCCCCTATAATTTTTGCACTCTTTTATCCCCTTTGCCTTTATACAAAGGAACTATGCATGCTCTCTGCCAATCCCTAGGTACCTTCCCTCTTCCATGCATTTATTAAATAATTGCACCAACCACTCCAAAACTATATCCCCACCTGCTTTTAACATTTCTATCTTTATCCCATCAATCCCGGCTGCCTTACCCCCTTTCATTTTACCTACTGCCTCACGAACTTCCCCCACACTCACAACTGGCTCTTCCTCACTCCTACAAGATGTTATTCCTCCTTGCCCTATACACGAAATCACAGCTTCCCTATCTTCATCAACATTTAACAATTCCTCAAAATATTCCCTCCATCTTCCCAATACCTCTAACTCTCCATTTAATAACTCTCCTCTCCTATTTTTAACTGACAAATCCATTTGTTCTCTAGGCTTTCTTAACTTGTTAATCTCACTCCAAAACTTTTTCTTATTTTCAACAAAATTTGTTGATAACATCTCACCCACTCTCTCATTTGCTCTCTTTTTACATTGCTTCACCACTCTCTTAACCTCTCTCTTTTTCTCCATATACTCTTCCCTCCTTGCATCACTTCTACTTTGTAAAAACTTCTCATATGCTAACGTTTTCTCCCTTACTACTCTCTTTACATCATCATTCCACCAATCGCTCCTCTTCCCTCCCGCACCCACTTTCCTGTAACCACAAACTTCTGCTTAACACTCTAACACTACATTTTTAAACCTACCCCATACCTCTTCGACCCCATTGCCTATGCTCTCATTAGCCCATCTATCCTCCAATAGCTGTTTATATCTTACCCTAACTGCCTCCTCTTTTAGTTTATAAACCTTCACCTCTCTCTTCCCTGATGCTTCTATTCTCCTTGTATCCCATCTACCTTTTACTCTCAGTGTAGCTACAACTAGAAAGTGATCTGATATATCTGTGGCCCCTCTATAAACATGTACATCCTGAAGTCTACTCAACAGTCTTTTATCTACCAATACATAATCCAACAAACTACTGTCATTTCGCCCTACATCATATCTTGTATACTTATCCTCTTTTTCTTAAAATATGTATTACCTATAACTAAACCCCTTTCTATACAAAGTTCAATCAAAGGGTCCCATTATCATTTACACCTGGCACCCCAAACTTACCTACACACACCCTCTCTAAAAGTTTCTCCTACTTTAGCATTCAGGTCCCCTACCACAATTACTCTCTCACTTGGTTCAAAGGCTCCTATACATTCACTTAACATCTCCCAAAATCTCTCTCTTTCCTCTGCATTCTTCTCTTCTCCAGGTGCATACACGCTTATTATGACCCACTTCTCGCATCCAACCTTTACTTTAATCCACATAATTCTTGATTTTACACATTCATATTCTCTTTTCTCCTTCCATAACTGATCATTTAACATTACTGCTACCCCTTCCTTTGCTCTAACTCTCTCAGATACTCCAGATTTAATCCCATTTATTTCCCCCCACTGAAACTCTCCTACCCCCTTCAGCTTTGTTTCGCTTAGGGCCAGGACATCCAAATTCTTTTCATTCATAACATCAGCAATCATCTGTTTCTTGTCATCCGCACTACATCCACGCACATTTAAGCATCCCAGTTTTATAAAGTTTTTCTTCTTCTCTTTTTTAGTAAATGTCTACAGGAGAAGGGGTTACTAGCCCATTGCTCCCGGCATTTTAGTCGCCTCATACGACACGCATGGCTTACGGAGGAAAGATTCTTTTCCACTTCCCCATGGACAATAGAAGAAATAAAGAAGAACAAGAGCTATTTAGAAAAAAGGAGAAAAACCTAGATGTATGTATATATATATGCATGTGCGTGTCTGTGAAGTGTGACCAAAGTGTAAGTAGGAGTAGCAAGATATCCCTGTTATCTAGCGTGTTTATGAGACAGAAAAGGAAACCAGCAATCCTACCATCATGCAAAACAGTTAAAGGTTTTTGTTTCACAGTCATCTGGCAGGACGGTAGTACTTCCCTGGGTGGTTGCTGTCTACCAACCTACCTCCATGCATATGCGTTTTGTATATATATATATATATAATGTATATATATAATGTATATATACGGGTAATTCACATTATCTTTTCAAACATGCATATGCGTTATGTGTCCAGACTGCTGTTGAAACTCGCTGAACATAATCATAACATGTTTTAAACAAGTACGGATGATGTAACTGGACTCTGCGCCATCACTTTTATGTAACAAGTATGCGCTTGCGGAGGTAATGGAACATAACTAGTGCAGTATAGGTAAGTTCTTTTTTGATTAATAAATACTTAAAGATTGATTAAGAACATAAGAAAAAGGAACAGTGCAGCAGGCCTATTGGCTTATGCGAGGCGGCCCAATTCTCCTACCGGCTTAAGCCAACGCCCTAACTTAGTCAGGTCAGGTTACATTCACTTAAGGAAGGAGCACGGCATCTGACCTAATAGCAGAAGCTAGTCAGGTCCAGCTCCCACCCACCCACACCCACTCATGTATTTATCTAACCTATTTTTAAAACTACACAAGGTTTAAGCTTTTATGACGGTACTCGGGAGTTTGTTCCACTCCACAACCTATTACCAAACCAGTGCTTTCCTATATCCTTCCTGAATCTGAATTTTTCCAACGTGAAACCATTGCTGCGAGTCCTGTCTTGGCTGGATATTTTCAGCACGCTGTTTACATCCCTTTTATTTATTCCTGTTTTCCATTTATACATCTCAATCATATCGTCCCCTGTTTCTACGCCTTTCTAGAGAGTGCAGATTCAGGGCCCTCAGTCTATCCTCATAGGGAAGATTTCTGATACATGGGATCAACTTTGTCATCCTCCTTTGTACGTTTTCCAGTGCATTTATATCCATTCTGTAATACGGTGACCAGAACTGTGGAGCATAATCTAAATGAGGCCTAACCAAAGATATATAGAGTTGAAGAACAACCTGAGGACTTCTATTCTTTATACTTCCTGATATGAATCCAAGGATTCTGTTAGCTTTATTGCGAACACTTATGCACTGTTGTCTTGGTGTCAGATTACTGCTAACCAGAACTCCTAAATCCTTTTTGCAATCCTTAATATTAAGATCTACATTATTTAATTTATATGTGACATGGTTATTTTCCTGTCCAACATTGAGAACTTTGCATTCGTCTATATTAATCTGCATCTGCCACTTCTCCGACCATTGCATCAGTCTATTCAAATCATCCTGGAGTGCACTAATGTCCTCATTAGAATGAATTGAACGGCCTATTTTGGTGTCATCAGCACATTTGCTTATGCAAAGTAAATGGACACAGTGCAACTAATGTGACATTTTGTTGTGGCAACGTTTCGCTCTCCAGGAGCTTTATCAAGCCATGGCTTGATAAAGCTCCTGGAGAGCGAAACGTTGCCACAATAAAATGTCACATTAGTTGCACTTGTGTCCATTTACTTTACATATTGTCGGTAATTCTACCAACTTTATTACACATTTGCTTATATCGCTATTTATTCCCTCATCTATTTCGTTTATGTAAATTGTGAACAACAAAGGGCCCAAAACTGACCCCTGCGGAACACCGCTAGTGACGTGCCTCCATTATGATTTCTCCCCATTTATGCAAACTCTCTGCTACCATGCCTCTACCCAGGAAAAAAATATCTCCTATTCCGTGTGCCTTAAGTTTCCTCAACAGCCTCTGATGTGGAATTCTGTCGAAAGCCTTGCTGAAGTCCATATACACAGTATCATATTCAATGCCATGATCTACCTCCTCAAATACCTTAGTGAAAAAAGTTAGTAAATTCGTAAGGCAGGAACACCCCTTTGTAAAACCGTGCTGAGATTCATTAATCAATTTGTGCCTTTCAGTTGTAGTTAAAGTTATAAAACCCTTGTTTAATATGACCGATCAACATAAGAGTATAAAATGGCAATACGAACAAAAGAGTGTTTAACCAATAATGGAAGGACGATCTTGTTGTTACTTTAAAGTCAGTAATTTAAAGCGTCATCATGAATGTAACCATTAAAAAATTGCATCTGAATTTCCTCCTGAATCAGAACTGCAAAAAATAAGATAAAATTTTTGAAATCTAATTTAGTCACTCAAAATAGCTTATTTCCCTCCTATAAGCAAAGTGATTTGGTTACTGAAGCTAGTTTTGTTATAGCATGGAATATTACTCCAATTAAACTACCTTACATTCATGGAGAATTTGTCAAAAAGAATATTAGTGATGTAATTCTAAATTCACGGTGTGAATTTAGAATTTTTATTGAGGAGCTGAAGCTTGAAGAAAAGTCAGGTGACCTTTCATGCTACTGTATTGTAAGATGACTGTCATCTACCAAGCTTTTGAATAAGTTTGTTGCTCTTTTTGAAGCAATCTTTGCTTTAATGAAAGAAAATAAGAAATAACCACAACTAGCAAATCACGAATAGGTACAGGATCTGATGTTCTTACAGATGTAATGCCTCACCTCTAATATTTAAATCTGGCACTTCAAGGAAGGAACAAAGTTATTACAGAACTTGCCCAAACAGTTTTCAGTTTTCAAAAAGATTTGGCAACAAAGAATAACTTCTTTTTCTGATGTTGAAATTAAAGACAGTGAATTAAAACAATACGAAGGAAACAAAGAAACACTCTATAATGATTTTGAAAACAGGTTTGAGAAACTAAAAAAGTTAAAGCCATGTTTGGAATTTCTTGTGAATCCTTTAGTAATTGATGTCATCAACGATGGATGTCCTGTTGTTATATCTTTTGTCTCGGATGTTGCTTCAATAGACACTGAGCTTATTGAGCTGCAGGAAGATGTGGGTTTGAAGCTGGTATATAAAATCTCATCTGTAACTGACTTTTGGAAATAAATTCCCGAAGCCAAGTATCCCAGTCTTCAGATAACTGGCTTCCGACAACTCTCTGTTTCTGGGACAACTTACTACTGTGAATCTCTCTTCTCTGTAATGAAATTGATCAAGTCAAAACATCGTGCTATCCTCATCAACAACCACCTCACTGAGCTTCTTACAACAGTTTTGACATCCTAACAGCCAGATTTTAAACTGTTAACTGCAAAAATGAAGACTTAAAGTCTTCAATGAACTTTGCTGTATGGTCCTTGTGGCTTAGCGCTTCTTTTTGATTATAATAATAATTCAATGAACTTTGATGAGCAGGACTGCTATACTATAATTGTGTTTTTTATTATTTATAAATACAATTTTAAATATTTTCTGTGGCTCTTGAACATTCAATAGTATTTTATGTGTGGCTCTTCTTATCGAGGAACTTGTCCACCCTTGTTATATAGACTTTATCAGAAGGCTCATCACTTGCGCCCTACCACGTATGCACAATGTGTGCACCACCATGTATACTACCATGTATGTACCATCATGTGTACACCAAGTGTGCACCACCATGTGTAGCTTCAACCACAAATATTTTTAGGAATATATGTCATCATCCTGGCAGGCCAGAATCAATGGAGCCTCCAGCGAAGTGAAGCAGAATTTACCAGATTAGGTATTGCTACCGGTAATCTCAGCTGGTTTTGCCTGGATAAAAATTGCCATAATAAGCTGGTAAATTTAGCGTCACGGAATGCCACCCGCATTAAGCCTTTCCACCGAAACAAATTGGAACAGAAAATTTTAGTCTCTGTAATAATTGTAATTAGGCAAAATTCTCTTTGGGAAAAGTTAAGTCCATTTATCCGACTCGCAATTTAGTAGGTAGCCCCTGAATGTACTTCAGCCCGCTCTTATATGGAGCAACAAATCGGGGCTACCCACACAGCCGCAGCATGTAGGAGATATATAAGTGAGTATACACATTGACTAGCGGTTGTGAGGTCCTCAGTATACCTTAGACAGCGTTACTTTACACACACACACACACACACACACACACACACACACACACACACACACACATAAAACAACAACAACAACAACAACATCCTAAATAAAAAATAAAACAGAAAAACCTGAGTTCTCGAGTATTTTAATTGTCTTGTTTTTAAGTGCGGTAATAATGTATAATTGTAGTTGTGTGTTATAGTTCCTACCACCACCACTACCACCATTACCAGCACCATCACTGCCACCACCACTACCACCACCACTACCACCATTACCAGCACCATCACTGCCACCACCACTACCACATTACCACACCATCACTGCCACCACATTACCAGCACCATCACTGCCACCACCATACACCACCATACCACCATTACCAGCACCATCACTGCCACCACCACTACCACCACCACTACCACCATTACCAGCACCATCACTGCCACCACCACTACCACCATACCACCATCACTGCACCACCACTACCCATTACCAGCACCATCACTGCCACCACCACTACCACCACCACTACCACCATTACCAGCACCACCCCTGCCCACCACCCACTACCCACCATCACTGCCACCACCACTACCACTATTACCACACCATCACTGCCACCATTACCAGCACCATCACTGCCACCACCACTACCACAATTACCAGCACCATCACTGCCACCACCACTACCACCATTAGCAGCACCATCACTGCACACCACCATACCAGCACCATCACTGCCACCACCACTACCACCATTACTACCACCACCACTACCACCATTACCAGCACCATCACTGCCACCACCACTACCACCATTACCACACCCATCACTGCCACCACCACTACCACCATTACTACCACCACCACTACCACCATTACCAGCACCATCACTGCCACACACCAACTACCACCATTACCAGCACCATCACTGCCACCACCACTACCACCATTACTACCACCACCACCACTACCACCATTACCAGCACCATCACTGCCACCACCACTACCACCATTACCAGCACCATCACTGCCACCACCACTACCACCATTACTACCACCACCACTACCACCATTACCAGCACCATCACTGCCACCACACACACATACCACCATACTACACCCACCACCATTACCACGCACCATCACACTGCCACCACCACTACACCAACACACCACTACCACCATTACCAGCACCTTCACTGCCACCCACCACTACCACCATCTACTACCACCATTCAACTGCCACCTACCACTACCACCATCCACCACTACCACCAGCACACTACCACCATCACTTCCACCATCACTACCACCGTCACTGCCACCAGTACTACCACCATCACTCCACCATCACTACCACCATCACTACCACCATCACTACCACCATCACTACCACCAGCACTACCACCAACACTGCCACCAGCACTACCACCATCACTACCACCAGCACTACCACTATCACTACCACCACTACTACCACCATTACTACACCATCACTGCCACCAGCACTACACATCACTACCACCATCCACCTACTCCACCACCACTACCACCACCACTACCACCACCAACCACCATACACCACCATCACTACCACCATCACTACCACCAGTCACTACTCACCACGTACACCACCTCACCACCATCAGTCACTACTACCATCACACTATCACTACTACCATCACTATCACTACTAACTACCATCACTATCACTACTACCATCACTACCACCACTTTCACTACTACCACCAGCATTACTACCAGCACTTCCACCAGCACTACCTCCAGCACTACCGCCATCACTTCTGCTATCGCTAACACCATCACTACCAGTACTACCACCAGCACTATCACCAAGGCTACTACTACCAACCATCACTACCTCCAGCACTGCCACCATCACTACTACCAACCATCACTACTACCACTGTCACTGCTATCACCATCACGACTACCACTGTCACTGCTACTACCAGCACTACTACCACCATCAGTACTACCTTCCACCACTACCACCATCAATACTACTATCAACCACCACTACCACCATCACTACCACAACCAACCACTACCACCACTAAGGATCTGCCTTGTATGGGCCAGTGGGCCTACTACAGTGTTTCTCCATTCTTATGTTCTTAAGAGAAACGAGAAACTTGTCCTGAAATTCGGAAATTGTAAGACACAATGGGCCACCACTAACAACAATGTACACCATATACAGAACAACCACTGTGAAGAAATAGCAAACTTCCAAGTGTTTTCGTGCTATCTCACATTATCAAGAACCTTGATAATGTGAGAAATCACGAAAGTGATTGGAATTTCGTTATTTTTTCACGTTGGTTGTTTTGCATATTGTGATATTCACCTGTTTATCGTGATCTTGTTGCATCAGTGTACAGTGATACAACACTGATGCTGAGTGTACATGGTGTACACTGTACACCATGTACACTGTACACCATGTACACTGTACACCATGTACACTGTACACCATGTACACTCAGCCTGGATGACTGCTAGACATCATGGCAAATTCTGTGTCAATTTTCTGTGTGAGTTTCTCTCATACGGCTTTTAGCAGAATTTTCCGTTTACGGTATTTGGATTATGTTAGGTTCAGTTAGGTTAGATTATCCTCCGTTATTAAAAAAGTAAAAAGTGCCATAACGTAAATAAATGTAATACAATATAAAGATGATAAAAATAAGTTCAGACACGTTAACAGAAAACAGTAAAATAATATCTGATATTAAGTCACTTACGGGTGTCTGAACAGACATTATTTCATTGAATATAATAATAATAATAATAATAATAATAAGTGGATGTGGTGCACATATAAGGCCACACCAGAGGCTTTAGTTCAGTGATGTGATGTGATGGGTGGCTAGGAATGATTGTAACTGTGGTGGTCAGCAGGTACAACTGCTGTGGTGTGAGTCTGCTAGTTAGCACACAACATTAATGTCATGTCAACTACACTTGTTTTGTAGCTCTCTTCCCCCACCATCATGAACTCAAGTGAGAGGTCTATCTCTCCCTACCACCACCAACAACTCAAGTGAGAGGCGTACTTCTCCCCACCACCAACAACTCTAGTGAGAGGCCTACCTCTCTTCACCACCAACAACTCTAGTGAGAGGCCTACCTTTCTTCACCACCAACAGCTCTAGTGAGAGGCCTACCTTTCTTCACCAACAGCTCTAGTGAGAGGCCTACCTTTCTTCACCACCAACAGCTCTAGTGAGAGGCCTACCTTTCTTCACCAACAGCTCTAGTGAGAGGCCTTCCTCTCCCCATCACCAACATCTCTAGTAATCTTTTCAAATCAAGTGTCAGTGTATTCGTAAAAATCACAGCTAAATGGGATTTACAGCTTATTGGTTGTACCAGGATATTAAGTGACATGTCGCCGCTTCACCACCATTCAAGAATACTTCAATCCCTAATGAAGGGATTATAGTAAGCTCTCAGCGTATTCACACCGTGACATACACCTCTGGGTTTATATATTCTTACCTGTTGGACAAGCACCTCAGGATATCTACACCGAAAGATGTATATCTCAGTGCATATATGCTGAGAGTTTAATTCTCTCTTTAGGGGATGACAGTATTCTTGACCGATAGTGGGCAGGTGGCGTGCAGCCTGACCCTCGTGTATACGATAGGTTTTAAATCCAACTAACCAAGTGTCTAAGTTTTATTTTAATGATATACAATACTGACAGGGAAATGAATAAGACACTTCTGAGACGTTTCGCCTGTGCAGCAGGCTTCTTCAGTCGAATATAGAGGTGATTAAAACACTGGAGACAGTTGAAGAAGATACTGAAGTGTTCAGTACCTCAACTTAGATAAAAGTTGAGTGCCACAGTGTTGCAACCCCTGAATGGGTTACAATGATTATTATGTATATATATAATTATTATCTTTTCATATAATTTTATACTGCTTGTATTTGCGATAATAGCTAAATCGTAAATGTATTGCTTTATATTGTTATTTGACTTAGCTTCCTTTGGTTAGGTAGGATGTAACATATTATGTGCTCAGTTCAAGTCTTGATTGTCTAACTACTGAAATTATCGCTTGTGGCTCGTTAGACTGCCGGCTTCTGTTTCTGAGCTGCAGCGACCCACGGAGCTATCACGTGATCGAGGGGGGGGGGTGTCCTCACCTCGCCTGAAGTATTCAGTCTGGTCTAGACTCTCTTGGTGGTTGGACAGATTGTCTGTCTCATTATTCTTGTTCTGTAGAACTCTGTTCACAGAACATTGGATAGACTTAGTGATTTTCGACGTTGTACTGAGGTTGTGTCTCAAAGACACTCTGAGTAACTCAGGTCCTGAGCTGTTGCTTCTGACCTAACTTGTACTGGTATCTGTGTATTATCACAGTCGGGGATTTTCTTATGCTGAACTTAGATTCAGTAGTATGGGAGTTTTGTGACTTTTGTGGAGGATCTGCAGATGGTCCCTACTTAGTGTCGTTACGTTATCTCCTTGTTCCTGATTCTGTGTCGCAGTTGCTTGTTATATTGCTATTGGGCTTAGCATTCTTTTTATTGTTCAAGCAGACTGTTCTGATTGCCAGTTGGTCAAGAAGTTAGTTTGTGAGGACTTTGTCAGTCACTTGTTTAAGTCTAGTCGAGTATTGAGAGATAGCGAACTACTTAGAGCACTTACACACACACACACAAACTTACTTGTACATATTTGTAATATCTTATTAAATGTTAATGTACCAGACGGTACTTAAGAATTATAAATGTGATATGTGCTTTCAGCACAATACTATTGTATACGAGAGAAGTGATTATTATTATTTTGATTATTATTAATTTAATTTACTTTGATAATATACCTCTAGACGATACTCGATAAATTTATTAAATTTTAATTTCTCTAGTTAGTAGCCTACCAGTTGTAATCCTAAAGCACTATTGAACCATACTGAATTCTAATGGATAATTGGACAAGGATACTGACTACTTGTTACGAAAACCCAGTAACAGGCTGGATGCTAGAAGGGCAGTCCTTTCTAGTATTCACTGGAGATCTCTAAGCTTTTAGAATCGCGTTTTTTGTAACACACAGCATTGAACAAAAAGAATATTACAACCTCTTCACATTAGTACATAGTGTCACTATCCTCATGCAAGAACGCTAAAAATCTCATGTGTCCAAGGCTCTGTAAATGTTAAAACTTTCTTTATTTACTCTTCCCTGAGGTGGATTTACAGTCTTATGTCTTATTTAAGGGGCACGTCAGTTCCTCTATTTTCTAATAGTATGTTATTTTTTTGCGATATTAATTATGGAGAAGGTAGATGAAAATACAAATAATGTCAGGAGACAGAGAAACTCAGGCGCCTCTTAAGGCGCATACAAGGTCTAGTCTGGCTGGTTCATCTTTGCTCTTCTTTCTCGTGGGTTCCTCGACTCGCTGGCTCAGGAAATTTCTTATACTGTAGCTGTCTCTAGTTACTTTGACGCTTCCAGTTCTTCCAGTCGATTTCCACGTATTTGAAGTCGCTCAGACTGAATCGTCTTGATCTGTGTGCTACTCTCTGATATCTGTGGACGACCATATGTTCTTGTATTCCAGTGTTTATAGCACTTAATATCTTTTTTAATTCATTCTGTTGCTCTACCACTCAGCAAAGAAATATTTTCTTGTATTCCTTCGTCCACACTTTTACCTCTGTAACAATGGCCTCTTTTTAGCCCCGTTGGAAGTGCTAACAACTGTGTGTGATCTTTTTATATTCTTTTAAGATCTTGTACGTTATAATGTCTCCTCTTTTATGATTTTGTGTTATGTTTTCTCTTTCCTTGCTGTTAGCTAGTGAGAACTTTATCAGCTGCTGAGGACAGCTTTATCAGCTGCTGAGGACAGCTTTATCAGCTGCTGAGGACAGCTTTATCAGCTAGCGAGGACAGCTTTATCAGCTAGCGAGGACAGCTTTATCAGCTAGCGAGGACAGCTTTGGCAGCTAACGAGGGCAGCTTTATCAGCTAGCGAGGACAGCTTTTCAGCTAGCGAGGACAGCTTTAGCAGCTAGCGAGGGCAGCTTTATCAGCTAGCGAGGACAGCTTTTCAGCTAGCGAGGACAGCTTTATCAGCTACTGAAGACAGCTTTATCAGCTAGCGAGGACAACTTTATCATCTAGTGAGAAGATTATCAGCTGCTAGGCGTGTGTGTGTCTTGCCGAATAAGCTGAACCGGTAAATTGAGCCTAAAAAGCAAGGGTCACTTCTACCGATTAAACAGAGTGAAAATTTGTTTATGCTATAAATCTGTGGAAATCAATCTGAACATCAAAATATATATCATTGATTTTAATAATAAATTTAAAATGATGTGTGATATATTTAGCAGGATTAGTTAAAAAAATTACTTTGTTAGGTTAGGATTCTAAGTTCGCTTTGGTGCCAAAATAAAATTTGTGACACTATATTCAGTGACAAAAAATGTATGTTTTAAATCATAATAGAAAAATAAGCCAAGCACCCAGCCAAGCTAACTTGGCTGGGTGCTGGGTGCTTGTAGGATTTGTTAGTCCTGTGGGTTACAGCGTCATGTGATTTTGCATAATATATATATATATATATATATAATATTATATATATATATATATATATTATATATATTATATATATATATATATATATGCAATAAGATCACAGTAAACAGGTGATTTCAAAATATGCAAAACAACCACTCTGAAAGAATAGAGAAATTCTAAGCGCTTTCGTGACTACTCACATTATCAAGTTCCTTGATAATGTGAGTAGTCACGAAAGCGCTTAGAATTTCCTCTATTCTTTCAGAGTGGTTGTTTTGCATATATATATATATATATATATATATATATATATATATATATATATATATATATATATATATATATATATATATAATGGGAGGTACCACCTCTAGAACTGTCGTAGGGACCCTCATCCTCAGAGAGAAGAATAAACTTGCTTCAGAGAAAACTCAAGGTTTTTCCTGAAGCTGTTTGAGAATTTTCTCCTACCACCCCCTATATTTCAAGTATGTTTTATTTAAAGACAAAATACATTGGCCAAACATTCACAAAAATACAACAGAAAGTAAAACAACATAGGTAACTCAGAGCTACATCTCGAATACTTCGTCCAGCTCCCCTGCGGTGGGCCACGTGCCCAGAATGCTGCAGGCATTTCCTCTCTGGATCACAACACTGAGTCTCTGATAGAGGAAGCTGGTCGCTCTGTGGGCCTTGGTTTCTATGATGTGCTTTTCACCCAGCTCTTTGAGGAACTTTAGAGCACACTTGCCCCATGCTCCAAGGGTCTCCGACCCTATTGGAATGAAGTTATAGCAAGGGGGAAGGTCTTCATATTTTCGGATCTTCTGGATCTTTCTGTGGCTGGCAGCTCCACCCCCTTCCACTACGGAGTATGGCAAGTAGGTGTCTGCCAATGTGGCAGCACAGGTGTAGTCCCAGGCAGTCTGCTTTCCATCCTTCCAGGGTAGCATAGTGGCTCCATCAGGACGCTTTTGACTTCCATCAGACCTCTGTACTTGGGGTTCCTGTTGAGCTGGGCAACGGGCTGTGGCGAGGCTTCTCTTTATGATGTCATTGACCTCATATCTGGCATACTTCCCTTCTGCTGTGTGACACACGAGACCATGAAGTCCGAATTGATCAGCTGTCGCCCTGCCGCAAATACACCTATGTTCGGTGAGGATGGGGGCGGCTAGGCGAAGAGCAACACCAATCCGAATGGCCTGTGGGTCGAGACGGGTGCCCAGGGAGGAATTGGGAACAGCTAACAGGAAATCTCCTGAGTGTGGTGCCTTCACTGCCAGGAGACGAGCTTTGTTCTTTCCTGAAGCATTGGAGAGCATTGTGTTGGCGATTTTTTCCATGATCGGTTTGTCCCAGTGGGACTGTTTGTGCTGTTTGGGAGGAGCTGGTCTACTGGAGGAGTCTGTAAGGGTGTCCCACCGAATCGCTGCTTCAGTAAACCTGGGGTCTTGAGCTCCTACCACGTCTCTCAAGCGTTCGGGAACTATCTTCTTGACTAATGCACTGGAAGCCAAACACGAAGACAGAAAAGCAGGTAAAGCAACATGCGTTGCTTTACGCACCCCTATACCTCCTGGGAGGATTGCCTGATCCCATTGCTCATCCTCTAGTGACAAGTTCAGTGCCTTCTTAAAAGTTAATCTCAGGTGTGCGTCATGTTCATCGAGTGTTGGGTTGTCAAAAGAGGGTGCACACCTCAAGAAGTAAGTGAGTCTTAGCATAGTAAGACACCTTGTGAGGAGATACAGAGCATCATGGGCATCAAGATCGCTTATTCTCTCCTCCATTCTCATCAGGTCATTCAATTTGTCCCTGAGGACAGTGTCGATGGCCTGGTGACCCAGCGGTGCCCCCAAGAGGGTACTGTTGAAAGGAGTGGTAGTTAAGACTTCCGGGAGGATTCTTAAGAACATAAGAACATAAGAAAGAAGGAACACTGCAACAGGCCTACTGACCCATGCGGAGCAGGTCCATGTCCACCCCCCTGATTAGACCAATGACCCACCCCCCGGATTATCCCAATGACCCACCCAGTCTGGTCACCCCCACTAAAGGATGGAGCACTGTACCAGACCCAGCAGCACAAGTTAGTCAGGTCCAACTCACACCCACCCACACCCACTAATGTATTTATCTAACCTATTTTTAAAACTGCACAACGTTTTACCCTCAATAACTGTACTCGGGAGCTTGTTCCACTCATCCACAACTCTATTACCAAACCAGTACTTTCCTATATCCTTCCTGAATCTGAATTTTTCCAACTTGAAACCATTGCTGCGAGTCCTGTCTTGGCTGGAAATTTTCAGCACACTGTTTACATCCCTTTTATTTATTCCTGTTTTCCATTTATACACCTCGATCATATCCCCCCTAATTCTACGCCTTTCGAGAGAGTGCAGATTCAGGGCCTCAGTCTATCCTCATAGGGAAGATTTCTGATACATGGGATCATCTTTGTCATCCTCCTTTGTACGTTTTCCAATGCATTTATATCCATTCTGTAATACGGTGACCAGAACTGAGCAGCATAGTCTAAATGAGGCCTAACCAAGGATATATAGAGTTGAAGAACAACCTGAGGACTTTTATTATTTATACTTCTAGATATGAAGCCAAGAATTCTGTTAACTTTATTGCGAACACTAATGCACTGTTGTCTTGGTTTTAAGTTACTGCTAACCAGAACTCCTAAATCCTCCTACTTCCTGGTTCGCTGTGATTTCACACTTGGAGGGATTGAGGATGAGTCCCAAGTCTTCTCCCTGTGTTTTCACCAGTTGTAGGTCCCCCACCAGGGACTCTTCAGTACCTGCCAGAGTGGCGTCATCCAGGTACCAGATATTGAGCTCACTGCGTAGGCTGGAAGTTAGCTCTCTTACTGCCAAGCAGAAGAGAAGTGGAGCGAGTGGGTCGCCCTGCTGAACACCCTCTGATGATTGAATTTCATGTTCTCCAAACGAAAGAATTGAGGGTTTGCTGTAGCCGGCTGAAATGAAGGGAAAAAGACTGGGGAACCGATCCCGAACAGCTGGCAAAACAGCATCTCTCTTCACCATATTAAAGTCATTTCTAAAATCAAGTTTGACTATGGCCTTGTCTTCTGGTAGGTCCCTGATGTAGGCCCTTGCGGCATGAGCTGCAGCTTCACTGCCTTGAGAGACCCCAAAGCCCAGTTGGTGTGGCTGGAGTAAAGTGGCAGCTTCTAGGCGAATGTTTCTCACTGCTGCTTTGGTAACGAGACGGCGAAGAGTGTTTCCAACCGCATTGGGTCTGATTCCCCCATCCCTCTTCTTCAAAGCACATAGTGAGGCTCCAAAAAAGAAAGGTTTAATTTTTTCTGGGATTCGCCCAGCCAGGTAATTGTTGACGAAAGTTGTTAACTCGGTGAGAAGAATTGATGCAGATTCACCGAGTACTGGATTTACCATCTCTTTGAGGTGCTGAGGTCTAATTCCAGTGTAACCTCCTGCAGATCCTGCTGGAAATGACACGATCGCCTTATAGACTTCCGATTCTTTATATATATATATATATATATATATATATATATATATATATATATTATATATATATATATTATAAATTATATGTATATATATATATATATATATAATGTATATATAATTATATAATGTATATATAAGTATATATAAGTATATATAATATATATTATGTAATATATATAACTATATATATAATGTATATATTACATTATATATATATATATAATATTATATTATAATTGATATATATATATATATGTATATATACATAATAATATATTATTATAAATGTTATATATACACATATATATATAATGTATATTATACACATATATATATAATGTATATATACACATATATATATAATGTATATATACACATATATATATAATGTATATATACACATTTTATATATAATGTATATATACACATATATAATAAATAAAATATATAATGTTAATACCATATATATAATGTATATATAACATATA